>CM077167.1:147103009-147427012 GCA_039583875.1 Platanthera guangdongensis
CGAGAGGAAACCTGGAGCGACTTATGAGAAGAAAGGGAAGGCGGTGGAGTCAACCGCATCCCATCATGCTCCAGCCCAGCCTAGAGTCTATAACCTTGGTCTGCAGGAGGCCATTAAGCAAGCAGACGTGGTGACAGGTATGAGTTAAATTACAGTGGTTTAACTTTTATAGTTGTTAATTTTGTATTTGTTAGCTTACGTTTGTCAGTGCTAGGCTTTGTGTTAATCTTTGGGTTTCCGGCGAGAGCCCTTTTTGATACGGGAGCATCACATTCCTTCTTGTCTGAAAAGTTTATATCGCGCATCGGAGTTCCGTTCTCGATGGCAGAAAACAAGTTGGATGTGTTGTTGCCTAATGGGTGCTCCATGCGTGCGGATAGGATTTGTGTTGTGAAGATTCGGATTGGAGACCGGGAGTTTGATTTGCGGGCGTTGGTTCTACCGTTGGTGGAGTTCGACGTAATTTTCGGTATGGATTGGCTCTCAGAGCAGAGTGCATGCATTGATTGCAACCGTAAAGAAGTCAAGTTGGGTCTGGACACTGATCGGGAGACTACTTTTGCGGGCATGAAGGGGTCAGGGAAAGTTCTGATATCGGCCCTTCAGGTGTTCAAGGCAGTTCGGTCTGGGGCAGAACTGTATGTCACTCTAGTGCAGACTTTGACGCCTAAACCTAGTTTGGACAACATCCCAGTTGTGTCTGAATACCCTGATGTGTTTCCAAATGATCTCCCAGGAGCCCCTCCTCAGCGGGAGATAGACTTTACTATAGAGCTGGTACTGGGTGCCAAACCGGTGTCACGCTCCCCCTATCGGATAGCCCCAAGAGAAATGGCAGAGTTGAAGGTGCAACTGCAAGAGTTGCTAGAGCAAGGTTATGTGCGTCCAAGTTCGTCGCCTTGGAGCGCACCAGTCCTCTTTGTTAAGAAGAAAGATGGGAGCTTGCGGCTTTGTATCGATTATCGGGAATTGAACAAACTTACGGAGAAGAACAAATATCCAATCCCGAGGATTGACGATCTATTTGATCAGTTGGTTGGATCAACTGTATATTCGAAGTTAGATTTGAAGTCCGGTTACTATCAGTTGAGGATAAGGGAGAGCGACATCCCAAAGACAGCATTCAGTACGCGGTTTGGGCATTACGAGTTCACGGTTATGCCGTTTGGGTTGACAAATGCGCCATCCTTGTTTATGGATCTGATGAATAGGACGTTCAGAGAATACATGGACCATTTCATGATAATATTCATCGATGATATTCTGGTGTATTCGTGGTGCGAGGAGGATCATTACAAGCATTTACACATGGTGTTGGAGACATTGAGGAAAAGTCAGTTGTATGCAAAGTTCTCCAAGTGTGAATTCTAGTTATCCTCGATAGCGTTCCTTGGTCATGTTGTCAGTGGAGAAGGAATAGTTGTAGATCCGGCGAAGATAGTGGCGATACGAGAGTGGCCTTCTTTGACTACGGTGGCAGAGGTCCGGAGTTTTCTGGGGCTTGCTGGCTACTATAGGCGCTTCGTAGAGAACTTCTCGCGGATAGCACTACCACTCACGACGTTGACAAGAAAGGATCAGAAGTTTGTGTGGTCTTCGGAGTGCGAACAGGCTTTTGAAGAATTGAAGAGGCGATTGACCACGACGCCCATTTTTATGTTCGCCAAGTGGAATCGAAGGGTTTGAGATCTATAGTGATGCTTCGGGCAGTGGTTTGGGCTGTGTTCTGCTACAGCATGGGAGAGTGATAGCTTATGGTTCACGACAACTGAAGGTTCACGAGAGGAATTATCCGGTCCACGACTTAGAGTTAGCGGCCGTGATATTTGCTCTAAAGCTTTGGAGGCACTATCTGTACGGTGTGAAGGTCGATATTTACACCAATCATAAAAGTTTGAAGTACCTATTGGACCAAAAGGATCTGAACATGAGGCAGAGGAGGTGGATGGAGTTCTTAGGAGACTACACCTTCAAGATACACTATGTGCCTGGGAAGGGAAATGCAGTGGCGGATGCGTGGAGTCGTAAGATTCCCGCACAAGCCAACTGGTTATCAGTACATGATAAGAGATTGGTCCAAGAGTTGGAGGCATTGGAGATATCTTGCATCGATAAGCAGTCTAGTGCCGAGGCGAAACTGTTTTGGACAGAGGTGCAGTGTGACCTAGCGGATAGAGTTCGGCGGGCTTTGGTTCAGGATAGCAGCATGAAGCAGATCTTGGATGAAGCTTTGGATGGGTCAAATTCCCAGTTTGTGGTTGAAGAAGGGTTGCTAAGGAAGGACGGTCGTCTATGCGTTCCTAGTGCGGATAGTATTCGGGAGGAGTTGATGTATGAGGCTCATCATACCAAGTACTCAATCCACCCGGGAAGCACGAAGATGTATAGAGACATGAAGAAATTATTCTGGTGGCCGGGTTTGAAGAGGGATGTGGCACTTTATGTGGCCAAGTGCCATACTTGTGCATTGGTGAAGGCGGAATGCCAGAAGCCCGGAGGTTTCTTGAAATCCCTTCCTATCCCAGAATGGAAGTTTGACGACATATCTATGGATTTTGTGCACGGTTTGCCGAAGTCGCAGAAGGGAAACGACGCCATTTGGGTGGTCGTAGATAGATTGACAAAGGTATCGCACTTTATCCCAGTGAGAAAGGAGGATCCAGTGGAAAAGTTAGTCAAACTCTATGTGGATAATATTGTACGATTGCATGGTGTGCCTCGCAGTATTGTTAGTGATCGTGATGGACGCTTCACGTCAAATGACTAGAGGTTGGTGCATGGTCTGTTGGGTACTAAGCTAAAGTTCAGCACAACCTTTCACCTGCAGACAGATGGCCAAACCGAGAGAGTCAACAGGACTATGGAGGACATGCTTCGCATGTGCGTCCTAGATTTCGGGAAGCATTGGGAGGATCACCTGTATATGGTGGAGTTTGCTTACAACAACAGCTTTCAAGCAAGTATTGGAATGGTGCCTTTCGAAGCCTTGTATGGGAGGAAGTGTCGTACGTCGTTGTCTTGGTTGGAGGCAGGCGAATCAAAGTTGTATAAACGTCAAGCGGTGCAAGATGCCACTTCAATGATACGGACGATTCAGGAAAGACTGAAGATT
The DNA here is from genome assembly GCA_039583875.1 of Platanthera guangdongensis. Taxonomy (NCBI): domain Eukaryota; kingdom Viridiplantae; phylum Streptophyta; class Magnoliopsida; order Asparagales; family Orchidaceae; genus Platanthera; species Platanthera guangdongensis. The sequence goes on from CM077167.1 coordinate 147,106,122, forward strand.
GCTCAGGATAGACAGTCCAAGTATTACAATGCCAAACATAGAAAAGTGGAGTTCAACGTTGGCGATATGGTATATTTAAAAATCAAGCCGTTCAAGGGTGTATCGCGGGTTCGACGCTTGAAGAAGCTGAGTCCGAGATACCTTGGACCATTTGAAATCCTGGAATGTGTTGGCGAGGCGGAGTATAGATTAAAGCTGTCGATAGAGTTGAGTGGGCTGCATAACGTGTTTCACGTATCGGTGTTGCGTAAGGCAGTGCAAGAGCCTTCGCAGATCGTTGCGGACAATCAGGTACCGGTTGATTATGAGTTAGCAACAAGGGTCAGGCCAGTACGAATTGAAGACGTTGCGGTCAAACGACTCCGCAACAAGGAGGTTAGAATGGTCAAAGTCCGTTGGGATAATTGCGGACGTGAGGAGCTTTCTTGGGAGCGAGAGCAAGCTATGTTGGAGGAATACCCCGAGTTATTCCACTCAGGTATCATTTAGCTTTTGTGTACCTTTGCTTAATTTCGGGACGAAATTCCTTAAGTGGGGGAGATTTGTAACGCCCCGAAAGTTGTGTGCGAGTCGGTCGCGAAAAAAAAGGGTTTTTGGTGTCTGTAGGGGTACACGGCCTAGGACACGGGCATGTCCAAGGCCGTGTCTGGCTGGTGATTTTTGGTCGTTTCAACCCGAGAAGGACACGGCCAGGAACACGGCCGGATGACACGGGCGTGTCATCCGACACGGGCGTGTGCCAACCCGTGTCCCTACCCGTGTCCGGATGGGTCGTGTCCGTTGTCGTGGCGGTTATGCGTGACACGCCCACGAACACGGGCGTGTAGAGGAACCCGACACGAGCGTGTCAGGTCAGACACGGGCGTGTCTTGGCCCGTGTGCGTTTCTCAGTTCGACGATCGTGCCTGGATCGAGGCACACGGCCTGGGACACGGCCGTGTGCCAAGCCGTGTTCGGCCCAGGTCTGGAGAATTTTGGGCAGATCCGAGCCGTTCGTTTTCTTTAATTTAGATCCGACGGCTCAGATGAGTCCCTGCTCTATTTAGGCCGGGAATAGGAGGTTAATTCCCCATTTTCTCTCCAAAGTTCTCCCCTTCCAAAGTGAGAGAGAAGAGGAAGAAGAAGGAGGTTTCCGGCCGCCGGCGGAGCATCGGAGCACCGTTTTGAAATCAGAGAGCGGATCCGTGGAGGGAAGGTCATTGCGAAGAGTTCTAACCGCGTAGTTTTTCCATGGCGCCGAAACGGACTACAAGGGTAACGATTCTCAACTTGAGCGTTTGAAGCTCTTTCTTTCTACATAGGGAATCCCGCTCCCGCGAGTGTGCGGTGAGTGCGTGGTGTTCCTTGGGGTTGATGTGAATAGTCCCCCTTTTGTTGCATATAGAGCCCGGAATCGTAAGTACGGGCATAGGCATTGTGTGTGAAGCCTACCCGGACGTGTTTTGTCTGGATCAGTGATGTTGCATTTGATGTGGTTTTGCCGGAGAAGACTCCGTGTTTTGGATTTTTCGGGTTTCTACGTGGTAGATTGCAGCATGGATCCTTGGGGGTTAGCTTCAAGGCGCACCCGGAAAATTGAGCGGAAACGTGTTCTGCTAACTTGGCGGTCTGGGAACCGGCCTTGATCATAACTGGGTTATGAGATTGTTTTGGAAAATTTGGGATTCGAGAGAAGCTTGGCCCGTGCATAGGACTTAAATTGGACATGCGCCGTGAGCAACGGGCAAGTGGAATTGGACCTAGGCTATGTGGTTCGGTGCGAGAGACCCGAAGACGGGGACTGGCTGTTGGCATAGTCGGAGCCTTAGACGGTGGTCAGAAAGGCTAAATGCTCACATGTTGTTGCCATCCTGGGGGTGGTGGTGAATGCACTGATGGGTCAGGGTTCACCATGAATGTGCCCTGAGTGCACGGGGTGTTTGGTCGTGCGAGCCTACACCTGTGGCGAAATATTATTGCGCTATATATATTGTTGGGCTAATGTTATGCAAGGAAAGAGCACCGCCGTCCCGAGTAAGGGGCGGGGTCGTTATAATTTGGTCGGCTTTCAGCTGACCGTTGCTTTATTTGCCACCGTGTGGTGGTATGTGCTTGCAGGTGCTGCGGAGCCGAGCGCCAAATAGCGGGCTGGAGCCCATGTTGCTGTGCTGGCCGTAGAAGGCCATAGAATAGCTGTTTTTATATTTATCATGTGTGGCCAGCCTGCGAGCCGATGTATGTAAAACATTTTTTATTAAGTGAACATTTGTAAGGCCATAAGGCCATGTACCCGTTTCTGTTTATTTGGGGTTTCATTCCTATTGTTGTAGCTGTGGACATTCATATTGATGGATTTAATTTTGGGTTCTTTCAATTTTAAAATCTTCCGCTAGAATGCTCTGTGTAGGACGAGTAGTCTTAATTGGTTGGTTTGATTATTCATTGAGTAACCCTTCCGACTGTCTGTGGTATATGGCGTCGGGTTCCAGCTGGACCTTCTGTTATATATCATGCGACGGATGAGGGTGTTACAAACACACAGAGAAAAAATACAATCAGTCTACTCTCAATTTCTTACACAAGATTTCTGATACATAAGAAGCCCTAGACCAGAACATCAGTCACTTTTGAAGAAGAAGAACAATCTATCAAATATCAAGAGTCTTCCTTCTTCATCTCTGCAGGACACTTCAAAGGATAACAAGAAATCCATCTGACAAAGAAGTTCCTGGAGATTTCCCTGGTCAAGGCTGCAGATTGAAGGCCTACTCACCCTGTACAAAGCTTCCTAGCCTGAACCCTTTTACATCTCAGGGGGAGCTTTAACAATATCACTGAATCCACATAGTCTTCTCATTGTGATTGAGAAAAGAAGACTTTCATCACTCTCTCATCTCCACCTCTGTACAGGGTTTTAATTCCCTTCAAAATTATTTTGGTTCACAAGTCTCCTTCCAAAAGACTTGAGGTTTGGCTTTGAGCACCTGATCAAAAGCTCATTGGTGTCAGGCACCTGATTAAAAATCTGAGTGGATTCCTACCAGGGTGGTAGAAGAGTGGATGTACCCAAGTTTAGGGGAACCACTATAAATTCTTGTGTTGTCTGGATTGCTCTTTTTCTTTTGTTTTTGTGTTGTGGCTGTTTGTTAGGATTGTTGTTTTTTTTTATTCCTGCACTAGATTAAATTAGAAGAAAATTTTATAAACCATGAATACTCTATTCACCCCCCCCCCCCCACCCCTCTAGAGTATTCCTGATCTAACAGCTCACTTTCATAAACTTAAAGACCTATTTATTCACATTTTGAACCGTTCCAGTGTCATGGGGAGAGTGTTAACGGGCGAGTTTACGGACATCACTATTGATGGATTTCTTTGGAGGTTGTCTCAATCCTCGATCTTCAACAATATTCTTCATGGTGATCAATTTACTTTCTCCTTACGCATGACTCGAGGATTCACCGCGATTCAATTTACGAGTTGAAATCATATGTATAAACACACTTTAGAAAACTATAATCTAATTCACATAATTAAAAGTTCCTTCTATTGAACTTCTACGTGCACGAATATTCCACTTCCCATGGTACTCTGTGTTTTTCAGTTGCTATGATAGCTCTTGTTTTTCTCATCTACATGGGAGATATTTTGCTCGGGACGAGCAAACGGTTAAGTCTGGGGGTGTGATGTGTCCAATTTATATAGGTTTTTTCGCACTCATCTGGACACAATTTCACTCACTTGCACTTCACTTTCAGTTCATTATTTCTTATATTTCACTTAGTCGTTACTCACACTCGAAGTGTACATTTCACTCATTGTGGTGTGCAATTGCGCACTCTCTTGATAGGGGCAAGCACATAGCGCTCCGCGTTGTGTTTTTCTATTATTGTTATGGTTTTGGAAAGGCATGGACAGAGCCCAATCTTTATGTGAAATCTGTGTCTTTCGCACAGTCAAGCATTTTTCCTTCACGCACGGGCGTTTTGCTCGTGCATTTCCACATCCTGGATAAGATGTTGATCTTCATGATTGCATGACCATGTGATGTTTATTTGCACACGGGCTATTTTTCCCGTGCGAAATTATTGTGCTGAAAATTAATGGTCTGCCGCCGCTCGTGCGTTTTGGTCACGCACGGTCAATTTCGACAGTGTGAGAGTAAAACACACGAGTGACTTGTTTTGTCTAAAAATTTTATAAATTTTATTTGTCATGTATTTCTTTAACGAACGGTTGGTTTAAACTGTGCGAGAAGAAAATTCATGAGCTGTTAGTTGGCCGAAAAATACAGTAGTCTGTCGCGACCCGTACGATTTTGGTCGCGCACGGTTGTTTCAACCGCGCGTGAGTAAAAATTGCACGGGCGGACCCTTGACCTATTTGGAATTTGCACGGTTTCGCACGCACGGTCGTGCATTCAACCGTGCGAGTTAATTTTTCACAGAATTTGGTATTTAAGCGCAGATTGTTTCCTTATTTCGGATCCTTTACCTGTTTTGTGCCCAACCACTACGGTTTCGCGCTGCATCTCCGCCCACCTTAGGGAGGAGCTGCGGGCTTCCTTCGTCTATCTTCCTTCTCCTAGGATTTTGCCCTAGGCCGCCTCCATCACCCCGAGCCTTCAAGATGGAATTTGATGCTTTTCTCGCTGCATCAAGGGAGATCTTTTGCATGTGAGTATGTTTAATTTCCCGATGATGAGAACAAAAAAACAAAAGGCAGGGCAAAATATTTTTTTTCAATTTTTGCTTTTAGTTTTTTTTAATTGTTATTTGATTTTGTTGTTTTATTTTATTATGAGGGTGTTAATAGCTAAGTGCATGTGCATGTGAATGGTAAAATTTATTTGGTTATATTAAATCTTATGGGTTGCTACTAGCCATTTCAAGGAGTTATATTTTTGGTTGTTGGTGGTGGCATATGAATGTTTATGATGTGGCTGACTTAGGCTTAATTTGTGGCACATGGCTTCTCTTATACGGCGCAATTACTTTTTTTGGACCTAGCACACTGTTGGCTGCTTATCTCCGTTAATAAAAAGGCTCTGGCCCCTTTTGTCTTCTGCATCCTGCTCATGTTCCCGCCAGTTGCTGCCTTGTGTGCGCCCTCTACCACTCCTGCTGGACTCTTCTCCTCTTTTCTCTTGCAAGCTCTTTCTCCCTCTCTTCCTCTCTTTCATTTCTCTATTGTTGGTGGTTGCCACTACTTCCTGTGTCGCTGATTTAAGATTGCCTTGCCGCCAGATTTGAGTTTCTGCCGCTACTTTAGCTAGGTCACCAACTCCTCCTCTGCTACCTAGCTACTTTAGTTCCTCTTTCAGAGTTTCTAGAAGGACTTTGCTGAACTTCTGCGTGTTTGAGAAGGATCGGTTGTGCATCGCTTTCTACCTCCCTCTCCTACTGTAAGGATGCTCCTCCTTTATTTTTGGTGATAGCTTGATGTCTTGCTTTTGGGTTTCATGTTGCACCATTCTGGCCGACCACTTTTCTATGCATAATAGCTTGTTGTTGTGTTTTTGTTGTTAAGCTGGTCAGGCACTTTAAACACTGTCGTCATGGACTTTTATTAGAGTATGGACAACCATTTTTAGGACTGTTTTGTGTCGGTTAGCCTATTAATTTCATATTGGTGGTTGTTTTAGCGCTGGATAGCCCTATTTGAAACTATTTTATGACTGGTCAGCTTACTTATTACAGTTTTAAAAATGTTTTTGTGTTGAGGCATGATATTTAAACTAATTCCAAGTATGGGATTAGTGAGGACAACAAAAATAAATATATATTTGACTAATCTAATTGGTTTGAGTTGGATGAACTTGGCTATGATTTCTTGGGTCATTATAGGGCTTTATTAGAGTTTACTTTTTGATTTTTCGTTATTTGTTATTTACTATTTTATTTTGGAGTTGAATGGATTTATATATTATTAACTTTCGTATTTGGGAAAAGAGAATTGTTGGCCGATTATTTGTATTGTTTTAGTGTTATTTCTTTTGGCGTATTTTGATGTTTGAAATGAATATTTCTAAGCATTTCCTAAACCTTTAAAACACTTAAGAAAAGTCTCATCCTTTTTATAAACAACAACACTATAAATATTGAGGAGATGCAACCCAATTAAAAGTACGTACTATTTCAGTATTTTTCGTGGCCAAGATATCATAGGATGACGTCTCGAGATAGGCATGATGATAAAGCGGAAAATGATACGGGTAAAGGAAAGATTATGATGAGTTTCTTATTTCTTGAATTATATTTTATTCAAGTATTTTAAATATTTCCTACTTTGTCTTTTTTAAGATAACCCTGCATGTGCATATGTTTTTAAATGATTGATATAAAGTATTACCATGAACTACATGTGGGTGAAAAATAAAAGTGATATAAGTTTTGAGGGGAAATTTTCTATTTCAAAACACATGTTTTCATAAGAATTAAGACAAGATAAAAATATGTTAAAACTCTACATATGGAAAGGTCAAGGAATAGATTGAATCTTATGATGTAGGAGTTCCCTACTAATGGATTTCCCAAGTAGGGGGTTTGCCTAAATTTTGCCCTTAAGGGGCCTATTTTTATTGCATGCCTTGATATTTCATACATTATGTAACTAATGAATAATAAAATATATGAATATATTTGGAGAGCTAAAGGGGATTTAAAGTAGCATTTTATAGAAATAAAGAAAACGATATTATACATATTGTTTGTTGTGGTGTATGAATATTACTATCTACCATTGATTGTATATATAACAGTTCACGAAATACTTTACTTACATAGTCATATTTTATGACAAACCCATCGTAGACCCATTTATTTAGGACGTAGGAGCATCACTCAGTGCACCACGAAGAGCTCCCCTGATAGCAGAAGAGAAGCAAAAACGTGCTTAAAAACTTGCGAAGTTATGGCTGAAGATCTTCATTGGGATCGAGGATGTGCAAGAAAAGCATAAAGTAACCTATGACGATTATGAATGTGTTTTTTGTAACGAATATGAATAAATATTTGTATATTCTGTAAAACCTTCTGTAAATTTGTAGAAACATGAAATAAAATTTGGTGTCATGTTTACTTTGTACTTACTATGGATCATTTTGATGCTATGCTGCAACAAATAAATGGAAACTATACTTGATTCTTGAATCGTCTGTGGAGACTGGAAAAACGTTCTTCACAGTATGTGTTGAGATTGCACCCCCATTTCTATTCCATTCGCGATGTGATAGTTGTTGTCATACTACCAATTGCTAGTTGTGTGCGTTGCGACGAGGTGATTGCAACCCTCAATTTCATCGGTGTTTCCACCTCATCCGCTAGACTTCTCGTCCATTCGCCTAGCCAAGCTGTGCTAATGGTCTGCATAATCAATTCACCAAGCGAAGCGGTGTGTGCGACCCGCGTAGTTGTAGTTTTATTTCGTCTAGTGCTAATCACTCAAACCAAACCAAATTTCCGTTTAAAAATCTTTATAACTGATTTTCTAAGTAATCAAAATACACACCCCAACTTGCAATCCTCTGAGATCAATAGTTTGTGAGGCTCTCTCCACTTTATATTACTTGTGCGATCGATATACTTATCGATAACACATCACCTCTCTCTATGGCGAATATAATATTCGCCCTTAATAGAAGAATATCCCTCTGACTAGCTGTTGACTATTGACATATTCTTTAATGTTCACTTTGACTCCTGACTACGTATGCCAGTGGGTCCCTCTTTGACAAAGAGGGATTGTACAACTCTAAAAAAAGAAAAAGATTTAGGTGAGTTACTCCCACCTAGAATTAGGTGGGAGAATAAATAGCAAAATTTGGAAGTGGACCCCGCCTCTTTTCTTCCGCCAAAAAATTTCTTACACCCTCTGATCTCTCATCTCCCTCCCAGCGAAACCCTAAGGTCGCCTCCTCCCCCTCCCACGGTGAACCCCGACCTCCTCCTACGACGAACCCCGACCTCCTCCCACGGCGTGTAACGTCCCGAATCACACTAGACCCCTCATGCGTGTTTTTGAGTCAGGAGGGTTGACTTGAGTCCTGGGATGTGCAGGGAATTGTACTGCACTTGTGGAGGAGTGGAGAAATCAGTGCTGTGAAGGGACACGGGTAGAGACACGGGCATGTCCCTACCCGTGTGCGTGTGTGTGTCGAGTAAAACTGGACGAATCGTGTCGAGATCGACGGGGTGTGTCGACATCATATGACACGGGTAGCGACACGGGCGTGTCCCTACCCGTGTGCGTCGAGTTACACTCGACGAGGCGTGTCGAGATCAACGATCTGTGTCGAGATCGTCGAAGTGTATGATACAGATAGAGACACGGGCGTGTCCCTACCCGTGTGTGTTGAGTTGGACTCGACGAGGCGTGTCGAGATCGACGAACTCGTGTCGATCGATGAATGGTATGACACGGGTATAGACACGGGCGTGTCTCTCTCGAGTTCCGTGTGTGTCGAGTTGAGTTCGTCGAGATGCAACCCGAGAAGGACACGGCCAAGGATACGGCCAGGAATATGGCCGTGTCATGTGGACACGGGTCGGGACACAGGCGTGTCCCTACCTGTGTCAAGGATTGAACCGACACCGAAACCGTTGATGTCGTTTCGCCCAAGCGGGACACGGGTAAGGACACGGGCGTGTCCTTACCCGTGTCACTTTTTATATATAAGGGAAGAGAAAATCCTAGTCGTTTTTCATGCTCATTTCATTCCCTATTTCCTGTGAGAACTGCTGGTGAGAGGGAAAACTGCTGGAGCAAGTTCTACAGGAGGAGATCCGCCGCCGTCGTGAAGGAGAAGATGCCGCTGAGGAGAACTACGCGATCCATGGCTGGGAGTGGTGGTACCGCTGGAGACAATGTGAGTTTCCTACCCTCTCCCTTGGTGATAGATCTATAGTTACTTTCTTAGGCGAGACATCGACTCAAGAGAGTCTTGATGGAGAGGAGGAGTTTTCTAGGAAAGGCTATGCTAGGACTTGTGTCCTAGGTTTTAGATTTCTTCAACCACGCCCTTCTCCAATGTGATGATAGGGGATGGTTTCGTGAAGGGTGTTGGCCTCTTGAGGTTGAATAATGGTGGAAGAAATTCTGGAATGATTTGGGAAGATCGCCTTGAGGAGGAAGATGAACCGATGTCGTTCATTCCGCCTTAGGATGCGTGCAGAATTTGTATTCTGCGCACAGCGAACTTCGTGGCCATTGTTGGGTGTGCTATGACCAGATCTGGGCTTTCGGCTAAACACGAAAGTTGAAGCCCTTGAAAATACCTTTCCAACGAATGGTTGCACGACTTCAGGCGAAGTCTGTAGCCACAGGAAAGGCTAAATGAAAATGGTGTTCAATAAATCCTGCATGCAGAAATTGTGTTCTGTACGCAGCGGACTTCAAGTCCGATTTCAAATAGGATAATGTCAAATATGGGTTGAGGTCTGAATATGAAAGTTGTAGACCACGGTAAGACCTTTCCAACGTGGGGTTACACGTCTTCACCGGATTCCTGTAGCTTCGGGAATCTCCGGTTGAATTTGATGCCCAGATTCAATTTGTACCTAAATTCTGGGCTTTGATGGAAGAAGGATTTGGTTTCGGTAGAATTAATATTGCAAGATACTTGACTTGGATGAACCCTTAAGATTAATCATTTGTTGCATGATTGATGTAGCTTATTAATCATATTTCATATAATCAAATTATGAAGCAATCTTATTTAAACGAATTGACTTGATAGGAATTGAAAAATTGATAATTGTGCACTTCATGTTTATATTATGACATTATCAAATGGAAAGTGTGATAGATCTTTATATGCGCATCATGTTTATGTTACGTTGTCATCATTTGAAAAGTCATATAGATGAATAAATTATGGCCATGGGTAAGGTTGACTAATGGAATGAGTTTAGTAGTCCAATACTTAGAGCGTCGTCTCCCTACGGATAGTATTGTGAAGGGATGTAAGTGCGGTGTTGACCGTCACTTGTTTTGGTTGTGTTGAGATAAGGTATGGATGGATGGTTGGGTTGTGTCCTCGTGCTTACTTTCGAGGCCCCTTCCATGTTGTGTTGATGTGGTATTTGCATGTGGTGTGAGTCGACACGCGGTGTCGTAATCCTGGGTTAAGGATAGTGTGGCAGGTCTACGGGCTCGCTAGTCGTCACACCGACGGGAGTCGACAGTTAGACTTTGGGCGGTTGGGCTTGGCCCTCGGTGTTCACGTCCCGGGGCTCCTTACGTGCCAGGTGAACGGTTGGGCTTGGTCCTCGTGCTCACTCTGAGGCTCCTTCCGGGTCACACAAGGTCAGTTCGGGGCTTGGTCCTCAGTGCACATCTACCCGAGGCTCCCGCTGGGCCATAGTACGCATGGGCTCCGCTATTGTGTTCTTAGCGTTGAGGCGTACGGAGGCCTATGTGAAGTAGTGTGGATACCCGCCTAGTAGTAGAAGTGCTCGTTCTACTGTCACCGCCTGGCCACGGCGGCTGATGCCTGAGAGGTTAGCTACCTGCTCGAAAAGTGGGAACTATAGTCTGTGTTGACATAGCAGTTGCATGTGTGTGATCATGGGTGAGTCATTGCATAGCATACATAGCATACATAGCATTTCATATCATTTCACAACAAGATCCTCATCGTATAAGTTTGTGTGGGCACTCCTATACGATGAGTTACTTTATGTAACCCGATCCTTAACTTATAAGTTTGTATGAGCATTCTTATAAGTTAAGTTACTTTCCTGCTGTTACTTATACTTGTTAGTTTATTGTAGCTCTAAAATAACTGGTGATTATGATACTGTTACTCAACACTACTGTCACCTGCTTATACTTCTTTACTTGTATATATATATATATATATATATATATATATATATATATATATATATATATATATATATATATATATATATATATATATATATATATATATATTACCCTTGTTCCTTCTCTCCGCCCGGTGCCGAGGAGTCGCCGGGGGAGCGGATGTGAAACCACTTAGTCGTTTCGACTAACGGTTGCTACGTCTTCCTTTTTAGGAGATCACGCCGCAGGTAGAGCAGCCGCAGACTACGCAGTAGGACAGCCAGGCCAGGACGATAGGGCCTGAAGTGACGGTGTCGTCGATACCGTCGGTTACTGATGTTAGTATTTGATACTCTGATGTAGCCTGTTTGGGCAATGTTTAGCTGTACTCTGATATATTGTAGAAGCATGTTTTAGCTTCTCCTTTATTGATGTATCTGGACATTATACTTAGTGTGGATTTGACTTCTTGCTTATTATATTTGGTTGGGTTGGCATGTGCTATTGATATTGTTGTAGCCGGCGGAATAGGCGTCTTGTGGTACAGGTTAGCCCGTGTGCTAATGCTACCGCAAGGCGGCTGTTCCGGGCATAAGACTCCCCCTTCGTGCCGTGTTTTGGGATCCGGGAGGAGGGGTCTTACAAATGATATCAGATTGCCGCAATCCTCAAATAAGAAGTCATTCAACAATGGTGCCACTCCCGTTTGGTTAGTCAGTTTGGGGACAAACTGACTTAGCGGAAGCAGTGGTGTGCCCATATGTAATTCACATTAAGTTTGTCCAACTTTGACCTTGAGTTTAGCCAACCTGACCACAAATTTATCGTGTACGTGAAGGTTCCACTGCAAGTTGAGCCGATGGGGGGTACTCCTACCCCTCCCATACCCACTCAGTTCCAACAGTCTGAGTTGGGGCAGACTCTCATCGCCATTCTTGATGATTTTAGGGCGCAGCAGCCCCCGGTGCAACAACAGGACCCGAGCTCCAACTAGTTGAGCACCTTCCGGGCTCTCTCCCCTCCCGCCTACCTTGGGATGGAGTCAGCTGTGCATACAGAGGAATGGCTAGACACAGTACAGGAGTTGTTGGCTGGTATCCGTTGCCCGGCCAATATGGCAGTGACATTGGTGGTGTCCGTCTTGGACTCACATGCTAAGAGGTGGTGGAAGTCCCTCATGGGCTCTACCTTCCAAGGCCGGATCTACACAGAGATAAGTTGGAGTGAATTCTCAGGTGTTTTCTTGGAGCACTTTATCCCTACATCGGCCCGAGATGAGCTTGAGCAGAGGTTTCTTCTACTAAAGCAGGGATCAAAGTCGATTACGGAATACCAGCGGGAATTCCAACATCTCACAAGGTTTGCGGATTCTTACGAGTTGGATGACAGAGGTTATGCCAAGCGCTTCTACAAAGGGCTGCGAGATCCCCTAAGGCAGTCCCTTTTGTTTATAGCGGATGGTAGCTTGGCGGAGATCATTGATATGGCGAAAAGATTGGACGCGGACCACCTGGGATGTAGTAAGAGGCCTGCGGAGGACGTGATGGAAGTCGGCCCATGGAATAGAAGGAGGCGAGACTTCAGAGGAGGAAGAGGACATCAAAGAGGTGGAGGGCGTGTCCACCGAAACTATAGGGTGGAGCATCCGGTTCCGCAGCCGCCTGCGTTGCCTCCACCACCACAGCCTCATCAATTTCAACAACCTGAAGGGCGTCGTGGTCTGCTGTGCTTCGAATGCAACCAACCGGGCCACATTCGACGTTACTGTCCGCAGTTATTTGGGAACGTCCCTCCCGCTCTCCCTCCTGCTCTCCCTCCTGCTCTCCCTCCAGCAGCCCCACGAGGACGGGGATATATGAGTGGTCGAGGACGGGGACCGACAAGAGGTAACCCTGGCCCTGCTAGGGATCAGGTGTACGCGCTTGACATGGCGCAGGAACGGAACCCCCAAGATGTGATTGCAGGTATGATTTAATTAATTCACATATTTTTATGGTCTAACTTGAATTGTTTAAGACTTACGAGACACCTAGCAACAAGTTTTGTTTGTTGGTACTTAGGCACCGTGATTATTGGCGGGAAGACGGCCTATGTGCTGTTCGATACCGGTGCCTCACACTCCTTTGTGTCTGAGGATTTCATAAAAGACGTGGAGGGTGTACAGTACTTTACCGGCATAGCCCGACGAGTACGCCTTCCGGACGGCTCAGAGATGATCGCGACCGCCAAGTGCGAGTTGGAGTTATTTATTGATGGGAATGCCTTCGATACGCCGGCCATGGTTCTTAGTATGCCGGAGTTTGACATCATTTTGGGCATGGCATGGCTGGACTGGCACTTCGCGAGGAACGACTGCGCAGAGAAGCGGATCTATTTGAGACATGGGGACTCTGACGTCATCTTCCAAGGTATTGGCTTCACGCCTCGCATGATGATATCTTCCGTCCAGGTTGTAAAAGCTCATATGAAGGGGGATGAGGTCTTCATGATCTGGTTCGAGTTGAAGGAAGAAGCTTTGGAATTAAAGGATGTACGTGTAGTGCGGGATTTTCCCGAGGTATTTCCTGATAAGCTACCAGGATTACCTCCGCATAGAGTGGTTGACTTCCAGATTAATCTAGTACCAGGTGCCAAGCCTGTATCCAAGGCTCCGTACAGAATGGCCCCAAAAGAACTCGCGGTGTTTAGAGTTCAATTGCAAGAACTAGTGGAGTCAGGGTTCGTTCGCCCCAGTTCATCACCCTGGGGAGCCCCTGTATTTTTCGTGAAGAAGAAGGATGGAACCCTGCGGTTGTGCATAGATTATCGGGAACTCAATCGGTTGACGGTGCGGAACACTTATCCACTACCTCGGATCGACGAGTTGTTTGAACAACTAGTGGGAACACATTGGTTTTCTAAACTGGATTTGCACTCTGGATACTATCAGTTGAGGATACAAGAAGGGGACATCCAGAAAACGGCCTTCAGTTCAAGATATGGTTTGTATGAGTTCACGGTAATGCCGTTTGGGCTCACAAATGCCCCTTTAGCCTTCATGAGCCTGATGAACAAGGTGTTCGAACCGTATTTGGACATCTTCGTCATTATTTTTATCGACGACATCTTGGTCTACTCAAAGACGGAGGAGGAGCATGTCGAGCATCTAACCTTGGTGTTGAAGAAATTGAAGGAGCACGTCTTGTACGCCAAGTTTAGCAAGTGTGAATTCTGGCTTAAGGAGGTAGCTTTCTTGGGGCATGTGATCAGTGGGGCAGGATTAGCAGTGGATGCAGCAAAGGTACGGGTCGTGAAGGAGTGGTCGCCCTTGAAGTTGGCGGCCGATATACGAAGCTTTCTTGGACTTGCTGGCTACTACCGCAAGTTCGTGAAAGGATTTTCCAAGATTGCCCTTCCTCTTACCTCCTTGACGAAGAAGGGTGTGCCATTTGAGTGGACACCTCAATGTGAAGCGGCATTTCAAGAGCTGAAGGATAGGCATACCTCCGCCCCCATCCTTGCACTTCCGTCGGGGAAGGAAGGATTTCAGGTTTACACGGACGCATCATATCAAGGGATTAGAGCGGTATTGATGCAGCACGGGCACGTAATCGCTTATGCTTCAAGGCAGTTAAAGAAACATGAAATCAACTACCCAGTTCATGATTTGGAGTTGGGAGCAGTGGTGTTCGCTTTGAAGGTCTGGAGGCATTATCTATATGGCGTCCACTGCGAGATCTTTTTTGATACAAAAACTTGAAGTATGTCCACACTCAGAAGGAGTTGAACCTGAGACAACGGCGGTGGTTGGAGTTTCTATGCGACTATGAGTTCACCATGAACTACCACCCCGGGAAAGCAAACTTGGTAGCCGATGCATTGAGTAGAAAAGTGTCAGGCTCTAGCCCAGAGTCTCGATTGATGAGTATGGAGTTGGCTCAGATGATCGAGGAGATGGAAATTACTCTAGTATTCAAAGCTCCTTCGGCAGAGTATGCAGAGTATTTGACCAGCATGAGCATAGTTTGTGATATCCGGGACCGGATTCGGGTGGAACAAGGAATGGATGCGGCCTTGGCCCGGCAATCAAGGCAATTGAAGATGGGACCACCGATGAGTACACACTAAAAGGCGACCTCGTTTATTTTCGTGGCCGGCTCTATATTCCCAACGGCGGCAAAATCCGGGAGGATATCTTGAGAGAGGCACATTGCTCTCAATATTCTGTACACCCAGGTATAGCCAAGATGTACGCCGGCTTACGGAAGGCCATGTGCTGGCCAGGAATGAAGAAGGATGTTCGTTACTATGTTACACATTGTCAAGCTTGTCAAAGGGTGAAGGCCGAGTGTAAGAGTCCCGGTGGTTTGTTGCAGTCGTTGCCCATCCCCGAATGGAAGTTCGAGGATATCTCCATGGACTTTGTCCATGGGATACCTCGCTCACGCTCCGGGAATGATTCGGTGTGGGTTATTGTAGATCGACTGACAAAGGTGGCCCGGTTTATTCCAATGAAGAAGAAAGCACACATGGATGTTTTGGTACGCCTCTTTGTGGAGCAGTTCGTACGGTATCATGGCGTGCCCAAGACAATTTTTTCGGATCGGGATGGTCGGTTTACTTCCAAGGAGTAGAAGGCGGTACAGACGTATTTGGGCTCGCGCCTAACCTTTAGTACTGCATTTCACCCTCAGACGGACGGGCAGTCTGAGCGGACCATCAGAACACTGGAAGATTTATTGAGGTTATGTGTGCTGGACAGAGGAGAGCCATGGGAAAGGCACTTGCCACTAGTGGAATTCTCCTATAATAACAGCCATCAGGCGAGCATCGGCATGGCGCCCCATGAATCCCTTTACGGAAGAAGGTGCAGGACTCCCTTATCTTGGGTACAGGATGAAGATCCGAAGCCATTGGGAAATGAATATATAGATGATACTGATGCGGCGGTCAGATTGATACGGGATCGCATGTTGGAGGCTCAAAGTCGGCAGACAAAGTACTATAATGCAAAGCACCAAATGGTGAAGTTCCAAGTGGGTGATAAAGTGTTCCTCAAGATTCGACCGATGCATGGAGTGTCGCGGGTGCGTGGTGTGAAAAAGCTCAGCCCAAGGTATGTTGGGCCTTATACTATACTGGAAAGGATTGGCCCGTTGACCTATCGGTTGGAGTTACCACCAAAACTAGAGAATCTCCACGCCGTGTTCTATGTGTCGTCGCTTCGAAAAGCACTGTTGCGGCCCGACCAATATATTTCCACTACTGATGGTGCAGTGGCGTCAGATAAGTCTGTGCGACTAGAGCCGGTACGGATTGTTGACAGCGAGACAAGAACATTATGCCGCAAAAGTGTTCCCTTAGTGAAGGTGCTATGGTCGAATCATGGGAAGGAGGAGTACAAATGGGAGCCAATGGATTTGATGCAACAACGCTACCCGGAGTTGTTTGCTCAAGGTAATTTTATTTAAAAGCATGTGTTAATTTTCCTGTTATGCTTTTCTCCCCGAGCCCAAGCCTGATTTCGGGGACGAAATCTTTTATTTTGTTTATAGGATTTGTAACGTCCCGAATCGCACTAGACCCCTCATGCGTTTTTTTGAGTCAGGGGGGTTGACTTGAGTCCTGGGATGTGCAGGGAATTGGACTGCACTTGTGGAGGAGTGGAGAAATCAGTGTTGTGAAGGGACACGGGTAGAGACACGAGCGTGTCCCTACCCGTGTGCGTGTGTGTGTCGAGTTAAACTCGACGAATCGTGTTGAGATCGACGGGGTGTGTCGACAACATATGACACGGGTAGCGACACGGGCGTGTCCCTACCCGTATATGTCGAGTTACACTCGACGAGGCATGTCGAGATTGACGATCTGTGTCGAGATCATCGAAGTGTATGACACGGGTAGAGACACGGGCGTGTCCCTACCCATGTGTGTTGAGTTGGACTCAACGAGGCGTGTCGAGATCGACGAACTCGTGTCGATCGACGAATTGTATGACACGGGTATAGACACCGGCGTGTCTCTACCCGTGTTCCGTGTGTGTCGAGTTGAGTTCGTCGAGATGCAACCCGAGAAGGACACGACCAAGGATACGACCAGTAACACGGCCTTGTCATGTGGACACGAGTAGGGACACGGGCGTGTCCCTACCCGTCTCAAGGATTGAATCGACACCGAAACCGTCGATGTCGTTTCGCTCAAGCGGGACACGGGCGTGTCCCTACCCGTATCACTTTTTATATATAAGGGAAGAGAAAATCCTAGCCATTTTTCATGCTCATTCCATTCCCTATTTCCTGTGAGAACTCCTGGTGAGAGGGAAAACTGCTGAAGCAAGTTCTACAGGATGAGATCCGCCGCCGCCGTGAAGGAGAAGATGCCGCCGAGGAGAACTACGCGATCCATGGCCGGGAATAGTGGTACTGCTGGAGCCAATGTGAGTTTCCTACCCTCTCCCTTGGTGCTAGATATATAGTTACTTTCTTAGGCGAGACATCGACTCAAGAGAGTCTTGATGGAGAGGAGGAGTTTTCTAGGAAAGGCCATGCTAGGACTTGTGTCCTAGGTTTTAGATTTCTTCAACCACGCCCTTCTCCAATGTGATGATAGGGGATGGTTTCATGAAGGGTGTTGGCCTATTGAGGTTGAATAAGGGTGGAGGAAATTCTGGAATGATTTGGGAAGATCGCCTTGAGGAGGAAGATGAACCGATGTCGTTCATTCCGCCTTAGGATGCGTGCAGAATTTGTATTCTGCGCGCAGCGAACTTCGTGACCATTGTTGTGTGTGATATGACCAGATTTGGGCTTTCGGCTAAACACGAAAGTTGAAGCCCTTGACAATACCTTTCCAACGAATGGTTGCACGACTTCAGGCGAAGTCTGTAGACACAGGAAAGTCTAAATGAAAATGGTGTTCAATAAATCTTGCATGCAGAAATTGTGTTCTGTACGCAGCGGACTTCAAGTCCGATTGCAAATAGGATAATTTCAAATTTGGGTTGAGGTCTGAATACGAAAGTTGTATACCACAGAAAGACCTTTCCAACGTGGGGTTACACGTCTTCACCGGATTCCTGTAGCTTCGGGAATCTCCGGTCGAAGTTGATGCCCAGATTCAATCTGTACCTAAATCCTGGGCTTTGATGGAAGAAGGATTTGGTTTCGGTAGAATTAATATTGCAAGATACTTGGCTTGGATGAACCTTTAAGATTAATCATTTGTTGCATGATTGATGTAGCTTATTAATCAGATTTCATATAATCAAATTGTGAAACAATCTTATTTAAACGAATTGACTTGATAGGAATTGAAAGATTGATAATTGTGCACTTCATGTTCATATTATGACATTATCAAATGGAAATTGTGATAGATCTTTATATGCGCATCCTGTTTATGTTACGTTGTCATCATTTGGAAAGTCATATAGATGAATAAATTATGGTCATGGGTAAGGTTGACTAATGGAATGAGTTTAGTAGTCCAATACTTAGAGCGTCGTCTCCCTACGGGTAGTATTGTGAAGGGATGTAAGTGCGGTGTTGACCGTCACTTGTTTTGGTTGTGTTGAGATAAGGTATGGATGGATGTGTCCTCGTGCTTACTTCTGAGGCCCCTTCCATGTTGTGTTGATGTGGTATTTGCATGTGGTGTGAGTCGACACGCGGTGTCGTAATCCTGGGTTAAGGATAGTGTGTCAGGTCTACGGGCTCGCCATTCGTCACACCGACGGGAGTCGACAGTTAGACTTTGGGCGGTTCGGCTTGGTCCTCGGTGTTCACGTCCCGGGGCTCCTTCCGTGCCAGGTGAACGGTTGGGCTTGGTCCTCGTGCTCACTCCGAGGCTCCTTCCGGGTCACACAAGGTCAGTTCGGGGCTTGGTCCTCGGTGCACATCTACCCGAGGCTCCCGCTGGGCCATAGTACGCATGGGCTCCGCTGTTGTGTTCTTAGCGTTGAGGCGTACGGAGGACTAGGTGAAGTAGTGTGGATACCCGCCTAGTAGTAGAAGTGCCCGTTCTACTGTCACCGCCTGGCCACGACGGCTGATGCCTGAGAGGTTAGCTACCTGCTCGAAAAGTGGGAACTATAGTCTGTGTCGACATAGCAGTTGCATGTGTGTGATCATGGGTGATTCATTGCATAGCATACATAGCATTTCATATCATTGCACAACAAGATGATGCAGGCGCGGCGTCACACCGGGACTGCACCCTGCCTGGCGTCACACCAGCCCAGAGTACCCAACATGGAGTCACACCATGTGGGCTTTAATCAGGGCACGCGGCCCATACACCCCAACCCTTCTCCGGTCCCACCACAGGAGCACAGCGGGTTATTGAGGCACGGGATCGAACCCGCAACCTCCTTGATAAATAGCTTTCAGGCAAGCTCTCATCAACCAACTGAGCCGCAGGTAGAGCAGCCGCAGACTACGCAGCAGGACAGCCAGACCAGGACGATAAGGCCTGAAGTGACGGTGCCGTCGATACCGTCGGTTACTGATGTTAGTATTTGATACTCTGATGTAGCCCGTTTGGGCAATGTTTAGCTGTACTCTGATATATTGTAGAAGCATGTTTTAGCTTCTCCTTTATTGATGTATCTGGATATTATACTTAGTGTGAATTTGACTTCTTGCTTATTATATTTGGTTGGGTTGGCATGTGCTATTGATATTGTTGTAGCCGGCGGAATAGGCGTCTTGTGATACAGATTAGCCCGTGTGCTAATGCTACCGCAAGGCGGCTGTTCCGGGCATAAGACTCCCCCTTCGTGCCGTGTTTTGGGATCCAGGAGGAGGGATCTTACACGGCGATCCCCGACCTCCTCCCACGGCGATCCCTGACCTCCTCCCGTGTGAACCCCAACCTCCTCCTCCCGCAGCAAAAACCCGGCCTCCTCCTCCTCCCGCAGCGAAAACCCGGCCTCCTCCTCCTCCTGCGACCAAACCCGGACCTCCTCCTCCCGCGGTGAAACCCCAGCCTCCTACTCCTCCCGTAGTGAAAACCCCGCCTCCTCCTCCAGCGGTGAAACCCCGGCCTCTCCTCCAACGGCGAAACCCCGAGCTCCCAGTATTTTGGTGAAATACTGAGAGTTATGATAGTATTTGACAAAATATCATCAATACTCTCAGTATTTCACCAAAATACAATTAGAAGTCTCAGTATTTCACCAAAATACTGTCAATATATTGTTTAATATAGTGCATAATACAATTCATAAATAGAATATTTTATATCATAATAAATATAATAGTGGGTAGAAGCTGTTAATACGATTAAATAATGTAACATTATACTGTTTTGATAATTGCAATGTGTTTGTTATTTATCTTTTTGTCACAATACTGTATTTCATCAAATACTGTCAGAACTCTCCGTATTTCACAAAAATACTGGGAGGTCGGGGTTTCGTCATTGGTGGAGCAGAAGGTCAGGGTTTCGCCGTGGGAGGAGCAGGGGGGTCTCACCACGGGAATAAATACCACCAATAGAAGTGGAGATGGGGGGTTCTCGCCGCAGGAGTAGGAGGGAAGCTCGTCGTGGAAGGAGGAGGGGTGTCACAACGGGAGGAGGGGGAAGGTCACCGATGGAGGAGGAGGGGTGTCGCCGCGAGAGGAGGGGGAATGTCGCCGCTGGAGGCAGGGGGTTATCGCCGCTCGGAGCCGCCGCTGGAGGGGAATTTCGGGCCTGAAAATTCCGCCCAATTTTTGAAAGGATTGAGGAGTGGGATCCAAATTTTACTATTTATTCTTTTACCTTGATATAGGTGGGAGTAACTCAACTAAAAGTTTCTACTAAAAAAATTAATCCGGCTCACTTTTTTACTCACTTTTTATAATTTTTAGGTAAAAAAGTGAAATTTGTTCCTAAGTTTTAGTTGCTTGAAGATTTCAGTCCCAAAGCTTTTTGATTTAAGATTTCAGTTCCTAACTTTTCCTAGCTTTATGATTTCAGACCCATCTAACACCTTGTAAAACTCCCCCTACCCGGATCCCAAAACACGGCACGAACGGGGAGTCTTATGCCCGGAACAGCCGCCTTGCGGTAGCATTAGCACACGGGCTAACCTGTACCACAAGACGCCTATTCCGCCGGCTACAACAATATCAATATATCATGCCAACCCAACCAAATAAATAAGCAAGAGAAGTCAAAATCCACACTAAGTTATAATGTCCAAATACATCAATAATGAGAAGCTAAAGCATGCTTCTACAATATATCAGAGCACAGCTAAACATTGCCCAAACGGGCTACAACAGAGTAATAGAACTAACATCGGTAACCGACGACATCGATGGCACCGTCACTTCAGGCCCTATCTCCCTGGCCTGGCTGTCCTGCTGCGTAGTCTGCGGCTGCTCTACCTGCGGCGTGACCTCCTAAAAAGGAAGACGTAGCAACCGTTAGTCGAAACGACTAAGTGGTTTCACATCCGCTCCCCCGGCAACTCCTCGGCACCGGGCGGAGAAAAAGAACAAGAGTATAGTATATAACAAGTATGCAAGTAAAGCAAGTACAAGCAGGTGACAGTAGTGTAAGAGTAACAGCATCATAATCAGCATTTATGTAAAAGCTACACTAAACTAGCAAGTATAAGTAACAGCAGGAAAGTAACTTAACTTATAAGAATGCACATACAAACTTATAAGTTAAGGATCGGGTTACATAAAAGTAACTCATCGTATAAGAGTGCCCATACAAACTTATACGATGAGGATCTTGTTGTGCAATGCTATGAAATGCTATGAATGCTATGCAATGACTCACCCATGCACACCCATGCAATTGCTATGTCGACACAGACTATAGTTCCCACTTTTCGAGCAGGTAGCTAACCTCTCAGGCATCAGCCGCCGTGGCCAGGCGGTGACAGTAGAACGGGCAGTTCTACTACTAGGCGGGTATCACACTACTTCACCTAGGCCTCCGTACGCCTCAACGCTAAGAACACAACAGCGGAGCCCATGCGTACTATGGCCCAGCGGAGTCTTGGGTAGATGTGCACCAAGAACACAGCCCGAACTGGCCTTGCGTGACCCGGAAGGGGCCTCGGAAGAAAGCACGAGGACACAGCCCAACCGTTCACATGGTCGGAGGGGCCTCGGGACGTGAACACCGAGGACACAGCCCAAACCGACCAAGTCTAACTGCCAACTCCCGTCGGTGTGACGACTGGCGAGCCCGTAGACCTGCCACACTATCCTTAACCCAGGATTACGACACCACGTGTCGACTCACACCACATGCAATTCACAACCTCATCATACCATGGAAGGGCCTCGGAGTGAGCACGAGGACACAGCCCAACCATCCATCCACACCTTACCTCAACACGACCAGAACAGGTGGCGGTCAACACCGCACTTGCACATTTACTATAAGATGCCAATAGGAGACGACCCACTATTGTTGGACTCCTAAAGTCAATCCGATATATAACATATGCATGGCCATGGGTTACCCATCTATATATCATCCCAAGTGATTTCAACATGATATAAACAAGATTTGCTCTTACGACAACCTACCGAAGTATTATCAAATCAATCCAATTAAACATAAGGAAATCAACAGGCCTCAAGTTATCTTGCAATAATAAATTGATTTCTAAAACAGTAAATATTATCATCCATAACACTTTGGTGGTTAACATAAAATTATTTCACCAAAACCACGAATTAATTGCGACATTGGATCCACCAATTTCAAATCCACAATGTATGTAGAGACCCAGAATTTCAGCGCAGGATTAGCACTGGACAGCAACTTCGACCGGAGTTTCCTGAAGTTACAGGAATCCGGTGGAGGCGTGTAACCCCTCGTTGGAAAGGTATTTCCATGATCTACAACTTTCATATTCAGGTCACAACTCAGATCTGACAATAACTTACTCGAAATCGGTTTCAAAGTTCACTGCGCACAAAACACAATTTCTGTGTACAGGAATTGCCGGACAGCAAACTCGATTAGGTTTTCCCGGGGCCACAGACATCATCTGAAGTCGTGCAACCACTCGTTGGAAAGGTATTTCCGAGGGCTACACCTTTCGTGTTTAGCCAAAAGCCCAGATCTGCACCTATCCTACAAGAAAATGACCTAGAAGATCGCTGCGCGCAGAATACAGATTCTGCGCGCATCTTAAAGAAAATGAACGGCATCGGTCCGTCTTCCTCCTCAAGCGATCCTTCCTAAATTTTCCAGAAATGTCCTCCTCCCTTATTCAACCTCAAGGGCCAAAACTCCTCACGAAACCATTCACCCATCGTCGTATTGAAGAAAAGGAGAAGGGTTGAAGAGATCTAAAATCTAGGATTCAAATCCTAGCATGGCCAAACCTAGAAATCTTCTCCTCTCCATCAAGCTCTCTTGAACCGATGTCTCTCCTAAATGTCTAAGATCTAGCACCAAGGGAGAGGGTAGGAAACTCACGTTAGCTCCAGCGGTACCACCATTTCCGGCCATGGATTGCGTAGTTCTCCTTGGCGGCATCTTCTCTTTCACGGCGATGGCGGATCTCCTTCGGTAGAACTTGCTCCTGCAGTTTTCCTCTCACCAGGAGTTCTTACAGGAATTAGGGGAAGAAATGGGGATGAAAACGGCTAGGGTTTTCTCTGCCCCTTAAATACAAAATGTGACACGGGTAGGGACACGGCCGTGTCCGTACCCGTGTCCTGCTTCCGTGAAACGGCCGTGGCGGTTTCCATGTCGGTTCAATGTTTGACACGGGTAGGGACACGCCCGTGTCCCGACCCGTGTTCACATGACACGGCCGTGTGCCTGGCCGTGTCATTGGCCGTGTACTTCTCGGGTTGCATCTCGACACTTCTCGTCGAGCTCAACTCGACGCACACGGGTAGGGACACGCCCGTGTCACTACCCGTGTCCCCCGCTCGACTATCTCGACGCATCTCGACGATCTCGACACGCTTCGTCGAGATCATCTCGACGCACACGGGTAGGGACACGGCCGTGTCACTACCCGTGTCACCTGGTGTCGACACAGTTCGACGATCTCGACACGGCTCGTCGAGCTCAACTCGACGCACACGGGTAGGGACACGCCCGTGTCGCTACCCGTGTCGCTACCCATGTCTTTTTACACTGATTTCTCCATGTCACCACAAGTGCAGTCCAATTCCCGGCACTTCTCAGGACTCGAGTCAACCCTCCTGACTCAAAACACACACACTAGGGGCCTAGAGCGATTCGGGACGTTACAAATCCTATAAACAAAATAAAAGATTTCGTCCCCGAAATCAGGCTTAGGCTGTGTGAAAAAAAAGCTTAACAGGAAATTTATCATACGTTTTTAAATAAGACTACCTTGGGCAAACAACTCCGGGTAGCGTTGCTGCATCAAATCCATTGGCTCCCAGGTGTACTCCTCCTTCCCATGATTCAACCATAGCACCTTCACTAAGGGGACACTTTTGCGGCGTAATGTTCTTGTCTCGCTGTCAACAATCCGCACCGGCTCTAGTCGCACAGATCTATCCGACGCCACTGCACCATCAGTAGTGGGAATAAATTGGTCGGGCCGCAATAGTGCTTTTCGAAGCGACGATACATGGAACACGTCGTGAAGATTTTCTAGTTTCGGTGGTAACTCCAACCGATAGGCCAACGGGCCAATTCTTTCCAATATAGTATAGGGCCCAACATACCTTGGGCTGAGCTTTTTCACTCCCCGCACCCGCGACACTCCATGCATCGGCCGAATCTTAAGGAACACTTTTTCGCCCACTTGGAACTCCACCATCCGGTGCTTTTTATTGTAATATTTTGCCTGTCGATTTTGAGCCTCCAACATGCGGTCTCTTATCAATCTGACAGTCACATCAGTATCATCTATAAATTCATTTCCCAATGCCTTCGGATCTTCATCCTGCACCCAAGACAAGGGGGTCCTACACCTTCTTCCGTAAAGGGCTTCATGGGGCGCCATACCGATGCTCGCTTGATGACTATTATTGTAGGAGAATTCCACCAGGGGCAGGAGTCTTTCCCACGGCTCTCCTCTGTCCAACACACATAACCTTAATAAATCCTCCAGTGTTCTGATGGTCCGCTCTGACTGCCCGTCAGTCTGAGGATGAAATGCGGTACTAAAGGTTAGGCGTGAGCCCAAATACGCCTGTACCGCCTTCCACTCATTGGATGTAAACCGACCATCCCGATCCGAAACAATTGTCTTGGGCACGCCATGATACCGTACAAATTGCTCCACAAAAAGGCGTACCAAAACATCCACGTGTGCTTCCTTCTTCATTGGAATGAACCGGGCCACCTTTGTCAGTCGATCCACAATAACCCACACCGAATCATTCCCGGAGCGTGAGCGAGGTAGCCCATGGACAAAGTCCATGGAGATATCCTCAAACTTCCATTCGGGAATTGGCAAAGACTGCAACAAACCACCGGGACTCCTGCATTCAGCCTTCACCCTTTGGCAAGCTTCGCAATGTGTAACATAGTAGCGAACATCCTTCTTCATTCCCGGCCAACACATGGTCTTCCGCAGTCCGGCGTACATCTTAGCAATACCCGAGTGTACTGAATATTGAGAGGAATGCGCCTCTCTCAATATATCCTCCCGAATTTTGCCGCCCTTGGGAATATAAAGTCGGCCTCGAAGATAAACGAGACCGTCTTTGAGTGTGTACTCATCGGTGGTCCCATCTTCAATTGTCTTGATTGTCGGGGCCAAGGCCGCATCCATACCTTGCTCCACCCGAATCTGATCTCGGATATCACAAACTATGCTCATGTTGGCCAAATACTCCGCATACTCTGTCGAAGGAGCCTTGAATACTAGAGTAATTTCCATCTCCTCGATCACCCGAGCCAACTCCATACTCATCAATCGAGACTCTGGGCTAGAGCCTGGCGCTTTTCTACTCAAGGCATCGGCTACCGAGTTTGCTTTCCCAGGGTGGTAGTTCATGGTGAACTCATAGTCGCATAGAAATTCCTGTTAAATTTTCTCAACGTGGTCAGCAAGATAGTCCAAACACCAAATTAATATCTTCGGAACTACCCAGTTCGCACGCTGAACCTGCGGAAAACCCAAGGACTAGAGGTTGCACCCAACAAAACAATGGAAGCACAAGAAGGTCTTATTATGCATTCACTTCTTTACAATCCGAGGCATACATAGCGAGACATGATTTCGCTAGTATTACAGCTGTAAACAGAAGAAACCAAAAAACAAGCCGGGCGGTCAGCACTCCAGTCCGCCGAGACCGCGAGGTCGCCGAGACCGCCGAGACCGCTGAGCTCGCCCAAGCTATGCTGCAATCCGCCGAATACCACGGAGTCCGCCGAGACCGCGAGGCCGCGCGGACAGACCGTTATTCGCCTCCTGCTGAACCCGAACTGAGGAACTCCCCTACCCGCCTGAAACCGGCGGACAGGTTATTGAAGCTGGCAAAGATGAAACAGAACTGACAAGCCGCAGAGCGACCTCCTGCTGAGTCCGCAGAGACCGCACACTTCCAAGCACTGACCGAAGTCACAGCCAAACTCCTGGCTCCTTGAAGTTATCCGCGCGACCTGCACACAGCAAACCGTCAGCCTGAAACAATCCGCGCGGACTGGAAAACACAGACCGCAGCACTCCGCACACCCCAACTTACTGTTCACTCAAGTTACTTAGGTTACTGTAGATGTGCCAGGGGGGTCCTATTTATAGGAAAGGTGAGGAGTGTGGTCACCGCCCAAGAGATAGCGACACCACCCTCAGTCCGCGCGAATACAACCACCGTCCGCTGAGTTCGCATGGACTTAGCCGGATACCAAGGAAACCGCCAGGAGCAAGGCAACCTTTGACGAACCCTCTCCAGTCTGCCCAAGCTAAGCAGACAAGGCACCAGCCCGCAAAGCTCCAACTGCTTCAGGACAGCACCCTCTTCAATGGCAGTCCGCACCAACCCGAGGCAGTCCGCAAGACACGCACCTCAATCCGCCACAAGTCCACGACAAAAGGCAGACAGCGACAGTCCGCCCGGTCACAGCGGACTTCGCGGATACGGCGGACACCATGAACTTGACACCAAATGTGACCAAGTCCAAAACCATCAAGGGCCAGTGCGAGCATGGCGGACACAAAGTCCCGTCCGCCAAACACCCTAGCACAGACCGCAACCAGTCCGCGAGCTCCTCGCACTTGTCCAACACAGCAGCTTCCTCCCGGACTCCAACACCAGTCCGCCAACCGGTCTCCACAGCAAGACCTGCTGTAACACCTGAGCTCGACAAGGCCTCAGCCAAGCTCAAGGCCCAGTCCGCAACAGCCCAAACCGCGGACACACCAGTCCGCAAGGCTTCCCGCAAACTCGAACCAACCCGCCAACAGCGCAAGCTTGCACCCGCGACCACTGAGCAAAGCATCAGTCCGCAAGCCTCTCTATCCGCAGATACCAGGCCGCACCAAACCGCGGACTCCATGCAACAACCCGCTCAGAACACAGCCGGCTTCCACCAGACTTCTCACCAGGCCGCAAACCTCAGTCCGCCCAGTCCGCCCAGTCCGCCAAAGCTGTCCGCCACAGGCCGCGCGGCCTGTCCCGTCACCCACTTCCACTTCACAAATTTCAACACTCCCCCTTGAAGTGAGAAGTGGTGACCAAGCCCAGCAAGCTGCGCAAGCGTTCAAAGGGCCCCTTCGACAGCGGCTTCGTGAAGATGTCAGCAAGATTATCTTCACTCCGAACATGCCCGACCAGCAGAGACCCCTCCAACACCTTCTCCCTGATGAAGTGGTGATCAATCTCTATATGCTTGGTCCTGGCGTGACACACTGGATTATTCACCAGTTTGAGAGCACTCTCATTATCACCCCGGAGTAAAGTAGGCCCTTGCACTTCTTCATGAACATCCTCTATAAGCCTCCTCAACCAAACGGCTTCCCGAGCAGCCAAGGCCAAAGCCTTATACTCCGCCTCCGTGGTTGAAACCGACACCGAGTCCTGCTTCTTGCTACACCACGAGATGCTAGCTGAACCGCAAGTGAACACATAACCTGAAGTAGACCTTCGATCATCCGAATCACCGCCATAGTCAGCATCCGTGTACCCGAGCAACGCAAACTCCGCATCCCTTTCATAGAGGAGTCCCATCTCAGAAGTCACCTTGACATACTTCAGAATTCCCTTCGCCGCCACTAGATGAGATTGCCTTGGTTCAGCCATATACCGACTTACTCGGCCAACAGCATAAGCGATATCCGGCCTTGTAATCGTCAGGTAAATCAAGCTCCCAACAAGAGCCCTGAACACCAAGGGATCATGAAGAACCCTTCCCTCATCCCGTCGAAGCTTCAGCCCAGATTCCAGTGGAGTAGAGCACTTCTTCCCTTCGCCCATGCCAAACCGCTTCACAATGCGATCAGCATACCCTTTCTGGCTAATGAGAACCCCGCACTCCTTCCTCTCCACTTCCAGACCAAGAAAGTGATGCAACTCTCCCAAGTCTTTCATCTCGAAGCGTATAGCAAGCTCTCCCCTGAGCCTTGCTACTTCCTCCTCCGAGTTCCCTGTGATGATCATATCATCCACATACAGCAGGAACAAGACTCTTAGCTCTCCCTTCTTCTTGACGAACAAGCTTGAGTCCGAGTTAGAAGCCAGGTATCCACAGAATTGCAAGTACTCTGCAATCTTCCCATACCACGCTTGAGGAGCTTGCTTTAACCCATTGAGAGCCTTCCTGAGTTTACAGACATAGTCCGGATGCTTCTCAGAGACGAAACCAAGCGGTTGATCCATGAAGATGTCCTTGTCAATCTCTCCGTAAAGAAAAGCATTCTTCACATCGAGTTGCCACAACCTCCATCCCTTGCTAGCAGCCAAGGCGATCACCACTCTTACAGACGTCATCTTCGCAACTGGACTGAATGTCTCCTCATAGTCTTCTCCATACTGCTGTGAGAATCCTCTAGCGACCAGGCGAGTCTTGAACCGATCAATGCTCCCATCAGCCTTCTTCTTCAACTTATACACCCACTTGCAAGTAACCGGAGAAATGCCATCAACCTTGGGCACAAGATCCCAGGTTTCATTCTTCTTCAGTGCATCAATCTCTTCCTTCATGGCATCATCCCACTCCTTCACTCCAGTGGCCTCGTTGAAGTTTGCAGGCTCTCGCTCATCCAGAGGACCTGCAAAGAAGCAGGAGACAAAGCTCACTGCATTCCCATCAAAGTACTGAGCCGGTGGCTTAACCACCCTCTTCGATCTCCGAAGACACGGCTCCTTGCTCACGGCTTCCGTTGCTTCTTCAGGCTCCACTCCTACCTGGGGCAAGCATTGAGCAGTGCTCCCCCTACTTCCTGAGCCAGAAGGCTCAGCCTCGGAGTTCGAAGCAACAGGAGCTGCTGGAGAAATAGCAAGCTCCTCTTCCAAGCCTTCAGCAGCCTCCACCGGTGCTTCCTCAACCTTGCTACTTCTGGTAAGCTCCACCGAGCCACCTCCATATGACGTCAGCTCGTCAAAGACAACGTCTCTTGACACCACGAAATTCTTCGTCACAGGGTCCATGCATTTCCATCCCTTCTTCCGCTCATCATAGCCAACAAAGACAAGTTTCCTTGCCTTCGCATCCAGCTTTGTCCGTGAAGCATCCGGGACATGCACGTAGCAAGTTGAACCGAACACTCTAAGGTGTCCAACACTCGGCTTCTCCTTCAGCAATAGCTCAACAGGAGTCTTCATGTTGATAGGGCTGAGTGGCATCCGGTTGATAACATAAGCAGCACAAGACATTCCCTCTGCCCAAAAGGACCTCGGGATATCTTTCGCATGCAGCCAGCATTTGCAGGTTTCCGTCAAATGACGGATCTTCCGCTCCGCTACCCCATTTTGTTGTGGAGTGTGAGCACAAGTAAGCTCTCGTTGGATCCCGTGCTTCCTGCAGAAGTTAGAAAACTCGGAGGAAACAAATTCTCCTCCGTTATCAGTTCTAAACTTCTTAACCCGCAAGCCAAACCGGCCTTCTACCAACTCCTTGAACTCCACGAACAAATGGAAGGCTTCCGACTTCTCCTTTAAGAAGTACACCCAAGTATACCTTGAGTAGTCATCAACCAAGACAAGCATGTATTTGCTTCCACCAAGGCTGGCAGTAACAGTCGGTCCCATCAGGTCGCCATGAATACACTCCAATGGTTTCTTGCTCCTTGTTTGAGATTTATCAAACGGAAGGCGATGTGCCTTACCGTATTGACAGCCCGCACAAACATGCCCATCACCAAAGGAGGACAACATCGGCAACCCCTTCACCAGACTTCTACTAGCCATCGCCTTCAGCTTGTCCATGCCAACATGCCCCAGCCTCTCATGCCAGATAGCCGCACTATCATTGGCTCTCATCCTATCAACATAGGCACTGGTGGAAAGAACAAACAAGTTCTTCACCCTCCTCCTAACATGAGCAACATCAGCCTTCACCGCTGATACGTTGCGAAGGAACCTCACGTCTGTTGGCCCAAACAGAACGTGATACCCAGCATCCACCGCATTGGTCACCGAGAAGAGGTTCTTCTTCATGCCCGACACGTGATACACACTCCTTAACGTGAGTGGCCCCTGATCACTACCCAAAGACACGACCCCCTCCTTCTCTACTGCATAAACAGTATTATCAGCAGTGATAATAGCTTCATTACCTGAGTAAGCCTGCATGGAGGTGAACTTCGACTTGTCTCCGGTGAGGTGATGACCACACCCGGAGTCGATGATCCACTCGCTGTTGAAGTCCTCAGCAGATAAGGCCCGGACACAAGTGCCCGTCATGAAAGCTCCTCCCCATTCTGCTTCTTCACTTCGCGAGCAAGCTTCCTCCTTTCCCGCAGCATGCCCAGGCTGCAGTTTGACCTTGCAGTCCCGCTTGAAGTGCCCTCGCTGATGACACCGGTAGCACTTCAGATTCTTCTTCCAGTCCTTAGGAGCATTGCTCCTCTCCGGCGGATATGAAGTTGAAGTCTCCTTCTCAACAGCGGCCTGCACCTTCTTCTTCTTCTTCCCTTCCCATCCCTTCTTCTTGCCTGAGAAGAGAGCCTCGCTGCCTTCCTGATTCAGATTCACTCCAGCCATCTGCCTTGCTAAGCTCTCCTGCGAGGCAAGCAGATTCTCCAGCTCCAGCAGAGACGGCTGAGTAGCCCACCCTTGAACAGATGTAACAAAGGCCACATACTCTTTCCGCAAGCCGCGGATAATATGTCTTTTCATCTTTGCCTCAGAGATAGGCTCATCAGGATCCAGTGCCGACAGCTCAGCACACAAGCTCTTCATCTTTAAGAAGTACTTGGAGATGGAAAGGTCTCCCTGAGTTGCCCTGGCCAACTCATTCTCCAGGAACTGCAGCCGCGCCACATTCTTCCTATTGAACAACTCATCAATGGTTGTCCAAATATCAGCAGCCGACTCACATCCAATGATGTGATCAAACAGTTCCGGAGAGACAGCTCTCTTCAGAACGAACTCTGCCTTAGCATTTGTTCTTCTCCAGAGCCTCACCTGTTCAGCAGTACCGAAAGCAGCAGTAACTTCCTGTCTGTCGTCTCCACCAACGACATCCCACAGCTCCTCGCCTAGAAGATAACTCTTCATGCACGACTTCCACTTTTTATAGTTAGTCGGCGTTAAGAGTTCAATGCCAAGACCTCTTGCTAAGCTTCCTTCCATTGCGATCACCTGTTGGTACCCTTCAGCAGCTCCGAGCAACAACACAGGTTGAACACCACTCAATCCCTGAGTAACAACGCTGGTTGACCTCCGCTCCCGCAACTGAACCCCGCAACCTCAGAAACCTCGCTTTGATACCATGTTAAATTTTCTCAACGTGGTCAGCAAGATAGCCCAAACACCAAATTAATATCTTCGGAACTACCCAGTTCGCACGCTGAACCTGCGGAAAACCCAAGGACTAGAGGTTGCACCCAACAAAACAATGGAAGCACAAGAAGGTCTTATTATGCATTCACTTCTTTACAATCCGAGGCATACATAGCGAGACATGATTTCGCTAGTATTACAGCTGTAAACAGAAGAAACCAAAAAACAAGTCGGGCGGTCAGCACTCCAGTCCGCCGAGACCGCGAGGTCGCTGAGACCGCCGAGACCGCTGAGCTCGCCCAAGCTATGCTGCAATCCGCCGAATACCACGGAGTCCGCCGAGACCGCGAGGCCGCGCGGACAGACCTTTATTCGCCTCCTGCTGAACCCGAACTGAGGAACTCCCCTACC
The DNA here is from genome assembly GCA_039583875.1 of Platanthera guangdongensis. Classification (NCBI taxonomy): domain Eukaryota; kingdom Viridiplantae; phylum Streptophyta; class Magnoliopsida; order Asparagales; family Orchidaceae; genus Platanthera; species Platanthera guangdongensis. The sequence goes on from CM077167.1 coordinate 147,138,137, forward strand.
CGCCTGAAACCGGCGGACAGGTTATTGAAGCTGGCAAAGATGAAACAGAACTGACAAACCGCAGAGCGACCTCCTGCTGAGTCCGCAGAGACCGCACACTTCCAAGCACTGACCGAAGTCACAGCCAAACTCCTGGCTCCTTGAAGTTATCCGTGCGACCTGCACACAGCAAACCGTCAGCCTGAAACAATCCGCGCGGACTGGAAAACACAGACCGTAGCACTCCGCACACCCCAACTTACTGTTCACTCAAGTTACTTAGGTTACTGTAGATGTGCCAGGGGGGTCCTATTTATAGGAAAGGTGAGGAGTGTGGTCACCGCCCAAGAGATAGCGACACCACCCTCAGTCCGCGCGAATACAACCACCGTCCGCTGAGTCCGCATGGACTTAGCCGGATACCAAGGAAACCGCCAGGAGCAAGGCAACCTTTGACGAACCCTCTCCAGTCCGCCCAAGCTAAGCGGACAAGGCACCAGCCCGCAAAGCTCCAACTGCTTCAGGACAGCACCCTCTTCAATGGCAGTCCGCACCAACCCGAGGCAGTCCGCAAGACACGCACCTCAATCCGCCACAAGTCCACGACCAAAGGCAGACAGCGACAGTCCGCCCGGTCACAGCGGACTTCGCAGATACGGCGGACACCATGAACTTGACACCAAATGTGACCAAGTCCAAAACCATCAAGGGCCAGTGCGAGCATGGCGGACACAAAGTCCCGTCCGCCAAACACCCTAGCATAGACCGCAACCAGTCCGCGAGCTCCTCGCACTTGTCCAACACAGCAGCTTCCTCCCGGACTCCAACACCAGTCCGCCAACCGGTCTCCACAGCAAGACTTGCTGTAACACCTGAGCTCGACAAGGCCTCAGCCAAGCTCAAGGCCAAGTCCGCAACAGCCCAAACCGCGGACACATCAGTCCGCAAGGCTTCCCGCGAACTCGAACCAACCCGCCAACAGCGCAAGCTTGCACCCGCGACCACTGAGCAAAGCATCAGTCCGCAATCCTCTCTATCCGCAGATACCAGGCCGCACCAAACCGCGGACTCCATGCAACAACCCGCTCAGAACACAGCCGGCTTCCACCAGACTTCTCACCAGGCCGCAAACCTCAGTCCGCCCAGTCCGCCCAGTCCGCCAAAGCTGTCCGCCACAGGCCGCGCGGCCTGTCCCGTCACCCACTTCCACTTCACAAATTTCAACAATTCCAACCACCGTCGTTGTCTCATGTTCAACTCCTTCTGAGTGTGGACATACTTCAAGTTCTTGTGATCGGAAAAGATCTCGCAGTGTACGCCATATAGGTAATGCCTCCAGACCTTCAAAGCGAACACCACTGCTCCCAGCTCCAAATCATGAACCGGGTAATTGATTTCATGTTTCTTTAACTGCCTTGAAGCATAAGCGATTACATGCCCGTGCTGCATCAGCACCGCATCCATCCCTTGATATGATGCGTCCGTGTAAACCTGAAATCCTTCCTTCCCCGACGGAAGTGCAAGGATGGGGGCGGAGGTAAGCCTATCCTTCAACTCTTGAAATGCTGCTTCACATTGAGGTGTCCACTCAAATGGCACACCCTTCTTCGTCAAGGAGGTAAGAGGAAGGGCAATCTTGGAAAATCCTTTCACGAACTTGCTGTAATAGCCAGCAAGTCCAAGAAAGCTTCGTACATCGGCCGCCGACTTCAAGGGCGACCACTCCTTCATGGCCCGCACCTTAGCTGGATCCACAGCTAATCCTGCTCCACTGATCACATGCCCCAAGAAGGCAACCTCCTTAAGCCAGAATTCACACTTGCTAAACTTGGCATACAAGGCGTGCTCCTTCAATTTCTTTAAAACCAAGATCAGGTGCTCGACATGCTCCTCCTCCGTCTTTGAGTAGACTAAGATGTCGTCGATGAAAACGATGACGAAGATGTCCAAGTATGGTTCAAACACCTTGTTCATCAGGCTCATGAAGGCCGAAGGTGTATTTGTGAGCCCAAACGGCATTACTGTGAACTCATACAAACCATATCTCGAACTGAAGGCTGTTTTCTGAATATCCCCCTCTTGTATCCTCAACTGATAGTATCCAGAGCGCAAGTCTAGTTTAGAGAACCAATGTGCTCCCACTAATTGATCGAACAACTCGTCGATCCGAGGTAGCGGATAAGTGTTCCGCACCGTTAATCGATTGAGTTCCCGATAATCTATGCACAATCACAGGGTTCCATCCTTCTTCTTCACGAACAGCACAGGGGCACCCCATGGTGATGAACTGGGGCGAACGAACCCTGAATCTACTAGTTCTTGCAATTGAACTCTAAACTCCGCGAGTTCTTTCGGAGCCATTCTGTACGGAGCCTTGGATACAGGCTTGGCACCTGGTACTAGATTGATCTGGAAGTCAACCTCTCTATGCGGAGGTAATCCTGGTAGCTTCTCAGGAAATACCTCGGGAAAATCCCGCACAACCCGTACATCCTTTAATTCCAACGCTTCCTCCTTCAACTCGAACCAGATCATGAAGACCTCGTCCCCCTTCATATGAGATTTTACAACCTGGACGGAAGATAACATCATGCGGGGCGCGAAACCAATACCTTGGAAGATTACGTCAGAGTCTCCATGCCTCAAATAGATCCGCTTCTCCGCGCAGTCGATCCTCGCGAAGTGCCAATCCAGCCATGCCATGCCCAAAATGATGTCGAACTCCGACATTCTCAAAACCGTGGCCGGTGTATCAAAGGCCTTCCCATCAATAAATAACTCCAACTCGCACTTGGCGGTTGCGGTCATCTCCGAGCCATCCGGAAAGCGTACACGTCGGGCTATTCCCGTGAAGTACTGAACATCCCCCACGTCTTTTATGAAATCCTCGGACACAAAAGAGTGTGAGGCACCGGTATCGAACCGCGCATAGGCCATCTTCCCGCCAATAATCACGGTGCCTAAGTGCCAACAACCAAAACTTATTGCTAGTGTCTAATAAGTTCTAATCAATTCGTGTTAACCCATGCAAATATATAAACTAGTTAAATCATACCTGCAATCACCTCTTGGGGGTTCCGTTCCTGTGCCATGTCAAGCGCGTACACCTGATCCCTAGCAGGGCCGGGGTTACCTCTTGGCGGTCCTCGTCCTCGACCACGCATATATCCCCGCCCTCGTGGAGCTGCTGGAGGGAGAGCAGGACGGAGAGCAGGAGGGAGAGCAGGAGGGGCGTTCCCATATAGCTGCGGGCAAAAACGCCGGATGTGGCCCGACTGGTTGCATTCGAAGCACACCAGACCACGACGCCCTTCAGGTTGTTGAAATTGCTGAGGCTGTGGGGGTGGAGGCAACGCAGGCGGCTGCGGAACTGGATGCTCCACCCTATAGTTTCGGTGGACACGCCCTCCACCTCTTTGATAACCTCTTCCTCCTCTGAAGTCCCGTCTCCTTCTATTACTTGGGCCGGCTTCCATCACGTCCTCCGCAGGCCTCTTACTACATCCCATGTGGTCCGCCTCCAATCTTTTTGCCATATCAATGATCTCCGCCAAGCTACCATCCGCTATAAACAAAAGGGACTGCCTTAGAGGATCTCGCAGCCCCTTGTAGAAGCGCTTGGCATAGCCTCTGTCATCCAACTCGTAAGAATCCGCAAACCTTGCGAGATGCTGGAATTCCCGCTGGTATTCCGTAACCGTCTTTGATCCCTGCTTTAATAGAAGGAACCTCTGCTCAAGCTCATCTCGGGCCGACGTAGGGATAAAGTGCTCCAAGAAAACCTCCGAGAATTCACTCCAACTTATCTCTGTGTAGATCCGGCCTTGGAAGGTAGATCCCATGAGGGACTTCCACCACCTCTTCGCATGGAAGTCCAAGACGGACACTGCCAATGTCACTGCCATGTTGGTCGGGCAACGGATACCAGCCAACAACTCCTGTATCACCTCTAGCCATTCCTCTGTATGTACAGCCGACTCCGCCCCAAGGTAGACGGGAGGGGAGAGAGCCCGGAAGGTGCTCAGCCAGTTGGAGCTCGGGGCCTGTTGTTGCACCGGAGCCTGCTGTTCCTTAAAAGCATCAAGAATGGCGGTGAGTGTTTGCCCCAACTCAGACTGTTGGAACTGAGTGGGTATGGGAGGGGTAAGAGTACCCCCCAACGGCTCAACATGCAGTGGAACCTACACGTACACGACAAATTTGTGGTCATGTTGGCTAAACTTAAGGTCAAAGTTGGACAAACTCAATGTGAATTACATATGGGCACACCACTGCTTCCGCTAAGTCAGTTTGTCCACAAACCGACTAATCAAACGGGGGTGGCACCATTGTTGAATGACTTCCTTAGTTGAGGATCGTGGCAATCTGATACCATTTGTAAAACTCCCCCTACCCGGATCCCAAAACACGGCACGAAGGGGGAGTCTTATGCCCGGAACAGCCGCCTTGCGGTAGCAATAGCACACGGGCTAACCTGTACCAAAAGACGCCTATTCCGCCGGCTACAACAATATCAATATATCATGCCAACCCAACCAAATAAATAAGCAAGAGAAGTCAAAATCCACACTAAGTTATAATGTCCAAATACATCAATAATGAGAAGCTAAAGCATGCTTCTACAATATATCAGAGCACAGCTAAACATTGCCCAAACGGGCTACAACAGAGTAATAGAACTAACATCGGTAACCGACGGCATCGATGGCACCGTCACTTCAGGCCCTATCTCCCTGGTCTGGCTGTCCTGCTGCGTAGTCTGCGGCTGCTCTACCTGCGGCGTGACCTCCTAAAAAGGAAGACGTAGCAACCGTTAGTCGAAACGACTAAGTGGTTTCACATCCGCTCCCCCGGCGACTCCTCGGCACCGGGCGGAGAAAAAGAACAAGAGTATAGTATATAACAAGTATGCAAGTAAAGGAAGTACAAGCAGGTGGCAGTAGTGTAAAAGTAACAGCATCATAATCAGCATTTATGTAAAAGCTACACTAAACTAGCAAGTATAAGTAACAGCAGGAAAGTAACTTAACTTATAAGAATGCTCATACAAACTTATAAGTTAAGGATTGGGTTACATAAAAGTAACTCATCGTATAAGAGTGCCCATACAAACTTATACGATGAGGATCTTGTTGTGCAATGTTATGAAATGCTATGAATGCTATGCAATGACTCACCCATTGTCACATCCCGCATTTTCTCATTTATAATAATAAATCAGAGCACGAGAAAACTACGAGCTGTGATGTCACGTCAAGTAGGGGATAACTGCTGACGCTCAGGCAACACTCTAAACCTTCAAATCATAAGTTAAAATGAATAGAAAACTGATTTTTAAATTAATTGGTCGTATCCCTCGGCTCAGTGGATCAGATAGTCCACGGTTTGAAAACTATTTTTATACGTAGCGGAAAAATACTTCATTTATGCTAAACATCCTAAAAGAGCGCATAAGCGTCCTAAGAGGACAACTTACACTGTGCAAGACCCTAGATTTCAATTTATAATATTTATAAGGAAAACCATCTTTTTACGCATTGGAAAATAGAGTTTGAGCTTTTATAAAACATGCTGATCATGCAATACATATAGTGGTTCTATTATAGGGTTTAAAGTAACTAGCAACCTAGCATAAAACATTCCCAGAGAGCAAGTGAAACTACCACAAAACAGGTAAACTAGCAACTAAGCAAATACTTAATATCACAAAGGAAAACCACCAACGAGCGTCAACAACCTGACACGAACTCGCTGGTGAGCATGTATGTCTGTACTACTACAAGGCTAAAGACTACCTCGACAAGCGAGGAAAACACTGCCAAAGCGCAGTACACAGAGAAACTCCTGAAACTAGCCGCACAGCCGGCTACAGACCTGAACCTGAGGCATTCAAAAGAAGAACACCTCAGCAAGAAATAATGAAACAAGTGGCAAAGAAGCATCAGATAATAATTGAATAAAAAGAACGGAAAGAAAAAGGGTTACCAACCCTGCAAGAGTAAATGCCGAAAAACTCAGCTAAAGAATCCAAAAGAGGACAAAATGCAGGTGTAATAATCAGTAAAGTGAGAGAAATGCAACAAGTACAGAAACGTACCAAACTCCGCTCAAGCCTGCAGAGACAGAAGGAAACCAATATGCATCAAATGAACAGTAAGAAGGAACTAACAGTCCTAAACTTGTAAATCATTAGCACTGGCACAAATCCCAAACCTGTGTCGGAGACTAAGAACAGTCACAACCGAACAACCAGGTCCAGGTGTCTCAAGAGTACTAAAGGGGCCGTCACGGGGTCCACACACATAGAGTTCCAACCTCTTACAGGAACCCAAAAAAAATATCCAAAGGAGGGAATGGTGGTGGCCACGGCTCGAACTCCCCTGGTACCATACTCCTTCAGAAACCCAGCTACCACATGCTAAGGATCCACGATTCGGCGCCAAAGCTAGCCGACAACACCACTTAGAAACTACCAAGTTCTACAACCAAAACCCGCCGACTTATTTTCCCCTACCCGCCGAACTATTTTCCCCTACCCGCCGAACTATTTTCCCCTACCCGGTGAACTATTTCCCCCTACCCGCCGAATACAATGAAAAAAAAAATACATAAACCCGATAACTTCCTAGTTTAGGCCAACCACAAGCCCTAAACTAGGAACATTCCAATTTCACCTATTCTACGATAAGGAGAAAAGAATAATACAACAAAAATGCAACTCATGGAGGCACGCAAGAGGGGAGAAATCCACTTGCCTCAAATCGACCTTGAAAACGTCACCCAAAATACTCCACCACGTAGATCCGTCCAAGAGGGGACACGCGGAGACGAGATCTACGAAAAAACGGACAACCGGGGTTAGGGCCGAAAAAATCTATGGCGAAACGATCACCGAAACGGGAAAAACTTACCGCGATCTCGAAGCTCTCGCCGAGAGCTTTCCAACGCCGCGATCGGATCGAAATTCCGTCCACCGGATCGGCGGTGGCGGCCGCCGGAAGATTCGCGAACGGAAGGTTCCGCGCTCGCCTAAAATATCGCACAGGGGGCTGCTGGCTCGGGGAAGAAGAAGGGAATTTCTTCTTCTTTAACTTATATAACTATATATATAATTAATAATAATAATAATAATATAATTATTATAATAAAACATATAAAAAGGGGGGAAAGGTGAGAATCGGTGAGAATCATTCTCACCGATTCTCTACTATTAATATATTTTTTTTTATATAAATTAATTAATTCTTTTATATATATATAATAATAATATTTATTATTATTTAAAACAAAAGATATAACATATATCGTTACGGAGGGCCAAACGCGCGCCGAATCGAACGAAATTCGCACCGTAGGCGAATGACGACGCTACGAATCCAACGGCGAAGTCGAAATCGAATTCCGACGCACCGTTTTCGAGATAATAATTTCTAAAGTTAACGGCGTACGCGAAAACATACAAACTTCAATCGCGCGCCGAGGCTCCAAAAATGCTCGGAACGCGACGAAACTTGACGAGCAAGTCTAAAATTAGCCGATCTAATTTCCTAATATAAAATTTTCCACTCCCGACGCAAATCCCAAAATTTGGCCGGTCAAACCTAACGAACGCAAAACGCGCTAACAGCAAGGTCGGTAACTAAATCCGACGAACAAAACTCGGGCAAAAACTCCCGAAGCCAAAACACAAGCATTCCCCAAGAGGCTCCACCGAGTCATCAAACAGACTCCGACTCGCTAGGGAATCTTGCTACCAGGCATCACCAAGCCACGCAGGGAACCTAAAGAGCTAAGAGCATGCTCTAACAACGTCACATGACCAAAACGCGCTAACATAACGCCTTGACGTCAAAATACGTCAAATAAGAAATTAAATAAATCACTGGAAAATCGGGGGCGTTACAGTCACTCCCCCTAAAAGAAAGTTTCGCCCCGAAACTTTACGCACAAAACACTTCTACCAAAGAAGGAAAAGAAAATAACCAAGGGTTATCGAATGCTTACCGAGCACAACTAGGAGAACAAATGAGGATGCGCCTCCCTCATAGCTGACTCCAACTCCCACGTCGCGCTCTCCACGTCTTGGTTTTTCCACAGAATCTTTACCATCGGTATTGTCTTTTTCCGCAACACTCGATCTTGCACATCCAAAACACGGATAGGAACTTCCACGTAGGAAAGGTTAGGCTCCAACTGGGGCACTGCATCCAGCACTTGTCTGTCACTTAGCACACACCTCCGCAGTTGGCTCACGTGAAAAACATCGTGCACGCCAGGAAAATTTGCGGGCAATTTCAATTTGTAGGCTGACACACCAATCCGCTCCACAATTTCAAATGGTCCCACATACCTCGGGTCCAACTTATGGTTCTTACCGAACCTCTTCACTCCAACCATCGGGGAAACCTTAAGGAATACCATGCCCCCCACAGAAAATTCCAAAACGGACCTACGCTGATTGGCGTTCTTCTCGTATCGCTCTTGAGCTATCCGAAGCTTCTCTCGAATAAGTTTTACAGAAACTTTCATTTCTTCTAAGACATCTGGACCTAACATCGGCCTCTCACCAACCTCAGCCCAAAATAGAGGAGTTCTACATCGTCTTCCATATAGCGCTTCGAAAGGAGCCATTTGCAGACTCTCTTGATAACTGTTATTGTATGCGAACTCCATCAACCTCAAGCGTTCATCCCACGCTCCTTCGTGGTCTAATATATAACAACGGATCATATCTTCCATAATCTGATTAACACGCTCCGTTTGACCATTGGTCTGTGGATGATATGCGGTAGAATATCTCAAGTCAGTTCCCAATCCTTCTTGAAGGCTCTTCCAGAAACGAGACGTAAACCTGGAGTCTCGATCTGATACTATACTTACGGGTACTCCATGTAATCTGATAACTTCATTCAAATATAGCTCCGCTATCCTTTTCATCGAGTAACCAATCTGAAAGGGTACGAAGTGCGCACACTTTGTTAATCTATCAACAATCACCCAAACAGAGTCATGCCCTCGGGGAGATCTCGGCAAACCAGTAATGAAATCCATTGAGATACTCTCACACTTCCAAGTTGGAATCTCTAAAGGCGCTAACTTTCCACCAGGCCTTCCATGATCAGCCTTAACTCTTTTGCACGTAAAACATTCTGACACAAATCTTGCAATGTCACCCTTCATCCTAATCCACCAGGCAATCTGTTTCAAGTCCTTATACATTTTTGTAGACCCTGGATGGTAGGCCACACTTGAACCGTGTGCCTCACTGCACAACTTAACTCGAATATCTCGAAAATTGGGGACGCAAAATCTACCGCGGTACTTTAGAGTACCCGCGTCATCGATCGAAAAGTCAGGCAGCTCCCCCTTCTCAGTTCTATTATGAAGGTGCAGTAGATCAGGATCGTCCTTTTGATGAAGCCTCGTAAGAGAAATCCATGAAGGCTCAGACACTTCCAAACTGCTTGGCGAGTCACATCTACCAACTGAAATATCCATTAAAAGGAACTCTTCTACTAACAACTCAGTGGAGAGATTGAAAATTTTCCCTGTCTTCCTGCTTAAGGCGTCGGCTACCACGTTAGCCTTACCCGGATGGTACCGGATCTCCACTTCATAATCAGCCACATACTCTAACCATCTGCGCTGGCGCAAGTTCAACTCCTTTTGAGTGAAGACGTACTTCAAACTCTTATGATCTGTATAAATCTTGCACTGCGCGTCATACAACAAGTAGAGCTGTCACTTAAAACCGAAAACCGTAAGCCGAATCGGAACCGGACCGGAACCGCAAAGAACCGGACCGAACCGTTCGCAAAATAATTGGGTTATGGTTTGAATTTTAGAACCGAAAACAACAATTTTCCGGGTGCGGTTCCTTCATTTTATTATCCGGACCGAAACCGGAACCGGGACCGCAACATACAAGTCTCGAGCGGTTTCAAAATTTTTAGACCCGATCCGGACCGAACCGTCACAGAACCGAACCGCAACCCGTCTATTATTATTATTTTAATCAAAATATATATATATTTCTCTAAAATAAAAATGTTTTGTATTTATTTAAGATTTTAAAAATTAAAATAAAAAAAAGTCAAAAAAAACTTTCTCCTCACATCATTTCAGCTGTCATCAAGCCTATCGCCATAATGGCTCTACTGCCCGAGGCCCCGAGCATTGCTAAACCCGCCCCTAGCTTTTTTCCCTTTCTTCATTTCCGGCGGGATGGTTGTTTTCTTTATGCCGCGGATCTCTCCTCTCTCGCTTATCCGTCTCATCTCGCATCTCTCTTCAGCCCAGTCTCCGGCGGCGACTCCTCGCGATCCGTCGGGATCCGGCGTTTCCGCCTCCCCTCTCCGGCGCAGCGCCGCCTCTGCGCCCACTCGGCGATCCACCGAGACCCGGCGCATCTCCTCGCCATCCAGATCCGGCGCATCCCGATCCGGCGATCTCCTCTCGCATCCAGATCCGGCGATCTCCTCTCGCATCCAGATCTGGCGCATCCAGATCCGGCGCCACTCCTCGCCATCCAGATCCGGCGCCTCCAGCGACAGTCCGCACGGCGATCTCCACCGGGATCCAGTGGAACTCTCCGGCGCGGGATCCAGTCGAACTCTCCGGTGCGTGATCCTCAAGGCTGAATCGGGCGTCCACCCCGACACCACTACTCCACCGGGATCAAGTTTTCCTGCTCTCATTTGGCCCCATGGCCGGAGGTATAACTTCACTCATCTCCTCTATGCGTGATCCTCAATGGTTTTACTCTAACATTTACCCCATCTTGGGCTAGGTTTCATTCGCCAAAGAACTGAACTTCATTTTTTAGACGAAACATTTAACTATTATAACAAGTTAATATCGAGGAAACCTTTATGATACATTTCAATGGAAATGGCTATGCTGCTACATTTAGCAATATTATTTATTTAGTTGTACTTCTAACTTATAATTTGTTTTGAACTTTCAGATCTATGTATTGTGGCTACTTATGATACATGCATCTCATTCAAACGTTTAATACACTTTCTGTGGATTAGTCAGTGTTAGGTTGCAGAGAAACTTTTTCCTGGTGCTCACATGGCTTGCATGACATCAGATATCAGGTTCAAGAAGATACGACTTCAGCATTTGAGGTACTTTGTTTATTTTTGATCATGTTGATCCTTTCACTTAAATTTTACTGTATTCCTTTTGATAACTGAAAAATTGCTGAAAGTGTCAAAATTGTGTGATGGGGTTGTAATTTAGCTGGCGTACTTTTTCTTCCCTACAAACTTTCTTTTAGTCACATGTAATGATTCTTTGCTTCTTGTGGCATGGTCAGAGAGTGACGTTTGTGGAAGATATCTAATTTATTTTTGTGTTGAAGTTTATTAAGAGCGGAAAGTTGAATTCAGATACAGTGATAGACCGTTCATACCTTTCATCCTTATGTTTCTTGTGCTTTCGTATTGATGTTTTATATAATTTTTAACCCTGCTAGATTAAACACTTTCAGTCATCGGTGTTATTCATTAGTTTGCCTTTTACAATGTTTGAAATCACATGCAACTAATATAACACTTGAATTCTTTCATTGAGATAAAGTAAATGATTCTACAATGTACATAAACTCATTCAGCTCAATTGTCTAGGAGTTTTTGTCCAAACTCTCCCGAGCACAAATGCTGCACCAAATGGAATCTTAATCCCTTAAATTTGCTATGTCAAGTAATTGCAGTCAGATGGGCTTTTTGATAAATTAGTTTCTTATTTCTTGCATTAAAATAAAAAATTCCTAAATCATAAATTTGTAGTAAACCTAATCTGTTATGTATGCAGAAGTGCGGATGAGCATTCTTCTTCAGTTGTTCTACAAAGCAATTTGGTATTGGTGTTATTATAGTAAACACATCTTATTGCATCTTGATTCTTTTACGAAGCAATATATTAACAGCTAGCAATCCTAACTTATATAGAGGTGCTGATTGTTAACAGCTTAACATAGAATATAAAAATCAGGGTTAGTAATCATGTGATATACATGTGTGTCAAATAATAATAATAATAACAATAATAATAATAATAATATTACTATAAAATTATCTTGGAAAAATAAATAAACATTAATAAACAAATATGACCAAACCGGAACCGCACCGGAACCGCAAAGAACCGAACCGAACCGCCAGTAATTAATTTGGTTTTGGTTCTTAGTGAACCAGAACCGGAACCGCAGGGTCTACGGTTCTAAAATTTTTTTTGGAACCGGAACCGAAACCGGAACCGGTAAAACCAAATAAAGTTTTGGTTCTAATTTGAAGAACCGCTACCTTAACGGTTCGGTTCATGGTTTTAGTAGAACCGGAACCAAACCGGAACCGTGACAGCTCTAACAACAAGTGTCTCCATAATTTCAATGCATAAATAACTGCTGCGAATTTCAAGTCATGCGTAGGGTAGTTCCTTTCATGAATCTTAAGCTGTCTTGACTCATACGCAATCACTTTTCTTTCTTGCACCAGCACACAACCAAGACCCACGTGGGATGCGTCCACGTAAACGGCATAGTCTAAACCTTCCGTAGACAATGTCAATATCGGAGCAGTGCACAGTCTATTCTTTAGCTCTTGGAACGCTTCTTCGCACTTATCGCTCCACACAAATGCTGCATTCTTCTGCGTCAATTTGGTCAATGGCGCAGATAACGTAGAGAAACCCTCTACAAATCTTCTATAGTAGCCAGCCAATCCTAGGAAGCTTCTTATTTCTTTGTGTGTGGCAGGTCTCGTCCAATCCATAACTGCGGCTATCTTTTCTGGGTCGACAGAGATTCCGTCCTTGTTAACCACATGACCCAGGAAAGAAACCTGAGGCAACCAGAACTCGCATTTACTTAGCTTGGCGAACAACCTATGGTCCCTCAAGGCAGATAAAACTAGACGCAAATGTTGGTCATGCTCCTCAACATTGCGTGAATACACCAACACATCGTCTATAAATACGACTACAAACTTGTCCAGAAAGTCCTTGAAAACCTTGTTCATCATGTCCATAAAAGCAGAAGGTGCGTTGGTCAAACCAAACGACATCACCAAAAATTCAAAATGTTCATGTCTGGAACGGAAGGCAGTCCGCGGGATATCTGATTCACGGATCCTTAACTGGTGGTAGCCCGAACGAAGGTCAATCTTAGAGAACACGGCACTGCCTCGCAGTTGATCAAACAAATCATCTATCCTCGGCAACGGATACCTATTCTTGATCGTTACCTTATTTAGCTCTCTATAATCGATGCACAACCTCATCGATCCATCTTTTTTCTTGACGAACAAAACGGGAGCACCCCAAGGCGAAGAACTCGGCCTTATAAATCCGTTCTCAAGCAACTCGTCTAACTGGATACGCAACTCCTCCAGTTCGCGTGGGGCCATCCGGTAAGGCGCCTTGGCAATAGGACGCGTACCCGGCTCCAAATCTATAACAAACTCCACGTCTCGATCAGGCGGGAGACCAGGAAGATTAGCTGGAAAGACATCAGGATAATCACGAACCACCGGGATCTCCTCCTAACACGGCAAACTAACCTTGGTTTCCAAAACCGAAACCAAACAAGCAAAACATCCGGAATCTACAAGCTTCCGAGCACATACCGCCGATATAGTCGGAGAATCCTGGCGCGGATAACCGTAAACACTCCCGGGCTGACCGTTGTCCATCCTGAAGTCCAAGCGTTTACCCTTGCATTGGATCACAGCATCATATCTGGACAACCAGTCCATGCCTAGGATCACATCGAAGTCTTCCAGATCTAACAGCTTCAAATCAGCAAACGCGAGGAAATCGCCTAACAAAATTGGACAACTCTGGATACCCTGGTCCGAAACTACAGATTCGCCTGAAGGAAACTTGACACAGAACGCATCACCAACACGATCGAGATCCAACCGGTAACGCTCTACGAAGGCCCTAGCCACAAATGAGTGGGTAGCGCCGGAATCGAACAGAACACGCGCCCAGCGGTTCTTTACCTTAAATCGTCCTATAAAATTGCACACGCGACAAAGGAAGCGAACGCTCAAAACTATAACTATGAGCTAAACATTAGAACTAGGGAAGAATCTAACCTGATATCACTTGCGTGGACGTCTGAGCTTCGTCCATAGAGACCACGTTCAACTTTCCTTTCCCCTTGTCCACTAGCTGCGGCGGCGGCAAGGCCTGAAGAGGAACTGGCTGCAGAGTAAGCTGAGCTTGCGGGCACTGATACTTGAGATGACCCACTTGACCGCACAAGAAACAACTTCTAGTCTTCTTCCAGCAATGGGCATCATCGTGCCCCGGCTTCTTGCATACCGAATAAAGCAAATCTTTCTTTTGGACACCTTGGATCGCATGAATCTGCTCTTTCTTTTGAGCTCCTAACCTTTGATAACATCTTTCCAATGGATGGCCCGGTCGGCCACAGAAACTGCATACCTCCTTGTTTCTCTTCCTCGGAGCAGCGTCAGGGACCTGAGCACTCTTACCCTCATCAGATTTTCTTTTATCCTTCCTCAGTTGTTGACTTCGATTCTTGGCATTATCAATTGCCTCTACCTTTAAGGCAGCCTCCACCATTCCAGCATAACTTGAGGTCGCATAGGCACTTGCTAATTGCTGGACGTCACTCCTTAGCCCAGCCAGAAATCGCTTGCTTCTATTTTCGTCAGAACTCACCAAGTCTAGGGCAAATCGGCTTAGCTTACTAAACTCGATTTCGTACTCACTAACCGTGAGCTGCCTCTGCTTTAAGTGCAGGAAATCATTCATCAGACGGTCCCTCTCGACCGATGGCAGAAACTTGCTCAGAAGTAGCTCCTTAAAGGACTCCCAGGAACACCCGTCCTTCAGACCTTCTTTCTCCCTCAGCCACCAGCCCTTTGCCAACCCTTTGAGCTGATACGCGGCTAACATCACTTTCTGATCATCAGTGATCCCGGAGTATGAGAACATCTCCTCGATTGATATCATCCAATCGTCTAAGACCATGTAATCTGCCTTGCCATCATACGTCGGAGGCCTAAGTCGCTGAAACTGAGAAATAAAGGTCATCTCTGGTGGCACCACGACTGGAGGCACCAGAGGAGCGGGGAGAACATGGACAGCTTGACCGACAACAGGGTCCTGAACTCTCGGAATCTGCCCTGCCACAACTGCTAACAAGGACTGGACCTGAGAGTGCAAATCCACTACTTGCTTTGACAAGGCTTCATTGCTTTGTCTCAGACCTTCTATCACTGCGCTGCTCTGCGCACCTGATGATTCTCCCTCCGACTGGGGAGTCAACCTTGTCGAAGGACACCTCAACATTCTAATGGAACAACAAAACACTAATTAGACACCTAGCTCACCCACTAGAACCAAACAACATAGTACAAACAATACATACTTAAGTACTTGCTCATGCTGCTAACTTGCTCTGGGATTTTTTTGTAATGATGATATGCTTATCCTACGATGATTCACTATCATCACACTAACTCTTGTGCCTAGATCGGGAATGCATGAATTTATATTCTTTTTGACTCAAAAATTATGTGTGTACACATGTCATCCTGCAAATCTTTAGCTTGGCACGTTGTGCTTATGCAATGTTATGCTATGCATGATTGTGCTATGCATTCTAAAAAGGCTCTAATGCATGTTATGAGCGGCGTACACATGAAAATGTTATGCATCTCATACTACATAACATTTTCATGCAACGAAAAGGAAAACGTGCTAGCCGCATTCATGTGGTGAGGTTATGCATCCCATACTACATAACCCTCACATGTTGCCTCCATGGTGGATCCATATACAAACACATATTATGCATCTCATACTACATAATATGCTCCGTATACTTCTTTATGCTCATGAGTGTAGTGTTCGTGCTTTAGCCAAGACGTGCTGATGACATATCGGTGTGTGTATGGTATGACTCTAAACACCTAACACTTACAGGGTCAGGTTGCCCGACAATTTGTCAAGCAACCTCCCTCTGATACCAACTGTCACATCCCGCATTTTCTCATTTATAATAATAAATCAGAGCACGAGAAAACTACGAGCTGTGATGCCACGTCAAGCAGGGGATAACTGCTGACGCTCAGGCAACACTCTAAACCTTCAAATCATAAGCTAAAATGAATAGAAAACTGATTTTTAAATTAATTGGCCGTATCCCTCGGCTCAGTGGATCAGATAGTCCACGGTTTGAAAACTATTTTTATACGTAGCGGAAAAATACTTCATTTATGCTAAACATCCTAAAAGAGCGCATAAGCGTCCTAAGAGGACAACTTACACTGTGCAAGACCCTAGATTTCAATTTATAATATTTATAAGGAAAACCATCTTTTTACGCATTGAAAAATAGAGTTTGAGCTTTTATAAAACATGCTGATCATGCAATACATATAGTGGTTCTATTATAGGGTTTAAAGTAACTAGCAACCTAGCATAAAACATTCCCAGAGAGCAAGTGAAACTACCACAAAACAGGTAAACTAGCAGCTAAGCAAATACTTAATATCACAAAGGAAAACCACCAACGAGCGTCAACAACCTGACACGAACTCGCTGGTGAGCATGTATGTTTGTACTAGTACAAGGCTAAAGACTACCTCGACAAGCGAGGAAAACACTGCCAAAGCGCAGTCCACAGAGAAACTCCTGAAACTAGCCGCACAGCCGGCTACAGACCTGAACCTGAGGCATTCAAAAGAAGAACACCTCAGCAAGAAATAATGAAACAAGTGGCAAAGAAGCATCAGATAATAATTGAATAAAAAGAACGGAAAGAAAAATGGTTACCAACCCTGCAAGAGTAAATGCCGAAAAACTCAGCTAAAGAATCCAAAAGAGGACAAAATGCAGGTGTAATAATCAGTAAAGTGAGAGAAATGCAACAAGTACAGAAACGTACCAAACTCCGCTCAAGCCTGCAGAGACAGAAGGAAACCAATATGCATCAAATGAACAATAAGAAGGAACTAACAGTCCTAAACTTGTAAATCATTAGCACTGGCACAAATTCCAAACCTGTGTCGGAGACTAAGAACAGTCACAACCGAACAACCAGGTCCAGGTGTCTCAAGAGTACTAAAGGGGCCGCCACGGGGTCCACACACATAGAGTTCCAACCTCTTACAGGAACCCAAAACAAAATATCCAAAGGAGGGAATGGTGGTGGCCACGGCTCGAACTCCCCTGGTACCATACTCCTTCAGAAACCCAGCTACCACATGCTAAGGATCCACGATTCGGCGCCAAAGCTAGCCGACAACACCACTTAGAAACTACCAAGTTCTACAACCAAAACCCGCCGACTTATTTTCCCCTACCCGCCGAACTATTTTCCCCTACCCGCCGAACTATTTTCCCCTACCCGGCGAACTATTTCCCCCTACCCGCCGAATACAATGAAAAAAAAAATACATAAACCCGATAACTTCCTAGTTTAGGCCAACCACAAGCCCTAAACTAGGAACATTCCAATTTCACCTATTCTACGACAAGGAGAAAAGAATAATACAACAAAAATGCAACTCATGGAGGCACGCAAGAGGGGAGAAATCCACTTGCCTCAAATAGACCTTGAAAACGTCACCCAAAATACTCCACCACGTAGATCCGTCCAAGAGGGGACACGCGGAGACAAGATCTACGAAAAAACGGACAACCGGGGTTAGGGCCGAAAAAATCTATGGCGAAACGATCACCGAAACGGGAAAAACTTGCCGCGATCTCGAAGCTCTCGCCGAGAGCTTTCCAACGCCGCGATCGGATCGAAATTCCGTCCACCGGATCGGCGGTGGCGGCCGCCGGAAGATTCGCGAACGGAAGGTTCCGCGCTCGCCTAAAATATCGCACAGGGGGCTGCTGGCTCGGGGAAGAAGAAGGGAATTTCTTCTTCTTTAACTTATATAACTATATATATAATTAATAATAATAATAATAATAATATAATTATTATAATAAAACATATAAAAAGGGGGGAAAGGTGAGAATCGGTGAGAATGATTCTCACCGATTCGGTGAGAATCGGTGAGAATCGGTGAGAATCATTCTCACCGATTCTCTACTATTAATATATTTTTTTTTATATAAATTAATTAATTCTTTTATATATATATAATAATAATATTTATTATTATTTAAAACAAAAGATATAACATATATCGTTACGGAGGGCCAAACGCGCGCCGAATCGAACGAAATTCGCACCGTAGGCGAATGACGACGCTACGAATCCAACGGCGAAGTCGAAATCGAATTCCGACGCACCGTTTTCGAGATAATAATTTCTAAAGTTAACGGCGTACGCGAAAACATACAAACTTCAATCGCGCGCCGAGGCTCCAAAAATGCTCGGAACGCGACGAAACTTGACGAGCAAGTCTAAAATTAGCCGATCTAATTTCCTAATATAAAATTTTCCACTCCCGACGCAAATCCCAAAATTTGGCCGGTCAAATCTAACGAACGCAAAACGCGATAACAGCAAGGTCGGTAACAAAATCCGACGAACAAAACTCGGGCAAAAACTCCCGAAGCCAAAACACAAGCATTCCCCAAGAGGCTCCACCGAGTCATCAAACAGACTCCGGCTCGCTAGGGAATCTTGCTAGCAGGCATCACCAAGCCACGCAGGGAACCTAAAGAGCTAAGAGCACGCTCTAACAACGTCACATGACCAAAACGCGCTAACATAACGCCCTGACGTCAAAATACGTCAAATAAGAAATTAAATAAATCACTGGAAAATCTGGGGCGTTACACCCATGCACACCCATGCAATTACTATGTCGACACAGACTATAATTCCCACTTTTCGAGCAGGTAGCTAACCTCTCACGCATCAGCCGCCGTGGCCAGGCGGTGACAGTAGAACGGGCACTTCTACTACTAGGCGGGTATCACACTACTTCACCTAGGCCTCCGTACGCCTCAACGCTAAGAACACAACAGCGGAGCCCATGCGTACTATGACCCAGCGGGGTCTTGGGTAGATGTGCACCAAGAACACAGCCCGAACTGGCCTTGCGTGACCCGGAAGGGGCCTCGGAAGAAAGCACGAGGACACAGCCCAACCGTTCACATGGTCGGAGGGGCCTCGGGACGTGAACACCGAGGACACAGCCCAAACCGACCAAGTCTAACTGCCAACTCCCGTCGGTGTGACGACTGGCGAGCCCGTAGACCTGCCACACTATCCTTAACCCAGGATTACGGCACCACGTGTCGACTCACACCACATGCAATTCACAACCTCATCATACCATGGAAGGGGCCTCGGAGTGAGCACGAGGACACAGCCCAACCATCCATCCACACCTTACCTCAACACGACCAGAACAGGTGGCGGTCAACACCGCACTTGCACATTTACTATAAGATGCCAATAGGAGACGACCCACTATTGTTGGACTCCTAAAGTCAATCCGATATATAACATATGCATGGCCATGGGTTACCCATCTATATATCATCCCAAGTGATTTCAACATGATATAAACAAGATTTGCTCTTACGACAACCTACCGAAGTATTATCAAATCAATCCAATTAAACATAAGGAAATCAACAGGCCTCAAGCTATCTTGCAATAATAAATTGATTTCTAAAACTGTAAATATTATCATCCATAACACTTTGGTGGTTAACATAAAATTATTTCACCAAAACCACAAATTAATTGCGACATTGGATCCACCAATTTCAAATCCACAATGTATGTAGAGACCCAGAATTTCAGCGCAGGATTAGCACTGGACAGCAACTTCGACCGGAGTTTCCTGAAGTTACAGGAATCCGGTGGAGGCGTGTAACCCCTCGTTGGAAAGGTATTTCCATGATCTACAACTTTCATATTCAGGTCACAACCCAGATCTGACAATAACGTACTCGAAATCGGCTTCAAAGTTCACTGCGCACAAAACACAATTTCTGTGTACAGGAATTGCCGGACAGCAAACTCGATTAGGTTTTCCCGGGGCCACAGACATCACCTGAAGTCGTGCAACCACTCGTTGGAAAGGTATTTCCGAGGGCTACAACTTTCGTGTTTAGCCAAAAGCCCAGATCTGCACCTATCCTACAAGAAAATGACCTAAAATATCGCTGCGCGCAGAATACAGATTCTGCGCGCATCTTAAAGAAAATGAACGGCATCGGTCCATCTTCCTCCTCAAGCGATCCTTCCTAAATTTTCCAGAAATGTCCTCCTCCCTTATTCAACCTCAAGGGCCAAAACTCCTCACGAAACCATTCACCCATCGTCGTATTGAAGAAAAGGGGAAGGGTTGAAGAGATCTAAAATCTAGGATTCAAATCCTAGCATGGCCAAACCTAGAAATCTTCTCCTCTCCATCAAGCTCTCTTGAACCGATGTCTCTCCTAAATGTCTAAGATCTAGCACCAAGGGAGAGGGTAGGAAACTCACGTTGGCTCCAGCGGTACCACCATTTCCGGCCATGGATCGCGTAGTTCTCCTTGGCGGCATCTTCTCTTTCACGGCGATGGCGGATCTCCTTCGGTAGAACTTGCTCCTGCAGTTTTCCTCTCACCAGGAGTTCTTACAGGAATTAGGGGAAGAAATGGGGATGAAAACGGCTAGGGTTTTCTCTGCCCCTTAAATACAAAATGTGACACGGGTAGGGACACGGCCGTGTCCGTACCCGTGTCATGTTTCCGTGAAACGGCCGTGGCGGTTTCCATGTCGGTTCAATGTTTGACACGGGTAGGGACACGCCCGTGTCCCGACCCGTGTTCACATGACACGGCCGTGTGCCTGGCCGTGTCATTGGCCGTGTACTTCTCGGGTTGCATCTCGACACTTCTCGTCGAGCTCAACTCGACGCACACGGGTAGGGACACGCCCGTGTCACTACCCGTGTCCCCCGCTCGACTATCTCGACGCATCTCGACGATCCCGACACGCTTCGTCGAGATCATCTCGACGCACACGGGTAGGGACACGGCCGTGTCACTACCCGTGTCACCTGGTGTCGACACAGTTCGACGATCTCGACACGGCTCGTCGAGCTCAACTCGACGCACACGGGTAGGGACATGCCCGTGTCGCTACCCGTGTCGCTACCCATGTCTTTTTACACTGATTTCTCCATGTCACCACAAGTGCAGTCCAATTCCCGGCACTTCTCAGGACTCGAGTCAACCCTCCTGACTCAAAACACACACACTAGGGGCATAGAGCGATTCGGGACGTTACACACCTATCTAACTGAAATATCTATTTTTAATATAAAAAATGATATAAGAAAATTGATTTCAGCCTCACTACTTTATTGAATTGAAAGGTTGATTATTCATTCAAACGCAACCTGTAAGAGACATAGAAACAACTTCTGGATTGAGAATATCCATACAAATTCTGGAGAAGAGAATGTTTCAGTTCATATCACAAATATTTACACATCATACAAATAAACTAAAGTTATGCATTTAAAATGCGCTTTTTGACAAATCTTGTTAATCTGGAAGGAGAAATCAATATAGAACTTTGTAAATCCTGTTAACCTTTACCATCACAACTAATCCAACACTAAATCAGCATGTTCACACAAAAAAAGAATGAAGATTAATACTTGATTTCAGTACAGATCTCCGAAAAAGTTGATCTAGAAAAGGGGAAGAAGAGCTTGCAGGCTGAATATTGTAGTTCTCGCCGGGACTAGTATGTCGTGGAGAGTTTCGGTGGCCTGGACAAGAGTTCGGCGACCCAAAGATTTAACGACAGGAGATGGAGTTGCAAATCAAAATCTAGGGCAGAAAGTAGAAAACTTATCTCTAGAAATGCCGCCGCCGAGGATCGAAGGCTTGTCAGATGAGAATCAAAGATTTCTACTAGATCAATAATAGGAGACCAAGTGCAGCTATGGATCTAGTTGTAGAAGCAACTTCCATTTTCTCTCAGAGAGAAGGAAGCACGCGAATAAATGAAATCAATGACAAGAGATGGAGTTGCACATAGGAAGTTAACGGAGGAGTTAACAGTAGAGGCATTTAGAGACTTAAATCAAAAGTAGGCGAAGGTTAGGGACTTAGGCTTCATTTGTTTCAGTGGTGGCGGGTCGATCCGGCGGGTGGAAACAGAGTGTTCGAAATGGAGGGGGGAGGTGGCTGCTCCAAATGGAGCTTTTTGGAGTGTTTCTAAAGGCGTGCGGGTGGAAACTGAGCAAACGCCGCCGAAGTTCATTTGTTTACCCTCCTTCTGGTGGCGTTTGCCTAAAATGAAGCAGCAAAACGCCCAAACAAATGAAGCCTTTGAGACTGAATTATTGAAGTATGAAAAACTTAGGGACTGAAATAAATATTTCCCTAATTTTTATTCCGGGATAAAAATTCATTTAGGGTTGGAGAAGAGCAACACTGTTCGTGGCTTCGTGCTGATCGACAACACACAAACGGCCACGTCATCAATCCGCAAAACACACCGAAATTAATCAGGTCCGTCCAAGTGCCTCCGTGGCTTCCTCAGTACGCCCCGTTTATCGCTAAATATCTCAGCCGTCCTCCTCTCTACAAATACCCTCTCCGCCTTTTCCGACGAGCACTGCAAGATCTATATTCCGGCGAGTTTGCCCCGGCGAGTTTACACCGGCGAAAGGAAGCTGTAAGAAACCTCGGCAATGTCTGGTCGTGGAAAGGGAGGAAAGGGCCTCGGAAAGGGCGGGGCCAAGCGCCATAGGAAGGTCCTGCGCGACAACATCCAGGGCATCACGAAGCCGGCGATCCGTCGGCTTGCTCGCCGAGGCGGCGTCAAGCGTATCAGCGGCCTAATCTACGAGGAGACCCGCGGCGTGCTGAAGATCTTTCTCGAGAACGTCATCCGCGACGCCGTCACCTACACGGAGCCGGAAGACCGTCACTGCAATGGACGTCGTTTACGCTCTCAAGCGCCAGGGCCGTACTCTATATGGATTCGGAGGCTGATCTTTCTTCCCTAGTGCTTCTCTCTTGGTTATTCCAACTGTAATGCTGTTTAGCGTTCATGCTTTACTACTATTCTTCTACTTAATGAAGATGCGAATTAAATGGTTCATTTTTTGAAATTATATTTGCATTTGCTTTTGATGTGATTGATAGAGATAATCAATCTTTGCAAGAATCACAACAAATCTATGCCTTTTTTAAATTGAGAATTCAGGAAAAGAGCTCTAATTCCACCAAAAGATCAGTAATTTTTTTTCTAATATATGCCTTAGCATCTTTTCCAGGGAATGCCAACTCCTTTGCCTTTGCTCTGTTCGGTTGAGCCGAATTAAAGCTTTAGAATTGAAATGTGTGGCTAAATTCAATTTAAAATAACCTCCAATTCTAATTTCATGTATTAAATTCCGTCCAAACTGTGCAGTTAGAGATTGGTGAACTAATAATTCACTTGTGCACCTTGTTTCAACAAGATGGGGGTGAGATTGGAGGCATAGTTTCGAGGATTGGGCAGGTCTTGGATAGGTATATCAGGATCCTTTTCATTTGGACTCAAATGGATACTATTTATTTCATGGTCCAAATTTAGGCTACGTTTGGGGGGACTTATTTTCACCGGTCAAGCGGTCATGACCGCATGAATTGGACCTTAATTAAGTCCTGGTTCATGCGGTCGTGCCCGCTTGACCGGTGAAAATAAGTTCTCCCAAACGGAGCCTTAATCTTGATTGATTTGAGGGTTTTACTAATCTTATTCTTTTATAGACTTTTTAATAAAAAAATTTATACTTTTGCATAAAGTAAAGAATCAATCCATACATCTTCATTTGAAATCCAAAATGAAGAGAGATCCTCATCTCTTGGACAGTTCCTTCACCAAATTCCATTAGGTTGCGTTCGTTTTGCAGATTTTTAGAGACAGGAATTGGTTTTGGCAGAAAATCTATGGTGTAGAGGTTTTGGAATTGAGTCAATCAATTCTTTTGTTCGGTTGCAGAAAGGTTTTCAGTCACAGGAATTAAATATTTCAACATTTCTGTTTGGTTGCAGAATGTAATTCAGAGACAGAAATGGACATGAATTTTAATTCCAATCAGATTTTTTGGCATATTCAGACAATCTCATGTGAACATTATTGAGGAATCAACAACATTAGTGACAACAATTAATGATTAATCAACAATCAATTTATGCAAATATGAGATAAAAAAATAAAACATAACAATACACATAATAATATAAGCAACATAATTGTTTAAGTCAGAAAATATAAATGCATAATAATAAATCACCGCTAAGTTAAGAGTCCATTTCAGCAAAATAAGAAACTATGACTTCTGCAAAATAAGAAACTACGGTTTTCGCAGAATAAGAAACTATGATTTCTGCAAAATAAAAAACTACAATAAAAGGTGTTCATCACAGCTCCACTCTATTCAAATATATGAATGTGCAACCACCTCCTCCTAGCAATCTCTAGCAAGATCAAGAAAACCTCACACTTTATCGCGTCAACGTTAAGCAAATTGATGACCTTTATAAGATTATTCTCTGAAAGATCCGTCATAACAGATAATGCCGGATACACAACTTCAATCCTCGACCTCGAAGGTGCTCCGATCGGGGAAATTTCAACTGGATTATTCATGTTATTTGCAATATGAGTGACAGCAGTTGCAATCATATCAATAACTGATGTGGTTTTGGATTTCTTCTTTATAGGACCACTTAGTTCTGCTGCAACATCCTCTTCATAATTTTCTTCCACGACAAATTCATTGGTCGCTTCCACCCTTGTTGTCGTATAAGCACCATTTGCTCTATCAGCCCCACAGAGAGTTCCCAAATCACCCTAATTTACGATCACTGTCTTTGTAGTGTTTCAAGGTCGGATGTGTCTGCATTAATGAAATAAAGTCAGTAAACAAAAGTGCATATATAAACAAAATAACGTAAGTGCCACTAGTAATATAAATAAAATAATAATCGGTATCTTAACATAATCAGCACAGACTCGCTCGCTATCAACTTGTACAACATGTCATTCTCAATCCCACCCAAATCCACTTGTATTTAGCATAGCAGATATTTTCTGGTAGTATTTATTCCAAGTTTTCATGCGTGCCGCAATGTTTTCTTTGCTAACTTGAACTCGACATTCATCCCACATCGCAGTAATAGCAGCGGTAAATGCTACTCCTTTCCACTCATTTGCACCCTTGTTACCAAGACTTAGCTGCTCTAACAGAGAAGCAGATAAATCGTAATTCATTTCATTCGTCCAATGAAGGTATGACTTCTCCTTCTCATTTAATGACTGATTTTTAGTTTTTTTTTCATTCCAACACTGTAAAATTTAATATCATGAACATTTTATAAATAGAAGATGATTGCGCTATAAAATATAAGAAGTAAACATTTAAAGCATCACAAAATTGATATCTATTACAATACTATGATAGAGAGATACACATTGACAGATACCCAAAACGATAGCTACTACAACATTATAGTGTATTCATATTGTTCATTCGAGTTTGATACTCATTGAACATTGTTATCGCTAAGTGATCTCTGAATGCAGTCCACTCATTTGATGTCTGAATGAGTTCACTTATATCAGCATACTCAAAACTATCACCACTATTATGTTGTGTCAATATCTCTGCATCAACCTTCGCCAACAATTTGACATCAGTCATTAACATCTTGTCTATTAGGAAATTGTGAAAAATATAACAAACATTAATAATTTGAACCTGTTTAACAAGCGAGCACAATTAATATATATGAGAGTTCATAATAAGGGAACTAAGTTTTCTCGTCTTTGATTTTCGTACCAGTTGCTTTATATTAAAGAAATATTGTTGACGTAAGATAGCCTATCTTCTTTTAAGTAACCCGAATGTTCTTTCGATCACGTTTCTTTTTTTGAATGACGAAGATTAAATAACTCCTTATAGGTAGTAGGATTGTTTCTCTAAGTTGTCCATTCCTGAAGATGATAAAGTGTCGAACGATAAGGAGCTAGGTATCTTGGTCCATTTGTATAGCCTGCAACGACGAGATAGTACTTACCTACAATGTTAAATTATATGTTACATGTACCGAATAACTTTTGTTGTCTGATTAGTGGATGGTTCGACACAATCTTGTCTAATGGAACTTCAAAGGAATCCTCCATCTTCAATGCATTACGAAGAACCCTTGAATCTGATGCAGAGCCCTCCCAACCAGGTAAAACGTATATAAATTTCATGTCAGCGTCGCATACTTCAAGGACATTGGTTGTAATAGCTTGTTTTCTATTACGATATCTTCCTTGGTCACTTAGTGATACAGTGATATCAATGTGTGTCCCATCAATAGCACCAACACAATCTTTAAAGCACCCCCACCTATGTGTTTGTGATGATTCTGGACGTTTGATATACGCCGAGCTCAGCTGCAAGATTGCCCTCAACACAAGGTTGAAATGTCGGCTTACAGTATCGATGGATCGTAAGTATGTCCCGCCAACAACCCGAAATTTAGTGTTATGTGCTAGGACATGTAGGAACAACCCTACAGATTCCTGAACCGTTGCATATTGTGTCTCACTCAAAAGGCTTCGATCCATTAATATCTTACACAAACTACAGAAAACATTTTTGTTCATACGCAAGTGGTTATAGCAGTTCAGATCTGTGCCGTTATATAACATATTTAAAAGCGTAAATCTTAGAACACCACGTTTTTTCTTATTGCTTGGACAATTAATTCGATTATTTTTTATCAGAAGAACAACCGCAACAGAAGATAAAGCAGCTACCATAGCTCTCTTTCTCATATCCATCCTTCTTTTTTTATGAACCTCGATAAGGGTATCCATCTACGAAACAAAATAAATAATATCTTATGAGAGAACATTAACAAACATCTATACTATTATTTATCTTCGTAGCGTCAACTTTCCATTAACCTAAAATGTGTAATGATCTAAACCTAGCAATACCTTTCCGGAATGAGGAAAATCTCATTTCTATCTCATGATAAGAGATCAACAAATGTGTAACGATCTAAATCTAGAAATACCTAGCCAGAGAGGAGGAAAACCTCGTTTCTATCTCATGTTAAGAGATCAAGTAATGTGTAACGATCTAACCCTAAAAATACCTAGCCGGAGAGGATGAAAGTATTATACCTAGCCGGGAGAAAAGTTTTCCAACACTTGGTTGTCGGAGAGGAGGAAGATGAACAGTTCTCCGACGCGCCTAGGTCACAACTGCAGTTGGGAAGGAGAGTTTATTAGGGTCGGAGGAGGAATACAGGGAAAACATTAGCTCGGGAGAGAAGACATATCAGAGGAAGGAGAGGCGGGCCGCTGGAGCCTGCCAGAGCAGTCTCGCCGATCGCCTATCGCGCACGGGGAAGAAGGGGCAGCGGGATTTTTTTTCTTTCGCAAAACTCGGGAAAACCGACCAGATAGGGAGGGTTTTGAGGATAGACATTTTTTACAATTGGTAAAACCTATGAGTTTTAGAGGAATTCCAATTCCGCTCTCATTTTTGACGAAACGAACATAAGAATTGGAATTGGAATTGGAATACCCAATTCCAATTCCGCTGGCTGAAATCTTAGCAAACGAACGGGCCCTTACAGTTTGTTTGGCTGTAGGTATTGAATTTCTGGAATTTGATTTGTCTTCTAGAAGGTCAATTTCTCTTGTTGATGAGCTAGAATTAGATGTTCATTGGTTTTCAATTGAAAACCATGGGTTTTTTCATGAACCTATAATACGGTCCCCTAAAACTTACCTCCCGCTACAGGTTTTTCAAGTTTTCATCGTGCCATTTTGCTTTTCATTGCTCTTGTGCCCTGACCCTGACCCTGCACCCGCTACCGTGCCCGATCCAGTTTCCACTCCCGTGCCCGACCCCACTCCTGCTCCTGTGCCTGACCAAACCCCGGCTCCCATACCTGACCCTGCTCCCGCTTTTGTGCCTTGCTTCTCCCGCTTTCGTGCCCGCTAGTCCTGCTATCCTGCCCTAAATTGCTGCTCACAGCCGATAGCTCCCTTTCTCCTCTATCCTATTCGTGGTTTTCCTGTTTGAAGACTTAGGCTCCGTTTGGGAGGACTTGTTTTCACCAGTCAAGCGGTTATGACCGCATGAACCGGACCGTAATTATGGTCCGGTTCATGCGGTCGTAACCGCTTGACCGGTGAAAATAAGTCCTCCCAAACGGAGCCTTAGTGCGTGGTCAAACCTTCAAACAAGGTAGAAGGACTTCAGGTCTTCAGAACAACATTCAGTACGCCTGCTTGGAGATTGATTGCGGTTAGATTCGCCGTGCTTTGAATGATTTTTTAATTGTGTTCTAACAGGTTATGGTGCTTGCAGCTATGGGAGTAATTAGATTTTGTGAATATATTATATCAGTAATTGAGAGTTGCAGTTCTAATGTTGCTTCTAGTTCGACTAAAGTGGTTGAAGTTTTAGATTGTTTTCTTCTATTTTATTTGATTAAAAAAGTTGCTTCTTTTATTTATTTTTCATGTTTAATGGGATAATAATATTTTATGATTTCTGAATTTATAGTTGTTTTGTATGGTTAGTGTGAGAATTAGTATTTTTTTTGAATGTAAGATTAATAAAATATTTGAACAAGAAATATTAATCTGAAAATTCCGTAAATTCAATGTCAATGTGTTTTGTCTCATATCTAATTTTGTTCATTGAAATTCATGCTGCCGCCGAACATTAGAATTGATTTTTTGCACCAAGCTAATTACTGCAGACATTGGTTTTCTAATCAAATCTAATTTTAAAAAGTCAATACCTATGCGTCAAACGGTTTATTTTAGGATCTGTTTATTTCATCAGAATTGACATTCATTCCAATATCTGGTGTTCGGCAGCTATTTTTTGGGCAGGAAATGGAATTCAATTGAATTCCACAGAATTCATTTTAGTTTGTTTTCTTTCTTCCGCCAATTTAGACCTCGCGAGGTCGGACTTCGTGATTCTCACACAGCCTACTGCTTGACCACATCATTCTTGCGATTCAAGCCCCCCTCCTGCTTGCCACTCCAACCCCCCTCCTGCTCCCGATTCCATCCTTTTTCCTGTGCTCGCAATTTTAGCGTTGACATGCAACTCCTTGGTCCCCTTATTCTCTTTTCCGGCCGACCGCATGCAAGTCAATTTTTTTGTTCATTTTTTTGATTTTTTCGTAATATAGAGCTTGCTTGTTGAGTTCTCGATGCCTTGCTCCTGCGATTTTGACCACGATTTCACCACTTTATATCGAATCAAGTTTCAACCAATCCCCTTTCTAATCCCAATCTTTGTTGGATTCTTGGTGTTCTAATCCTAATCCCGATTTGTTTTTGTAACACCCCATATCCGTCGCATAGCATATAGCAGTAGGTCCGGCCGGGGCCCGACGCCATATACCACAGACAGACCGGGTGATTACTCAATGGAAACCATCCAACCAATCATAACGTCCTACACAGAGCATTCTAGCGAAAATAATTTAAGTTGCAATAAAGAACCCAGCACAAAGAGCACGAATGTCCACTAATACACCAAATAGGAATGTCGTACATACACGAGTACAAAGCTTAAGACCTTACAAAATGGTTTACTTCAATATTACATGTTTTGCAAACCACGGCACGCAGGCCGGTCATACATGAGTAAAAGCAGTAAACACTCCAATTAGGCCTTCGAGGGCCGGTTTCGCAATTTGGGCTTTAGCCCGCTATTGATCACTTGGTGCAGCAGCACCTGCAAGCAACAAAACCACCGCACGGTGGCAAACAAAGAGCAACGGTCAGCAATGCTGACCAAATTATAACGATCCCGCCCCCAACTCGGGGCGGCGATGCTCCTTCCCTGCATTTTATTAGTAAAACAGACATTATAGTAATGTCACAACATCACAGACGTAGGCTCGCACGACCACACACCCCGTGCACTCAGGGCACATTATCAGTGAACCGGCCAATGTCACGTCAATTTAAGCCATAGACATTCCGGACTCACCACCGCCACTTTGACGACCAAACATATGAGCTTTTGTCTTCTTGGCATTGGTCACGTCAATTTAAGCCATAGACCGTTGAAGACCCTCATCTATGTCAACGGCTCTAACCGAACGACATAGAACTGATACAGTTTCATCTAACCCGTGCTCACATCGCAACGACAGTTTAAGCCATATGCGCGGGTCAAACTTCTCCCGAGTCCCGATTCCATCATACTTCACATAACCCGGTTATGTTCATGTTGGCTCCCAGGCCACCAAGTTGGCAAGATCACGCATCCGCCTAGTTTTCCGGGTGCACCTTAGGGTTAATCCCCAAGGCTCCCTGTTGCAATATACCACGTAGAAAACCCGAAAAATAACTAATCGCACGGAGTCTTCTCCGGCATTTATGCAATGCAACATCACCGATCCAGACCAGCATGTCCGGATAGGCTTCACACATCATGCCTATGTTCTTTCTCGTTTACGGACTCTACACAACGGGGACTTTACATATCTACCCGAAGGAACGCCTCCAACTCACCGCAAACTCGCGAGAGCGGGCTTCTTATGCAAAGAAGGAGAGCTTCACATGCTCAAGAAGAGAATCGTTACCCTAGCGTTCCTCTTTGGCGCCATTGAAATGTAAGCGAATGAAAAGCATCGCACTCTCTTTGCCTCCGTAGATCCGAAGTCGGCTCGCGATTTGGAGCTTCGAAGCTCCTCCAATGGCCGGATCTAGCTTCTTCTTCTTCCTCCTTTGCTCTCCCCTCTCTCTTGACTTAGAAAAAGAACCACTCAAAAGAAATGAGGGTTTCAAAGGTCCAATCTCGGGTATATCCCATCAGGAACAACCCCCAGCCGTTGGATCCCAAATTAAAGAAACGAACGGCCTTGATTCGGGCCTGAAATATAAAAACTGGGCCAAACACAGCCTGGCACATGCCCGTGTACAGGGCCGTTTCCCCCATTCGCCGTCAAAATCGACGCGCCTGAAACAACACACGGGCATCCAACACGCCCGTGTTCGACCTGACATGCTCGTGTTCCAATTGACACGGCCGTGTGGTCGGCCGTGTGCCCCCATCGACACAGCCCCGAAAACAACTTGAGAGTCACAAGGGTATTGGACACGCCCGTGTCCTAGCCCGTGTCTACTCGAACACGCCTGGGCTCCAGGCCGTGTTCACGGTCTCGACACTTCGTCGAGCGAAGTTCGTCGACCACATGACACGGCCATGGACACGCACGTGTCCTAGGCCGTGTGCCTTCTCTCGACACATCGTCGAGCGAAATTCGTTGACTCGCTGACACGGCCTTGGACACGCCCGTGTCCTAGGCCGTGTGCCTTGTCTTGACACTTCGTCGAGCGAAATTCGTCGACTCCCCGGGCCGATCGTCGATACGGGCTCGACACGCCTTGAGACACGCCCGTGTCTCAGGCCGTGTTCTCTGCTCGACGATCGTCGACTCCAAAATCGTCGACCTCTCGACCAGATCGTCGACTCCAACCTGACACGCCCTGGGACACGCCCGTGTCCCAGGCCGTGTGCCTCCTGCCAGATTCCAAATCTGGCCCAAAAACGTCCCCCGTCACTCTTTTGAGTTTCGGGGCGTTACAACTCTCCCCCTCTTAAAAGAATTTCGTCCACGAAATTATATAAAGGAAAGACGTGTACCAAAATTAAATTGTACCTGAGCGGAACAACTCTGGATACTCGTCAAGCATAGTCTGCTCTCGTTCCCAAGAGAGCTCATCTCGACCGCAATTGTCCCATCGGACCTTGACCATCATGATCTCTTTATTGCGTAGCCGCTTGACCTCCGAGTCCTCAATCCGCACGGGCTTGACTCTTGTCGTCAACTCACTATCCACCGGCACTTGATCAACCGCGATCACTTGCGAAGGCTCTTGCACCGCCTTCCGCAGCACCGAAATATGGAATACATCATGCAAACCACTTAGCTCCACTGAGAGCTTCAACCGATAGGCTGCTTCACCAACCCGCTCCAAAACCTCAAACAGCCCAAGGTACCTCGGGCTTAGCTTTTTCGATCGCCGCACCCGCGAGACACCCTTGAACGGCTTGATATTTAAGTACACATAGTCGCCCACAGCGAACTCCACGTTCCTGTGCTTGACATTATAGTACTTCGCTTGCCGGTCCTGAGCGATAAGCAACCTATCACGAATGGTACGCACCAACGAAGTAGCATCCTCCACTTCTAATAGCTTATACAACTTTGACTCACCCGTTTCTAGTCTAGACAACTGCGTGCGAGATTTTCTACCATATAGGGCCTCAAAGGACGCTATTTGAATACTCGCTTGGTAGCTATTGTTGTACGCGAACTCCACCAAATAAAGATGGTCTTCCCATTGCTTTCCAAAATCCAAGACACACATGCGAAGCATGTCTTCCATAGTTCTATTGACCCTCTTGGTCTGCCCATCTGTTTGCGGATGGAAGGCTGTGCTGAATTTTAGATTTGTTCCCAACATTTGCTGCACAAACCTCCAATCATTGGACGTGAACCGCCCATCTCGGTCACTCAGGATGCTGCGGGGCACACCGTGAAGCCGCACTATATTATCCACATATAGTTTTGCCAACTTCTCCACCGGATCATCCTTCCTATGCGGAATGAAATGCGACACCTTCGTTAGCCGATCTACGATCACCCAGATGGCGTCGTTCCCCTTTTGCGACCTTGGCAAACCGTGCACAAAGTCCATAGAGATGTCGTTGAATTTCCACTCCGGAATAGGCAAGGACTTCAGAAATCCTCCCGGCTTTTGGCACTCCGCCTTCACCAAGGCGCAAGTTTGGCACTTCGCTACGTAGAGTGTCACATCCTTCTTCAAACCCGGCCACCAAAATAGTTTCTTTACATCGCGGTACATCTTCGTGCTCCCCGGGTGAATTGAGTACTTGGTATGGTGTGCCTCGTACAACAATTCCACCCGCAAATTGCCCAAACTTGGGACGCACAGACGACCGTCTTTCCAAAGCAATCCGTCCTCCACAACGAATTGGGAATTTGACCCATCCAGAGCCTCTACCATGAACTGTTTCATATGGACATCCATATCCAAAGCTTGTCGAATCCGATCAGCCAGGTCATATTGGACTTCAGTCCAATTCAGTACTGCTTCAGCACTTGATTGCTTATCCACACAAATAATCTCCAACGCCTCCAACTCCCGCACCAACCCCTCATCATGCACCGATAGCCAATTGGCTTGAGCTGGGGCTCGGCGACTCAACGCGTCCGCAACCGCATTGCCCTTACCAGACACGTAGTGGATCTTGAATGTATAGTCCCCCAAGAACTCCATCCATCTGCGCTGCCGCATATTCAGATCTTTCTGATCGATCAGATACTTCAGGCTCTTATGATCGGTGTAGATATCGATCTTCACACCGTACAAATAATGCCTCCACAGCTTCAAGGCAAAAATCACGGCCGCTAACTCCAATTCATGGACCGGATAATTCCTCTCGTGCACTTTTAGCTGTCTCGAGCCATAAGCTATTACACCTCCGTGTTGTAGTAGCACGCAACCCAAACCGCTGCCCGAAGCATCGCTATAAATCTCATAGCCTTCGGTCCTACTCGACGAACTCAGCACAGGCGCCGTGGTCAACCGACACTTCAACTCCTCAAAAGCTCATGCGCACTCCGGTTTCCAAACGAACTTCTGCTCCTTCCTCGTCAAAGTAGTGAGAGGTAACGCTATCCGCGAGAAGTTCTCTACGAAGCGCCTATAATAGCCGGCAAGCCCCAGAAAGCTCCGGACTTCCGCTACCGTAGAAAGCTCAGGCCACTCCCGTATCGCAACAATCTTCGCCGGATCCACTGCAATACCCTCTCCACTCACTATATGACCAAGGAACGCCACTGAGGATAACCAAAACTCGCACTTCGAGAACTTGGCATACAACTGATTCCTCCTTAGCGTCTCCAAAACCAAATGAAGATGCTTCAAGTGATCTTCCTCACTCTGCGAGTACACCAAAATATCGTCGATGAAGACGATCACAAAATGGTCCAAGTACTTCCTGAAGGTCCTGTTCATCAAATCCATGAACACTGATGGCGTATTAGTCAGCCCAAACGGCATGACCGTAAACTCATAATGCCCGTATCTCATACTGAACGCTGTCTTCGGGATATCACTCTCCCTTATTCGCAGCTAATAGTACCCAGACTTGAGATCCAACTTTGAGTACACCGTCGACCCGACCAACTGATCAAAGAGATCATCAATCCGAGGGATCAGGTACTTGTTCTTTTCCGTCAAATTGTTGAGCTCCCGATAATCAATACATATCCTCAAGCTTTCGTCCTTCTTCTTAACAAAGAGGACCGGCGCGCTCCAAGACGAAGAACTTGGGCGCACATACCCTTGCTCCAACAACTCTTGCAGTTGCACCTTCAGCTCCGCCATTTCCTTAGGCGCTAGCCGATATGGAGAGCGTGACACGGGCTTTGCACCTGGTACGAGCTCTATCGCAAAATCTATCTCCCGTTGAGGAGGGGCTCCAGGAAGATCTCTAGGGAAAACATCAGGGTATTCCGATACCACTGAAATACTATCCAACGCGGGCTTCAGCTTTGCAACCTCCACTAGTGTAAAGAACAGTTCTGCACCGGCACGAACCGCCTTCACCACCTGAAGAGCAGACATCAACGTCTTGCTCGACCCCTTCAAGCCCGTAAAAGTCGTCTCACGACTTGCTCCCAACTTGACTTCCTTGCGACCGCAATCAATATAGGCTTGCTGCTCCGAGAGCCAGTCCATGCCAAATATATCGTCGAACTCCACCAACGGTAGTCACGACGCTTGCAGATCGAACTCCTGATTCCCAGTACGGATCTTAACACCACAGATCCTATCCGCGCGCATCGAAAACTCATTGGGCAACAACACATCCAACTTATCCTTCGCCATCGAAGAAGGGACTCCGATGCGTGATATAAATCCTTCGGACAAGAAGGAGTGTGAAGCTCCCATATTGAAGAGTGCTATTGCCGGGTTTTCACAAATCAAAACAAATCCTAAACAAGCAGTGGTAAGGTAACACGTGCATAACAAGTATTTAAAGGAATTAACTTGCTATAAATTAAACCGTACCTGTCACCACATCTGCCTGTTTGATGGCCTCCTGTTGGCCAAGATTGTACACCCTTGGTTGGGTCGGAGCATAGTGGGACGCAGTCGACTCCACCGTCTTGCCCTTCTCTTCGTAAGTCGCTCCCGACTTCCTTTCGTACTTGGGACGTACGCTCCAATAATCGCGGGCAAAGTGCCCCGACTTTCCACAAGTTAAACATGCGCCCGGGGTCTGACTCGTAGTCGCCCCAGAAGCACCAGAAGGAGCTGGACCCGAAGTCCTTGAAAGATATGGTACCTAAACACCTAGAGGGGGGGGGGGGGTGAATAGGTGACCTAATCCTTTTTAACTTTGTTGGCAGCAATCAGTTATATCACAGATTTCTAACTAGCTTTTACACAGCAATACAACACATACACAACAAATCCACAACCACAGCACAGCAGACACAATGATTTATAATGGTTCCTCAATCTCTGGGTACATCCACTTTCCCCCTTCGCCTATCTAGCAGTGTACTAGATTCGGCCAAACTTCTCCACTGTCTCAGAACCCAAATAGGTTCCTACACCTCAGGCCCAAAGCCTTACACCTCAGCTTTCTCCAAAGCCTACACTCAGCCACAAAGTCCTACACTCAGCCACCCAGGCCTACACTCAGCCAATCAAGGCCTACACTCAGAGTTCTTCAACTCCTACACTCAGGCTATCAAGCCCTACCCACAGCCTTTATAAATTTAGGCTTACAATGCACTCAGATCCAAAGATCCTACAAGTTAAAATAGTATTACAACAAATAACTCAACAACTCAGAAAATAAGAGAGGAGTTGAGAGTTTCTTGCTGAGTTCTTGGAAGAACTCAGATAGATCCAAACTGACTTAGCTTCCTTCAAAGCTTCTTGAGTAGAACTGAATAAGTCTGAATCCTCTGCAGTTGTTCCTTGACCTCTGCTTCTTAAGATCCAGATGCTTCTGAATCCTTCTTCTCAGCCTAGTTCCAAAGACTGAATTCTTGATTGGAGCTCTCTCTCTCCAACTTCTTAGATCTGCCGTTGGACAGCAAGATCTTCTTGTGTTTATTCTCTGTGTACCACTTTACAGATTACTTGAATAATCTGAACAATTACTTTGATTATTCTCACTTCTACTACCACACCGTTTCTGTAAACTGTGGGTGCCTATTTATAGGCTTTCTTCATAGTAACCGGCTGGTCCGGTTCATAACTGACTTCTGACATCTCTGACAGTTGCTGTAGACCGGCTGGATGGGCAGCTGTCATGTCAACCAGTCACTTCTTGAAAATCTCTATCTGTCTGATAGTGTCGAGACTTTCTGTCTCTAAGTGTCGACACTTATAGTCCAAGTGTCGACACATGCTGTGTAAGTGTCGACACAAGTCTTCAAGGTGTCGACACAACTCCTTGTATGTCTCGACACAGATTCTTATTCAGGTGTCGACACTTGGAATTGAGTGTCGACACAAGTACTTGATCTTCTGTAACTTGTTAAATTCTTCTAAGTGTCGACACATCTCCTTTGTGTCGACACATCTTCATGTGTTGAAACTGTCAAGTGTCGACACTGCTTCTTGGTGTCGACACAAGTCTTCAATATAGATTCTTCAGCTGAGTGTCGACACATTCCCTTAGTGTCGACACTTGTACTTAGAATATTTTTTTTTTGTAGATATTTCTGTTCTTTGCTAAGTGTCGACACAGCTCCTTGTGTCGACACTTTCTTCAAGTGTAGAGTCTTCAACTGAGTGTCGACACATTGTGCTGGGTGTCGACACTTTCTTCAAGTGTTGACTCTTCTGGTTGTGTGTCGACACATTGTGCTGAGTGTCGACACATTCTTCAAGTGTTGACTCTTTTGGTTGTGTGTCGACACATTGTGCTGAGTGTCGACACATTCTTCAAGTGTTGACTCTTTTGGTTGTGTGTCGACACATTGTGCTGAGTGTCGACACATACTTAATATGTTGACTCTTCTGGTTAAGTGTCGACACATTGTGTTGAGTGTCGACACTTGTACTTAGACTCTGCAGACTTTTGCTGAGTGTCGACACAGCTCCAAGTGTCGACACTTTCTGGTGTAGACTCAGCTCCTCTAGGTGTCGACACTTCTGCTAAGTGTCGACACTGCTTCTCTGCATTCTTCTTCACTGAGTGTCGACACATCTTCTTGTGTCGACACTTTATGTCTGGTGTCGACTCTGCATCCCAGGTGTCGACACAATGACTCCAAGTGTCGACACTGCTTGTTTGGGTGTCGACACAAGCTTTCTCAAGTGTCGACACTGTCCCTCTGGGTGTCGACACATGGACTTAGAAAGTTTTAGCTTCAGTCCAGTGAATACCTAACCTGCACAAGTAACTCAAACATACATCAAATACATTATGATGTATATCATTGAGTTGGGTGAGGCTTCTTCAAATCAGGTACATTTGACCAATGTACCCAACAATCTCCCCCTATTTGGAGAAGTCATAACCCTTAGTCAATGATATACACCACTCATAATTAAAAATTATAAAATGATGTAAAGCAGGATTATGTCAACAGGGTAAACATGAATAAGTAAAACTTCACACATATACACATTTGTAGAACAAATAAGAAACAGACACATTTCAGAACAATCATACTATATTTATCATATATTGTTCCAATATTGTTCCTTATACATTTTCAATGGTGTACATCAATGTTTTTCACTTAAAAGATTACAATAAGCATCAAGTTTAATTCCTAATCTATTTCTGATCAGGTTCTTTAATAACAATGCCTTTGCCAGATTTGACTTTAGCCTTGACAGCAGCAGCAGTAGGCTCAGCATCAGCAGACTTCTTGCCTTTTGAGTCCTTCTTCTTTTGTTCTTCAGCCTTGATTTTCTGCCTCTCAAAATAATGATAGGGCTTAGGAAAGTACTTGCTAGGCTCCACTGCAGTAGGAGGTAGCTTTCCTAACTTAGCCTTTCTTCTGTACTGGACAATGGCTTCCTGCCTGATCTCATGCTTCCTCCATTCTGCTTTAGAGAACCACTTGTTTCTATCAGTAGTGTTGTCTTTAGCAGCTTTCCAGGCAGTTAGAATGATATTTCTAGAGGTAGGGCTCCATTGTTCAAAGTCTGGCTTTAGTTCAGCTTGTTCCCTAAACCTCTTCTTTGACAACTTTGCCTCTTCTTCTTTGTCTAAGGCCTCTTGCATAGCTGCTGTTATAGGTTGAACAACCTTTTCTAAATGGACATTGTCCTTGCCCCCAGATGGGCTATACATTGTGCTCACCTCTGCTTGAATCATTTCAAAATTTGGAGGTGGATAAATGATTTGAGCTACCTCGTGTGGCTCACCTCCAAAATATGCAGGGTTCAGTCCAGATTCAGCAACTTCATTGTCATCACACAGGGGAGGATATCCAAGTGTAGCCCTGATTGAATTTGATATCCATTTTGCATGCTCAGAACTTGCCTTGACTAACATTCTCTCCCCCTTTATGACTTCTTGAGCAACATGATCTCTTATATCATCCTTCTGGAATCGGATTTGACCATCCAAGTACCTAATTCCATCTTTAAAGTAAGGTCTAAGCTTGGTAAGTTGTTCAGAGATTGCTTTCTGGGAATCTTGTATGGCAGTCTTGACAGCAGTAATCTCAGCTTGAAAGATTTTATCAAAATCAGCCTTGGCAGCATCAGCAGATGTAGAAGGTTCAGCAGACTTATTCTTCATTTCAGTGACTATAGCATTGTGGGATGCAGTCAAATTATCATTCATCCTTAATTGATTTTCCAGCACATAGCCTTGTTTCAATGCTATATCATCTACTTGAGTCTTGATCTTCTCCTGGTGAGTAGCCAAATAGACTACTGCATTCCCACCCTTGTGGAAGCAGTCAGTCATTTCTTTCTTGTTGAGATTCATCTCAAACCTTATAGATTTTATATCTTGAGCAAGATCAAACTGTAATGATCTGTGCCCTGCATCAACATAAGCCTCTATGGCTTTCCTTTGTTCATCCATTTTGATCTGCATGGCTACCATTAAGACACTGTAATCAGGTGATGGAGCTTGTGTGACTAAGGATTGTTGAGCAACAGTTTGTAGAGCCTTCTTGTAGCTTTGACTTCTTCTTTTGAATACAAACAATTTCTTTTTCTTGGCCCTAGCACTTTCCTCATCTTCAGAGGCAGAGGTGCTGGCAATCTCAACCCTATCCTTAGAGCTTTGTGGTTTTTCAGCTTGCACATCTAGTGCCTTCTCAGTGTCTAGCCTTAAAGGCTCTTCTAGAACTGTCATGTGCTCCCCCTCAGCAGCAGCACCCTTCTCTTCAGCAGCAGCAACCTTATCCATGTCAAAGTCCTCTTGATCTAAATTCAGAAACAAATCTTCCATAGTATATTCATGAGGGGATGGAGCTGGAGATAGTCTTTGTTCTTCAACCACTGACTCAGGTACCACTTCTTGTTCAGCAGATTTGTCTTCTAAAACAACATCTGGAACTGGTTTGTCTTGCTGAGTTTGCTGATGAACATCAAACAAATTAGCATCTTCTATAATATAGTCTAAAGTTTTTAAGTCAGTGAGTACATCTTGGATAATGATTGTAACATCCCATTTCCAACTAGACCCCTAAGAGTGGTTTTGGCCATGACTAGGTCATGACAAAACCCTAGGAAGCCAGAAATGAGCCAAGAGATAGGAGGCCAAGGTGGGGATCACCATGGTCTGCAAATAGTAGAATTTTGAACAATGGTTTAGAATGACAATGGGGCTTCACCATGGCCCCAAGACCCTACCACAACACTCCCAAACATTTTGGGAGACCCACTAGAGCCAAAAGGACCCATTAGGGCCAACCCAAGAGGCCCAGTTGACCAAGGTCAACCCTAGCCCTGAATAGGTCAACCTAGCCTACATAGGGCCAATTGACCCACTCCTAGTCTAGAGGACCCCACCTATGCCCTCCTAACCCTAAAGTGAGGTCAATGGGTCACTAAGGACACATTGGGGTCAGCCCTAGAGGCCAGGTTGACCCAAGTCAACTCAAGCCCTAATCTGGTCAAAGTACCCTTACTAAGGGTATGAGACCTCCAAAGTGCAGGGTAACCCTACATAACCCTACCTAGACCCTAAGGGAAGTCAATGGGTCACCAAGGATCCATAGGGGTGAACCCTAATGGTCATGTTGACCCAAGTCAACTCTAGCCCTAAAATGGTCAAAGTGACCTTACCAAGGGGCATGTGACCCCCAAGATGCCCAACCAACCCTACTCAAGTCTTCCTAGACCTTAAGGGAGTCCAATGGGTCACCAAGGACCCATTGGGGTCAACTCAAATGGTCTTGTTGACCAAGGTCAACTCTATTCTAGTGTTAGGTCAACTTAGCCCAAAAAGGGCTAACCCAAGCTCAAGCCACTTCTCCCTTAGGCTAAACCCATTCCCATGACCATCATAATCCAGTGGGCTGCCTTTAGCTTGTGAGGTTGACTAGTCAACCAGAGGTGACTAGGAGAGAGAAAAGAGCTCCTCTCCATGATAATGGAGGAGAGAGAAAATGGGGAAGAGGAAAGGGAAGAGAGAAGCCGGCCAAGGAAGGCCAACAGCCACCAGTTATGGCTGTAATCAACTCCTCTAGGGGAGAGGAGTTGATTCCAGCCGTTTCCCGGCCACCAAGGGGTGGGTTCAGCCCCCCTCGACACAACCCGAGCCACACCTTTAATGGTGTTAATGGCTATTGAAGAACCAGCCTCTCCCCTCCCCCATTTGCCATTTAAGCACCTTCAGGGAGCCGAGGGGATCATTTTAGAGCATTCACCTGGAGGAGACGGGCCATTCCACTGTGCAGTTGCAGAAGCCGAGCGCCGCCGCCGTCGTCAATGGCATCCCGCCGCTCCTCTCGCATCCAGGCCGCCAGGAAGGTCCTCCTCCTCTCCTTAACTCGCGGGTAGATCCTAGGAATCATTAGGCTTGAGTTTCGGGCTCAATTGAGCCCGATTCGATCCGGGATTTCTCCTGGTTTCGGCAAGGAAATCTCTTGCTTAATCCGCCGGAAAACGCCTCTCCGGCGGCGGAGCCGCCGCCTGACGATAGCCACCACCTCAACGGAGGTGTTGGTGGCGGTGGCCGGCCGGGGAAGGGGCTGGATCGCCGGCGGCAGGGCTTGGAAATCGCTCCAGGCGGGATGAATCTCAGCCGTTGGCTCAGTGGGGACGATGACCAGATGTCGTCGATCTGCGCCAAGATTCGCGCGGCATCAAATCATATACTATAGGATTTAAATGAAAATCATTTCATTTCTGTCACACTGGATGTATTTAATGTATTTAATTTTTAAAAATACTTAGGGACCCTGAATGGAAATCTGCCCAACATGAAAATTGTAGCTTAGGGTGTCTAGTTTGTAGCAAAAATTGCTTGGACCCTTTTGGGCCACTGGTTAGACCAGGGTACCCTTTTTGGTAGGACCTATACCTAGGCCTAAACAGAAATTGTTTTGGGTGCCCACACTTCATTCCTTGTCCAAACAAGTTGAAATTTGGGCAGTGAGAAAGTCTTAGTCATATCTAGAACCTGTCCAAAATTTAGAATTTTTGGAGAATATTTTTCTATAGTGTTTAGAAAAATTTAATAAATCATGATTAATTTAATTATGTGACCCAATTAATTTAAAACTCCCCCAAATTTGGGTGGGTGGTCTTAGATGTCATGATAGGTATAGGGTTAAAACTTTAGCTCATTTGGAGATGTTTAGGATAGGTAATCTACCCACCCTATATATGACCTTATAAGGGTATTTTGGTCAAAAGCCACTATTGATGGTTGAGTGGCCAAATTCCCTCATCAGAGGCTGAAATTTTGGCCACTGATATAATTAGACTTTTTACACTCACCTATGAAGTTTGGAGTGGTTTGGACTAGGGTAGCCCTAGAATTTTTGGGTAGGCCCTTTAGGGTAAATTTCTAGGGTTTGAAGAATTTGGGGTCAAAAGACCTTGGATGGACTTGAAACTTGGGAATGAGGTCCATAGGGTTACTATGGTCCTGTGGTTAAAATTTTAGGGCATTTGGAAGAATTTAAACCCCTTAAATCTATAACCCTAGTTTAGGGCACTAGCCTTGAAATCATAAGCTCTAATACCAAAACTTTCTGAAAAGGGCTGAGTTTTTGAATGGGTAGTTGTTTAGGGTATATATATCTATGGAAATTTTATAATAAATTTTGGATGAATATTTTTGGTACTTTATTCACAAAGTCATGTTTTACAAGTTTCACTTAGGAATTTTTGGAGAAAAATATACTTGAATAAATCTGATGAAACCTAGCAAAGGGGCTTATAATCATGGTACCCATCTCTGTAAAGTTTTATGAAATTTTGGAAGAATGATATTTAGTAGTTGCTTCTTTAATTATTTAATTCTATGGAACTTTGGTAAATTTAATAATGACATCTAAATTGTCTGAAAAATTTTAATTTCTTCATCATGATGTTTCTAGTTCCTTATGAAGCCCTAGTAATTTTTACATAATTATTGGAGACATATTTGTGGCACTTCCTTCATTATATTTGATCTTAGGAATTGTTTTTAATAAATCTTTTAGAGGTCAAGAACTATCTGGAAAATTATGAAAATTGGCAACCAATAATATTTCTCTGTTATTTAGTGAATAAAAATTTTAGGAGGCCTTTACCTGAGAAAATATTATGGTTCATGTTCAAATTGACTATGGCCTAGCTTTTGAGGAAAATTCAATAAATAGTAGATTAATTGTGAAAAATATGATTTTCTGAATTTAGACTATATTTATCATAATAGACCTCTGGTAAAATTTGTAGAGTTATTGGAGGAGAATTTAGAGTATCACCTATTGAGTACATCATATTAGCTTAGGGTGGTCTGCAATTAGTAAAAACAGTAGAAATCAAATTAAAGTGCACAATGAGTTTAGGAAGTTGGAATAATGGGGCATTAGTCTGGTAGGTGAATTAGGTTTGTCATCAGAAGTGTAGATGAGTAGTGGAGGTTGGTTAGAGTTGTGTGGGGTTCGGGATCGTCAAAGGATCACTCATCCTCGTCGA
The DNA here is from genome assembly GCA_039583875.1 of Platanthera guangdongensis. Classification (NCBI taxonomy): domain Eukaryota; kingdom Viridiplantae; phylum Streptophyta; class Magnoliopsida; order Asparagales; family Orchidaceae; genus Platanthera; species Platanthera guangdongensis. The sequence goes on from CM077167.1 coordinate 147,181,290, forward strand.
AAAGAAGGAGTCATATACACTTGGGTTAGAATTCAATTATAACCCTAAGGGATTGAGAGATTTGTGTAGTAACCAATAATAATAAGTGCCTTGCGAAAGGGAGCTTTGGGCGTAATCCCATCGTAGTTCCTAGTGCCTTCGAGAGCCCTTCACGGGGAATACCTTGGGCAGTCCTGGGCTAACGTAACTCATAGGAATAATGAAACTTCAAGAGTAACTAGAATAATTAGGGTTTCACTCTCACACACCCCGAGGTTACGGGAAGTAGTTTTGGCCAGATCATCAAGCAGTAGGCTCGGTCGTTGTGGTAAGAGGGCAGGATGGCCCGGTGAGCTTCGGCTCGGTGTTGGCACGTAAATTTGCATGTGCATAAAAGGGAATGAAATTAAGGTGGTGGGTCTTCGGTATTGGAGGATCTTAGCACAGACACCAATACGTTGACTCGGCAAGTGTTGTGACAGCACTTCGCCAACAGAAGTCCGGTGCGCCAGCCGGCAAGAGTACGCAGGAGTCCGCTTAGTGCACCAGCGTTGAGGCGTACGATAGGTCTGACCAGTAGTGCTATACTGGTTTAGAGGTGGGCGAGGCCCAACCCACCGCTTCCGTCTGCCACTACGGAGGTATCCTGGGAGGTGAGGCTCCAGAAAGGGGGAACTAAAGGTCTGTGTGCACAGAGTCGGGTGCGTGTGTTGCACTTGCTTGATCCATCATACCCACTTGCATGTCATAGCATAAGCGATTCATTTAACCTTTGACACCTAAAATATAAGTGGTATGGGACACTTATACATTAGGCCCTGCAAAACGAGCCCTTGGTCTATAAGCTTGTGTGGGCAAGTTTATAAATTAAGGTTAAATTTGGATATATATAATTGCTGTTGTTTGACAACCAACACCCCATCGTATAAACTGGTATGGGACATTTTATACGATGAGAGCCTTGCAAAAGACCCCTTGCTTATATGTACCCATATAAGTTAAGGTTACTTTACTTTACTTGTTTACAAAAATGATTAGTTACTATATAAATTGCTAGTTTTAGGTCCACCGTCACCTGCATTTGATATACTCTCCACTTTCAAGTCCTCCCTTTCTTCCTCTCCGCTCGGTGCCTAGGAGCCACGGGGGAAGGGGTGGGGGATGATAGGACTTAGTCTTTTAGACTAACGGTTTTCGAACCGCATCATTTAGGGGATCGCGGAGACCAGCATGGAGGAGCAGCCCCAGAGACCGGTGCGCTTGGAGGTGGGGCAGTCTAGCTCCGGAGTACACACAGCCGGGACCGTGAGTCTCGACCCTGAGCAGTTTTCTACTTTTGTTTCCATATGAGAGATCTTGTAGTGAGGATTTGATGTACCGGGCATAAGCCCGTTTTGCTACTCTGATGTCGTTTTCTATGGACACTCCCTTCGTGGAGTTATATTTATTATGTCATGTGATTCTCTGTGGACAGATAGTTTACCTTTATTCCATTATTTTGCTACTTTTATGTGATCGAGATGGCCGGCAGAATCGGCGCTTTGTGGTGATGACTCTTCAGGGCGTGAAGGAGTCACCGCAAAACGGCGGTTCTGGGCCTAAGACCCCGGTGTCGAAAAAGAAAAAAAAAATGGGGTCTTACAAGTGGTATCAGAGGAGACCTCGATCGAAAATTAGCCATCCACAACCCTGGGTCACCCCCGCGCGGGTTTAGTTTGGGGACAAACTAAGCAGCGGAAGCAGTGGTGTGCCCATATGGGGGGAATCACATGTAAATTGTCCACTATCATTAGGCATTGCGTCGATTACCTACTGATGTAGTTCGTTTTGCAGCCCTCGGCTCAGCCCACCCCACAAGGTGGAGCTCAGCAGACTCCAGACATTGCACCACCTCCCATGGTCCCCACACCTTTCCTCCAGTCAGACATGGGGCAGACCCTTACAGCTATCCTTGAGGCCTTCCGGGCTCAGCAAGCCCCAGCCCAGCAGCCAAACCCAGGGGCCAACTAGATGAGCACCTTCCGAGGACTCTCTCCCCCATCTTACTTAGGGACAGAGTCGGCAGTACGGACAGAAGAGTGGCTGGATGTGATGTACGAGATGTTGACTGGGATACGATGCCCTTGGGAGGAGAGGGTGGCCCTAGTGGTATCTTGCTTGGAGTCACATGCCAAGCGGTGGTGGAAGACGTTGTTGGACACGACTTTTGCTGATAGAGAGATTGCAGAAATCACTTGGGAAGAGTTCAGGGCCACGCTGCTGGAGCACTTTGTTCCTCAGTCGGCCAGGGACGAGTTGGAGGAGCGGTTCTTGCAGCTGAGGCAGGGCACCAGGACAGTGGTGGAGTACCACCGAGAGTTCGATCATTTGGCCCGATATGCGGGCTCCTATCAGCTGGATGAAGCAGGTTACGTCAAGAGGTTTTATAAGGGCCTAAAAGAGGAGTTGAGGGAGGCCCTGCTTTTTGTCTCTAACGGGCCCATCTCCTGGATTTTGGAGATGGCGAAGAGGATTGAGGCCGACTGGCACACCACTCGGGGCCGGAAACGGCAAGCGGAGGACCAGGGCCGGAGGGCCCGAAATGATCAGCGGCGAGGCACCGTACCAGATGGAAGAAGGGCAGAGGAGCAGCCTCGTTAGGAGTTGAGGCAGGAGCCGAGAGAGCAGGTGGTCTTGGCCCCTCAACCTCTCCGGACCCAGGAGATGCAGAGACCCCGGGGTATGGTGTATCCCCCGCCGGAGTGCTTCCATTGTCACCAGGTGGGACATCTCCGGAGAGACTGCCCTATGAGGGGGGCACCACCTCCAGCACCACGGGATGGCCCACCGGCCCAGCATTTCGGAGGCCGAGGACGCGGCCGAGGTCGTGGTTACCAGGGAGGCGACCGCAGGCAGAATGGGGAGCAGATTTACGCTTTGGACCTAGCACAGCCCCGGAACCCGGACAGGGTTATTGCAGGTATGAGAGCAATCTTAATTTTGGATTCATTCATTACTCATGTTAAGTGTTAATAGAACTACTAAACGACCTAGGTTAGAAAACCTTACACCAGAGTTTCTTCCAAACTGATTTAGGAATGGTGATGGTGTGCGGCAAGCCTGCCCATACCCTGTTCGACACGGGGGCATCGCATAACTTTGTGTCGGAGGATTTCGTCAAGGACCTGGATCAGATTTAATGTTATACGGGACTACCCAGGAGGGTGCGCCTCCCCAATGGGATGGAGATCCAGTCCACAGAAAAGTGCCTCCTGGAGGTTGCCATAGACGGGTTGACACTCGAGGCCCCGACAACGATCCTGAGGATGCCGGACTTCGACCTCGTCTTGGGCATGACATGGCTTGTCTGGAACCATGCCCAGATTGATTGCCCGGCAAGGAGGGTCGTGCTCAGCCACGGCGATACTTATGCGACATTCGAAGGTACTACACCAGTCTCCCGTCGCCTGCTTTCATCTATTCAGGACATTAAGGCTCATATGCAAGGGGACGAGGTATATCAAGTATTGTTCGAGATGACTGAGGAGAAGGACCTGATTGCTAACATTTCGGTGGTTCGTGACTACGCCGACATTTTTCCGGATAAGCTGCCAGGACTACCTCCGCATAGGGAAAAGGACTTCCAGATTCAATTGGTACCAGGGGCTAAGCCGGTATCCAAGGCCCCTTACCGGATGGCCCCGAAGGAGTTGGCGGAGTTTCGAACACAGTTGCAGGAGCTGGTGGAAGCAGGATTTGTTAGGCCGAGTTCCTCATCATGGGGAGCTCCTGTCCTATTCGTGAAGAAGAAGGATGGCACTCTTCGCCTGTGCATTGACTATCGAGCACTAAACAGGCTGACCGTCCGAAATACCTATCCGCTCCCCAGGATAGACGAGTTGTTCGATCAGCTGGAGGGAGCCCATTATTTTTCGAAGCTGGACTTGAGGTCAGGCTATTACCAGCTGCGGATCCAGGAGGAGGATATTCCGAAGACGGCCTTTAGTAGCCGATATGGATTGTATGAGTTCATCGTGATGCCCTTCGGGCTCACGAATGCTCCGTCGGCATTTATGAGCCTCATGAACCGGGTCTTCGAGGCTTATTTGGATGTGTTCGTCATAGTGTTCATAGACGACATCCTTATCTATTCTAAGACGGAGGAGGAGCACACACGACATCTGGCCCTGACCTTGGAGAGATTGCGGGAGCATCGCCTTTATGCGAAGTTCAGTAAGTGTCAGTTCTGGCTGAAGGAGGTGGCTTTCTTAGGTCACATTATCAGCGGAGCCGGGCTGGCAGTGGACCCGGCAAAGATTCGAGCTATTTCGGAGTGGCCGCAGCTGAAAACAGCCACTGACGTACGGAGTTTTCTAGGACTTGCCGGTTACTATCGGAAGTTCGTGGAGGGATTCTCTCGAATCACCCTCCCGCTCACATCCTTGACGAAGAAGGAGGTACCGTTCGTGTGGACCCCGCAGTGCCAGACAGCTTTCCAGGAGCTGAAGGATCGGCTGACCTCGGCTCCCATTCTTACTCTCCCCTCGGGGAGGGAGGGATTCCAGGTCTACACCGACGCATCATATCAGGGGATGGGAGCAGTACTGATGCAGAACGGACACGTCATAGCTTATGCTTCCCGCCAGCTGAAGACCCACGAGAAGAACTACCCAGTGCACGACCTGGAGATGGGAGCAGTTGTATTCGCACTAAAAATATGGCGGCATTACCTATATGGAGTCCACTGTGATATATACTCCGATCATAAGAACCTTAAGTACGTGGACACGCAGAAGGAACTAAACATCAGGCAGAGGCGGTGGGTGGAGTTCCTTTCTGACTATCAGTATGAGATGCATTACCACCCGGGGAAGGCGAATGTGGTAGCAGACGCACTGAGTAGGAGAGCTGCCACAGCAGGAGCAGAGCCTCAGTTGATGTCTATGGAGCTGCTGCAGAGACTAGAGGACATGCACATTACCCTGGTATCGTCCGATGATCCTGAGCTCTATGAGGAGTACTTGGCCGCGATAGGCGTTACCGATGACATCAGAGACCGAGTCAGAGAAGGGCAGAGGCAGGATGCCAAGTTAGAGCCCATCTTCCAAGCTCTGGAGGCAGGCACTGCAGGAGACTACACACTGAGGGATGACCTGGTGTGCTTCAGAGGACGGGTGTATATACCGGAGGGAGGCCAGATCCGGGAGGATATTATGATGGAGGCGCACTGCAGCCGGTATTCTGTACACCCGGGGATCACAAAGATGACGGCTGATTTGAAGAAGACGATGTACTGGCCGGGCATGAAGAAGGATGTCTCACACTTCGTGACCCATTGTGAGGCATGTCAGCTAGTGAAGGCGGAGTGCAGGAACCCCGCGGGATTATTGCAGCCACTCCCGGTGCCGGAGTGGAAGTTTGATGACATAGCCATGGACTTCATACATGGGCTTCCCCGGTCTCGGACAGGGAATGACTCGATCTGGGTAATCGTCGATCGGTTGACCAAGGTGGCTCGATTTATACCGATCAGGAAGGATGATTCAGTAGGAGTACTGGTGCGGAAGTTTGTGGAGCAGTTCATTCACTATCATGGCGTGCCCAGGACGATAGTGTCGGATCGGGATGGCAGGTTCACCTCCAGGGAGTGGAGATCCGTGCAAGCTTACTTAGGCACGCGATTGACTTTCAGCACTGCATTCCACCCCCAGACAGACGGGCAGACAGAACGCACCAACCGGACGCTGGAGGACCTTTTGAGGCTATGCATCTTGGACCGCGGGGAACCGTGGGAGAAACTCTTGCCCCTTGTCGAGTTCTCCTATAACAACAGCCACCAGTCCAGCATCAGGATGGCGCCTTACGAAGCCTTGTACGGGAGGAGATGCCGGACCCCGCTTTCTTGGGTGCAGAACGAGGATCCGAAAGTGTTGGGGTCAGAGTTTGTTGAAGACACCGAGGCACAGGTGAGGCTGATCAGGGACAGGATGCTCGAGGCACAGAGTAGACAGGCTAAGTATTATGACGCCCGGCATCGGCAGGTGGAGTTCCAGGTGGGGGACCGGGTGTTTCTGAAGATCCGGCCCATGCATGGAGTTTCACGGGTGCGGGGTCGGAGGAAGAAGCTCAGCCCTAGGTACATGGGCCCTTACAGGATCCTGGAGCGGATCGGACCCCTAGCCTACCGGCTGGAGTTACCACCAGAGCTGGAAGCGCTGCATGATGTCTTCCACATTTCTTCTTTGAGGAGGGCTCTGCTACGCCCGGAGCGGCAGATTCTGACTACCGAAGGGCCGGTAGCTTCAGACCGGTCGGTTCATTTGGAGCCTGTGAGGATCGACGACCGAGGAGTGCGGGTCTTGCGACGCAAGAAGGTCCCACTAGTCAAGGTCCTGTGGAGGAACCACGGCCAGGAGGAGCATACCTGGGAGCCACAGGACCTGATGCGACAAAGATACCCCGAGCTATTCAGTCAGGTATACCTCTCAGACCCCTCAAGATATTAAATTATTTTTCCTGCTTTAAGTATACTAAGGGCTGCTCTAGGTAGATAGGGGCTTATCTTTTGTTAATTGGGGGCTTAAACTTGTTTATTGGGATTTTGGTTCGCCGTTTGGGCAAAAGGGGTCTTAGATCTAAGTTTTCCCATAAAATCAAATTTAACAAACAAGGCGTCATAATGGGATGTTACAGGACTCTTTCCTTCGGTAGTAAGACCCGTGGGCGCAACCTTGATTTCGGGGACGAAATCTTTATTTTGTTTATTGGGATTTGTAACATCCCATTTCCAACTAGACCCCTAAGAGTGGTTTTGGCCATGACTAGGTCATGACAAAACCCTAGGAAGCCAGAAATGAGCCAAGAGATAGGAGGCCAAGGTGGGGATCACCATGGTCTGCAAATAGTAGAATTTTGAACAATGGTTTAGAATGACAATGGGGCTTCACCATGGCCCCAAGACCCTACCACAACACTCCCAAACATTTTGGGAGACCCACTAGAGCCAAAAGGACCCATTAGGGCCAACCCAAGAGGCCCAGTTGACCAAGGTCAACCCTAGCCCTGAATAGGTCAACCTAGCCTACATAGGGCCAATTGACCCACTCCTAGTCTAGAGGACCCCACCTATGCCCTCCTAACCCTAAAGTGAGGTCAATGGGTCACTAAGGACACATTGGGGTCAGCCCTAGAGGCCAGGTTGACCCAAGTCAACTCAAGCCCTAATCTGGTCAAAGTACCCTTACTAAGGGTATGAGACCTCCAAAGTGCAGGGTAACCCTACATAACCCTACCTAGACCCTAAGGGAAGTCAATGGGTCACCAAGGATCCATAGGGGTGAACCCTAATGGTCATGTTGACCCAAGTCAACTCTAGCCCTAAAATTGTCAAAGTGACCTTACCAAGGGGCATGTGACCCCCAAGATGCCCAACCAACCCTATTAAAGTCTTCCTAGACCTTAAGGGAGTCCAATGGGTCACCAAGGACCCATTGGGGTCAACTCAAATGGTCTTGTTGACCAAGGTCAACTCTATTCTAGTGTTAGGTCAACTTAGCCCAAAAAGGGCTAACCCAAGCTCAAGCCACTTCTCCCTTAGGCTAAACCCATTCCCATGACCATCATAATCCAGTGGGCTGCCTTTAGCTTGTGAGGTTGACTAGTCAACCAGAGGTGACTAGGAGAGATAAAAGAGCTCCTCTCCATGATAATGGAGGAGAGAGAAAATGGGGAAGAGGAAAGGGAAGAGAGAAGCCGGCCAAGGAAGGCCAACAGCCACCAGTTATGGCTGTAATCAACTCCTCTAGGGGAGAGGAGTTGATTCCAGCCGTTTCCCGGCCACCAAGGGGTGGGTTCAGCCCCCCTCCACACAACCCGAGCCACACCTTTAATGGTGTTAATGGCTATTGAAGAACCAGCCACTCCCCTCCCCCATTTGCCATTTAAGCACCTTCAGGGAGCCGAGGGGATCATTTTAGAGCATTCACCTGGAGGAGACGGGCCATTCCACTATGCAGTTGCAGAAGCCGAGCGCCGCCGCCGTCGTCAATGGCATCCCGCCGCTCCTCTCGCATCCAGGCCGCCAGGAAGGTCCTCCTCCTCTCCTTAACTCGCGGGTAGATCCTAGGAATCATTAGGCTTGAGTTTCGGGCTCAATTGAGCCCGATTCGATCCAGGATTTCTCCTGGTTTCGGCAAGGAAATCTCTTGCTTAATCCGCCGGAAAACGCCTCTCCGGCGGCGGAGCCGCCGCCTGACGATAGCCACCACCTCAACGGAGGTGTTGGTGGCGGTGGCCGGCCGGGGAAGGGGCTGGATCGCCGGCGGCAGGGCTTGGAAATCGCTCCAGGCGGGACGAATCTCAGCCGTTGGCTCAGTGGGGACGATGACCAGATGTCGTCGATCTGCGCCAAGATTCGCGCGGCATCAAATCATATACTATAGGATTTAAATGAAAATCATTTCATTTCTGTCACACTGGATGTATTTAATGTATTTAATTTTTAAAAATACTTAGGGATCCTGAATGGAAATCTGCCCAACATGAAAATTGTAGCTTAGGGTGTCTAGTTTGTAGCAAAAATTGCTTGGACCCTTTTGGGCCACTGGTTAGACCAGGGTACCCTTTTTGGTAGGACCTATACCTAGGCCTAAACAGAAATTGTTTTGGGTGCCCACACTTCATTCCTTGTCCAAACAAGTTAAAATTTGGGCAGTGAGAAAGTCTTAGTCATATCTAGAACCTGTCCAAAATTTAGAATTTTTGGAGAAAAGTTTTCTATAGTTTTTAGAAAAATTTAATAAATCATGATTAATTTAATTATGTGACCCAATTAATTTAAAACTCCCCCAAATTTGGGTGGGTGGTCTTAGATGTCATGATAGGTATAGGGTTAAAACTTTAGCTCATTTGGAGATGTTTAGGATAGGTAATCTACCCACCCTATATATGACCTTATAAGGGTATTTTGGTCAAAAGCCACTATTGATGGTTGAGTGGCCAAATTCCCTCATCAGAGGCTGAAATTTTGGCCACTGATATAATTAGACTTTTTACACTCACCTATGAAGTTTGGAGTGGTTTGGACTAGGGTAGCCCTAAAATTTTTGGGTAGGCCCTTTAGGGTAAATTTCTAGGGTTTGAAGAATTTGGGGTCAAAAGACCTTGGATGGACTTGAAACTTGGGAATGAGGTCCATAGGGTTACTATGGTCCTGTGGTTAAAATTTTAGGGCATTTGGAAGAATTTAAACCCCTTAAATCTATAACCCTAGTTTAGGGCACTAGCCTTGAAATCATAAGCTCTAATACCAAAACTTTCTGAAAAGGGCTGAGTTTTTGAATGGGTAGTTGTTTAGGGTATATATATCTCTGGAAATTTTATAATAAATTTTGGATGAATAGTTTTGGTACTTTATTCACAAAGTCATGTTTTACAAGTTTCACTTAGGAATTTTTGGAGAAAAATATACTTGAATAAATCTGATGAAACCTAGCAAAGGGGCTTATAATCATGGTACCCATCTCTGTAAATTTTTATGAAATTTTGGAAGAATGATATTTAGTAGTTGCTTCTTTAATTATTTAATTCTATGGAACTTTGGTAAATTTAATAATGGCATCTAAATTGTCTGAAAAATTTTAATTTCTTCATCATGATGTTTCTAATTCCTTATGAAGCCCTAGTAATTTTTACATAATTATTGGAGACATATTTGTGGCACTTCCTTCATTATATTTGATCTTAGGAATTGTTTTTAATAAATCTTTTAGAGGTCAAGAACTATCTGGAAAATTATGAAAATTGGCAACTAATAATATTTCTCTGTTATTTAGTGAATAAAAATTTTAGGAGGCCTTTACCTGAGAAAATATTATGGTTCATGTTCAAATTGACTATGGCCTAGCTTTTGAGGAAAATTCAATAAATAGTAGATTAATTGGGAAAAATATGATTTTCTGAATTTAGACTATATTTATCATAATAGACCTCTGGTAAAATTTGTAGAGTTATTGGAGGAGAATTTAGAGTATCACCTATTGAGTACATCATATTAGCTTAGGGTGGTCTGCAATTAGTAAAAACAGTAGAAATCAAATTAAAGTGCACAATGAGTTTAGGAAGTTGGAATAATGGGGCATTAGTCTGGTAGGTGAATTAGGTTTGTCATCAGAAGTGTAGATGAGTAGTGGAGGTTGGTTAGAGTTGTGTGGGGTTCGGGATCGTCAAAGGATCACTCATCCTCGTCGAAAAGAAGGAGTCATATACACTTGGGTTAGAATTCAATTATAACCCTAAGGATTGAGAGATTTGTGTAGTAACCAATAATAATAAGTGCCTTGCGAAAGGGAGCTTTGGGCGTAATCCCATCGTAGTTCCTAGTGCCTTCGAGAGCCCTTCACGGGGAATACCTTGGGCAGTCCTGGGCTAACGTAACTCATAGGAATAATGAAACTTCAAGAGTAACTAGAATAATTAGGGTTTCACTCTCACACACCCCGAGGTTACGGGAAGTAGTTTTGGCCAGATGATCAAGCAGTAGGCTCGGTCGTTGTGGTAAGAGGGCAGGATGGCCCGGTGAGCTTCGGCTCGGTGTTGGTACGTAAATTTGCATGTGCATAAAAGGGAATGAAATTAAGGTGGTGGGTCTTCGGTATTGGAGGATCTTAGCACAGACACCAATACGTTGACTCGGCAAGTGTTGTGACAGCACTTCGCCAACAGAAGTCCGGTGCGCCAGCCGGCAAGAGTACGCAGGAGTCCGCTTAGTGCACCAGCGTTGAGGCGTACGATAGGTCTGACCAGTAGTGCTATACTGGTTTAGAGGTGGGCGAGGCCCAACCCACCGCTTCCGTCTGCCACTACGGAGGTATACTGGGAGGTGAGGCTCCAGAAAGGGGGAACTAAAGGTCTGTGTGCACAGAGTCGGGTGCGTGTGTTGCACTTGCTTGATCCATCATACCCACTTGCATGTCATAGCATAAGCGATTCATTTAACCTTTGACACCTAAAATATAAGTGGTATGAGACACTTATACATTAGGCCCTGCAAAACGACCCCTTGGTCTATAAGCTTGTGTGGGCAAGTTTATAAATTAAGGTTAAATTTGGATATATATAATTGCTGCTGTTTGACAACCGACACCCCATCGTATAAACTGGTATGGGACATTTTATACGATGGGAGCCTTGAAAAAGACCCCTTGCTTATATGTACCCATATAAGTTAAGGTTACTTTACTTTACTTGTTTACAAAAATGATTAGTTACTATATAAATTGCTAGTTTTAGGTCCACCGTCACCTGCATTTGATATACTCTCCACTTTCAAGTCCTCCCTTTCTTCCTCTCCGCTCGGTGCCTAGGAGCCACGGGGGAAGGGGTGGGGGATGATAGGACTTAGTCTTTTAGACTAACGGTTTTCGAACCGCATCATTTAGGGGATCGCGGAGACCAGCATGGAGGAGCAGCCCCAGAGACCGGTGCGCTTGGAGGTGGGGCAGTTTAGCTCCGGAGTACACACAGCCGGGACCGTGAGTCTCGACCCTGAGCAGTTTTCTACTTTTGTTTCCATATGAGAGATCTTGTAGTGAGGATTTGATGTACCGGGCATAAGCCCGTTTTGCTACTCTGATGTCGTTTTCTGTGGACACTCCCTTCGTGGAGTTATATTTATTATGTCATGTGATTCTCTGTGGACAGATAGTTTACCTTTATTCCATTATTTTGCTACTTTTATGTGATCGAGATGGCCGGCAGAATCGGCGCTTTGTGGTGATGACTCTTCAGGGCGTGAAGGAGTCACCGCAAAACGGCGGTTCTGGGCCTAAGACCCCGGTGTCGAAAAAGAAAAAAAAAACGGGGTCTTACAATGATGGTGGCCTGCTCACTGTCCAGAGTAGATGGTTCTTCTACTGCTAGAAGCTCCCCCTGGCTGTGATCCCTATGGATGGGGCTAGCGTGAGGCAGCTCCCCCTGAATCTCAGCCACATCTTGAGCAGCAGGGGTCTTGACTACTGTCTCCTCCTCTTGATCATCAGGTGTGAACACCACCTGTTCTTCACTCTCAGAACTGCTTGAGGACTCTTGTGCCACAACAGCAGTTTTCCTTTTCTTCCTGGGAGGAGAATCTTTCTTAGTAACTTGCTTCTCAGGGGTAGGTATATCCTTTGACAGCACCCTTTCCCACCTAGAAAAGATCCTCATATCCATCTTTCTCATGTGGTTGATTTTGCTACCTGCAGCAGTGCTCATTACCTCTGGTATTGTACCAGCCAGGTAGAGACTAAGTATTCTGCCCAGATTGGGCTTCTTCAGACTTTCCTTTATCTTCTCATAGATAACCATTGACCAATCTGTTTTTAGGTTGAAGATAATTCTGGTCATGACATTGAACATGGAGGCTGACACCCTGTCATGCCCTCCAGTCTTACTGAGAATGACCTTGCCCACTATCTCTGACAGAAATTTTCCTTGACTGTTCATGCATTTTCTGTTAAAGACAGACCTATCTTCATCTTAGAATCAAGACCACACCAGACCAAAGCTTCCCTGGTCTTGGATGTAGAAACTTCTTCTTCTTCTTGAGTCTTAGGTAGCTGAAGTACCTTTCTCAGACTTTTGGGTGATACCTTGATCTTGGTTCCATGCACTCTGGATTTGATTCTGTATCCAGAGTCATCCGCAGTTGCTCCAGTAAGGAATTCAAGCACTTCCTTCTTCCATATCTTGGTTGGTTCTGAAACCAAGTATTCTAGTCCTGAATCGCTGACTATGGTAACCACTGACTTGATATCTTGATCGCCATCGTCGAATGCGCCGCGCACAAGTTCGTAGCCTTCGACGTTTTCCTCGAGCTTGGGAGCCATTAGGGTTTGAGAATTTGTCTGTAGAAAAGAGAAATGTCGACACAGCAGTTTTGGTCTCGAAACTCTGAAAGCGTGTCGACAAACAAAGACAAAACCCTATTTATACCTTTCTGATTTGAAGACGAACAGGCGAGATGGATAACTAAAAATGTGTCGACACTGTCAATAAGTGTCGACACTGACTTATAATGTCTCGACACACATGTGTCGACACAAGTTAAGTCAACAGATTTTATGTGTCGACACATGGTTATGTGTCGACACAACATAACTCGACACATGGTCGAGACTTTACTTAGAAAAATTCTGAGTAAAACATAAGTGTCGACACCACATTGGATGTGTCGACACCTACTCGTCATGTGTCGACACTAACATTCTGAAGTGTCGACACCAACATCCTAGATGTGTCGACACCTTTTTCCTGAAGTGTCGACATTTTTATTCTGTGTCGACATAGACTTGTCTATGTGTCGACACCTTTTTACTTAGCCAATTTTCTATTCTGTAAACTTAGTCTAAGTTTATCATACCTAGTTCAATTTTGAATCTATTGAACTTAGCTTCTTCTAAGGGCTTAGTAAACATGTCAGCTATCTGATTATCAGTTTTAACATATTCAAGTGCAATATCATTTCTTTCTATATGCTCCCTAAGAAAGTGATATTTAATCTCAATATGTTTTGTTCTACTATGAGATACAGGGTTGTTAGCTATTGAAATAGCACTTGTAGAATCACAGTAAAGTGGAGTTCTACTTACCTGAAATCCATAGTCCACTAGCTGATGTTGAATCCATAGAAGTTGAGCACAGCAACTTCCTGCAGCTACATATTCTGACTCAGCCGTGGAGATAGCCACACTAGTCTGCTTTTTGCTGCTCCATGAAATTATTCTTCCACCTAGGAATTGACAGGTTCCAGTTGTGCTCTTTCTATCCTCTTTGCATCCTGCAAAGTCTGCATCTGTATAACCTGTTAGATCAAAATCTTCATTCCTAGGGTACCAGAGGCCTAGATAGGGAGTGCCCTTTAGATATCTCAAAATTCTCTTGACTGCAGTCAAGTGAGACTCTTTAGGGCAGGCTTGATACCTGGCACAAACACATGTAGCATACATAATGTCAGGCCTACTTGCAGTCAAGTATAGTAAGGAGCCAACTATCCCTCTATACAAGGTTTCATCTACAGGTTTCCCTGCATCATCCTTGCTAAGAGACATACTTGACCCCATAGGAGTCTTCATGGTACTGGATGAATCCATACCATATTTCCTTATGAGTTCTAGGGTGAACTTGGACTGACATATGGACAAGCCACTTTCAGTCTGTTTAACTTGGAGACCCAAGAAAAACTTTAGCTCTCCCATACTACTCATCTCAAATTGACTTTGCATAAGCTTTGCAAACTTTTTGCAAAGGCTACTTTCAGTAGACCCAAATATAATGTCATCTACATATATTTGGACAAGTATGACTTTGCCTCTAGATTCCCTAAGGAATAGAGTCTTATCTATTTTCCCCCTTGTGAACTTGTTCTCAATGAGGAAACTAGATAGGGTTTCATACCAAGCTCTAGGAGCTTGTTTTAACCCATACAATGCTTTCCTAAGTCTATAGACATAATGAGGTTGAGTTGGATCAACAAAACCTGAAGGATGCTCCACATAGACTTCTTCCTTAAGATTACCATTTAAGAATGCTGACTTGACATCCATCTGGTAAACCTTGAATCCTTGATAGGTTGCATAGGCCAAGAACATCCTTATGGCTTCCAGTCTGGCTACTGGAGCAAAGGTTTGATCAAAATCAATACCTTCTTCTTGCCTATATCCTTTAGCAACCAGTCTTGCTTTATTCTTAATGATGACCCCTTGTTCATCTAACTTATTTCTGTAGATCCACTTAGTTCCTATAACATTGTGGTCTTTAGGTTTAGGAACCAGTTCCCAAACCTTGCACCTTTTGAACTGATTAAGTTCTTCTTGCATAGCTTCAGTCCACTGTGGATCTTGTATAGCTTCTTCAAATTTCTTAGGTTCTATTTGAGACAGAAAACTAGAATATACTGCAGCATTCTGATTTCTGCTCCTTGTCTGAACTCCTTGTCTTGGATCTCCAATAATCTGCTCTACTGGATGATCTCTTAGGCTTCATTTGGTTAAGCGGTGGCGGTTGTAAAAGGAGCTGTTGTAAAAATAGGTTTGTAAAGGGAGCTGTTGGAAACTGGATGCTGCAAACAGAGTTCTGTTTGGCTAGTCTGCGTTTGCAGAACTGTTCGAAACAGAGAACTGTTTGGCAAAACTGCGGTGGCGTTTTGAGATTTTTTTTAAAACAAAATTGGTTTAAATTTTTAAAAATTCTGTGTGTAATATACTCTAACAGACTGCTAAGTTAAAACATATAAAGGTACTCCAAATACTCCAACATACTGTTAAACATTAAAATTTTGCAAACCCGAAATACAACATCTTTCTATGCGGAAACAACAAACACGTTCAAGCTCTGAGCAGCTGATCGGCAATGGAGTCACGCAACGCCACCATCTCATCGACCCCTACTCTAATGCCTCTAACATGGTCTCCACTTGAGGATTCGTTTATATGTCCTGTTTTTCTTTGAAGGTCCGCCGGGTAAATAAATTGCTCGTCTTCATCGCAAGCACGAAAATGAGTGTCTGAGCGAGATGGATGCCTGCGAATGTAGTTATGCAATGTCATTGTTGCAATCACAACGTCTCGTTGCTTTGCCAAATTGTATGGCGGCATATCCCTTAGTATCTTCCACTTTTTTTTCAATACGCCGAATGAACGTTCTATAACACTGCGCAACGACGAGTGGGCCTGGTTGAAAATTTCCCGGCGCCCTTGTATGGGTCTATTGCCCCTTCTAAAATCTGGCAAATGGTATCGCGTGCCTGAATATGGTTTTAGAAAACCACGTTGTAGTGGATATCCGGCATCTACTACATAATATTTGCCTGCAAAATTATATATTTCAAGGTAAGTATGACTAAAATGTTGTTCAATACTTTCTATTACAAAGAGATTTATGCTACAAATCACTCACCAGGTGGTGGGTACGGGAAATTATAACTGGGGTTCATAAGAGCATGCTGAAAAATACGGCTGTCATGAGTAGAACCCTCCCATCCAGCTAATGCAAAAGTGTAGCACATGTTGAAATCACAAACCGCCATGACATTCTGCGTTGTTGTGCCATGGCGACCAATATAAGAAACTTGTTGATCTGCAGGAACTCGAGCATCCACATGTGTTCCATCAATAGCTCCTATGCAGTCTTTAAAAAATGGCATGTACCGAGCGTCATTTGAAATTTGCGGGGGAATATCATTGAAATGTGGATCGACAGGCCTAATAACATCAGAAGATAGTCTTTTAATTGCATTTATACCCCTTACGAAGAATTTGCTAATAGTTTCCGTAGAATGTTGAAATCTTTCACTCGCTATTTGCATCGATAAATTGTGGCCCAAAATCTGCAAAGTAATTGCAAGCACCTCACGTAGGAGAGTCCTCCTGGATCCTTGCAAGCCATACTGTTGTGTGAGGAGTGTCAGCAAATCAATAAAGATTACCTTCGACATTCTAAAGGCGCTGAAAAATCTGTGAGGATGTCCATCCAAAAGTTCACCAATCCATCTAGCTCCGGTTTGGCTTGATGTCATACAAGGTGTACTAGACGGTCCACCTTCCGAGGGTACCATCATTGGCACTAAAAACTGTCGTGCACCGATCGCTCTACTACGATAAAACAAATCAGCCGCCTGCTGCTGAGTCTCCTCATTCGAACTGTCACTGTGATCCGGGCTCGTCATTGAAAATCTGTGGTAAATACATTATATGTTATTTTTTACACCTTGTGAGACAGTATAATAAACAAACATAATATTTAAACAAATACACACAAACATAATATTAAACAAATACACACATCACATCACATAAATAGTTTGTGTCCAGCAATAAGTGCACCAAAAAAACAAAGCGTACTACAACATATGGAAATAAACAAACAGACATATCACATCACAGAAATGCAACTACTGCAAGTTTTTGGCATAACAAGCTTGCAGCCATGTGAGACGCTGATCTTTCCGCATGCTCATAAATGTCTCTCGATTCTGTTTCTGTCTCAGAAAGATGATGCAGTAGTGGTAGAAGTCCACATTTGACTCATCCATAACCTCTGTCATAGTTTCCAGCTCTGAAATAGTCTCAGGAATGGTGTACAGTGATGAAGATATCTGTAGGCGAGGCGGCTCCTGCATGCAACGCCCAATAATGCGCGATGTCTCGACTAACTCATCCATTGCTGAACTCCTTGTCTTCTTTGCTGAAATCTTAGTACTTTTCCCCTTAGCTGATCTTTTTTGTTTAGCTGCAGTATCCTTAGTTTCGTTGATGTCCTGAGTGCCATGGTCAGGAGACCCATCATGTTCGTCGATTGACTCATGCTCAAAGATTCTTGAATTTGGAGCCCAAGAAAGATCACCTTTTGCAACAACCTGGCTGAACATCATGTGCAACTTATCCTCCAACTCAGGTGAAATACCAGCAAACTGAAATTTCCTTGCAGACGGAATAACCTGCAATGAAACACATAATGTGATACCACACAGTTTCATACATTATAAAAAATTATAATTTTTTTTTTAAAAAAATCATACCTTGAGACGTTCTTTCCACCAATCTTCTGAAGCAAGAATTGTTTTGCGAATAGGATCCCACCCTAGCCCGGTCTCACGACCCTTAAGCTCCCGCCATAACTTCCAATCTTTTTTCAGCTGATCCCACTTGTTCTTCATTTGAGTTCGATCATATGCCTTCCCCGTGCGAGCATGGAAATTTGTTGTCAGGTTAATCCAACCATCCCGACTAAAGTGTGTAGTTGGGCGATTACCCAACTCAATTTCTTTCAAACACAGATCACAAAAAATTAATACATCATTGGCTTCCCAATTAGCACTTACACCACCATCTTTATGTTTACCCATTTACCTATAATAAAATCTACACATATTAGCCTGGGCACACAATTACATTCACGCCAACAAAAACACATTACATACACACACACACACACACACACACACACACACACACACACACACACACACACACACACACACACACACACACACATATTCACACATACAATCAACACATTCACCAAAAAATGAGCACATACACACACATCACATATTCACCCAAAAATAAACACACACACACACACACACACACACACACACACATCACAAACATGCACACACACACACACATTCACACATACAATCAACACATTCACCAAAAAATCTCAACAAAATTCTATAATAATCACCACGAACACAAAAACACACAAACACAGTGCCACAAGAACATTTCCTAAAATAAACAGCAGACACACATCACACACACACACACGCACACAGTCCAGCAAACACACACAAACACTCCAGCACACACACATTCCAGCACACACACACACACTCCAGCACACACCCACACACACTCCAGCACACACACACACACACTCCAGCACACACACACACACACAGTCCAGCAAACACACGCACACAGTCCCACAAACACACACACACACTCCAGCACACACACACAGTCCAGCACACACACACACACACACTCCAGCACACACACACACACACTCCAGCAAACACACGCACACAGTCCAGCACACACACAGAGTCCAGCACACACACACACACACACACACACACACACTCCAGCACACACACACACACTCCAGCACACACACATCACACACACACACTCAAGCACACACACACACACAAGCACACACAGTCCAGCAACACACACACACACACTCCAGCACACACACACACACACTCCAGCACACACACACACAGTCCAGCAAACACACGCACACAGTCCAGCAAACACACACACACACTCCAGCACACACACACACACACTCCAGCACACACACACACACTCCAGCACACACACACACATAGTCCAGCAAACACACGCACACAGTCCCACAAACACACACACACACTCCAGCACACACACACACAGTCCAGCACACACACACACACACACACTCCAGCACACACACACACACACTCCAGCAAACACACGCACACAGTCCAGCAAACAAACACACACAGTCCAGCACACACACAGAGTCCAGCACACACACACTCACACACACACTCCATCACACTCACACACACACTCCAGCACACACACACACACTCCAGCACACACACACACACACTCCAGCAAACAAACACACACAATCCAGCACACACACAGAGTCCAGCACACACACACACACACACACACACACTCCAGCACACACACACACACACACTCCAGCACACACACACACACACACACACTCCAGCACACACACACACACTCCGTTTATTACAAACACACACACAGATTAGGAAGTATGAACTTATGAGAAATGTTTAAGAGCAAAGCTTATGATAATAAAAAAAAATGAAAAATAAAAGTTGCAATTAGTTATTTATGTAATAGTTTTAAGAACATGAAGTATTAGACAAAATGAAGAATAAAATTTATGGTTAGCAATTTATGTAATAGATTCAAAAAAATGTAAGGTGAAGCTCTTAAATTGTGTAACTATCCAATTCAGCAATAACTGCATGACCAAGGTATTCTTTGATTTCTACATCTACCATTTCTATGTATGTGTTGGTAGTAACACTCCCCAGCCACTCTCTAACCCCTTCTACCTACTGCCGCTGGCCACCCTCCAACAGCCCCCAACTCTTGCAATCAATGTTGAACTGCAGCAATCTTGCTGTCCAGCTCCCGAATCAGTCCTCTCTAATCATCCTGACTCCTATTTTTTTGTGTAAGTTCATAGTTAAAGTTGATTTCACTCATTATTGTATAATGACATTATTTTAGATTTCTACGACACCACATGAACCCTTACAACACGATTACAGTCACTATATTCGTTCTACATCACTATCTCTCTCTTTATCAATTTATCGTAAGTTCCAAATCTCTTAAATTGTGTAAATTTCAATTTGGTCTATAAGCAGGAATGCAGGATAAGTAATGATCACACACACATTCCAGCACATATATTAGAAATAATGGGCACACACGCATTTCCAGCAAACAAACACACACACACACACTCCAGCACACGCACACACTCCAGCAAAAAACAACACACACACTCCCTAAACAAACACACAACACTCACACACACATCACTCACACACACACTCCAGCAAACACACACACAGATTACACACACATGAGCACACATACATTTCCTAAACAAACACACACAACACTCCATAAACAAACACACAACAACACACATCAGCACACACAAATGAAGAAATCCAAACACATATTCACACACATCAGCACACACAAATGAAGAAATCCAAACACATACTCACACCTACGGACAGCAGCACACACACATCATCATAGACAGCAACACAGAAACAGAACTCACACACACACAGACAACAACACACACAAACATCTGCAGCACACACTCATCAACACACAACAGCAGGACACACACACTCACAGCAGTACTGTATATACTTGCTAAAATAAATGGAGGGGAATGAGAAGGTATACCTGCTGTTACTGGCAATTGCTCCACACCAACAGAAATGGCAGATCTGCACAGTGCAAGGAAATGGGTTGGGGAAATGGATATAACATTTTAGAAATTGCAAGAGGGAGAATAGTGTGGCCGGAGAAGCTGACCTGCGTTTTCCGGCCAAGATGTCGGAGAAGAGGGCCTGTGCTCTTCTTTGCCGGAGAGAAATACTGACGGGAGAAGCTTTCCGAAGGTGGTGCGACAGTATGATCGAAGAACGCGGTTACTGCGCAGTTGATCGCCACCGGATCCGACTGCGATCGCAGTTGGGGAGAAGAAGCGCCGGTGCCGGATCGATCCGCAGGAAGAGCACTGTCGCCGATCGAAGAGCGCCTGTCGCCGATGCCGGATCGATCGTGTCGGTTGATCGCAAGCGCTGCGGCGCTGTCGAGATGTTTGGTTGCCGATCGAAGATCCTGCAACCTAAACGCGAGGAAAAGGAGGAGCAGCCCACGGTTTCGGCACGCTGATTTTTCAAGCCGCGGGATTTCAGCTGCGGGTCGAAAGGATTGCGCGTAAACAAATGGAGACGGACGAAAACGTGCGTTTGTAATAAACGGAGACGGACGAAAACGTTAAAACAAATGGGCCCTTAGATGCTTGTGGGCTAGAGGCATCCTAGCTTCAGGTTGAACTTCTTCAGCATCTGTATCATGCTGTACTTCTTGTATTTCTTCAGCTATTGGCACATGTAGTTCTCCCCCTGGACAACTACTATTGCCTTCTACTTGCTGTCTTGCAGCAGGCATCTCTTCTATAGTAAGCTTGTCCAATTTCTTTGTCAAACCTGTGGGGCTGCATACATTGCTAGACAACTCATTGTTAATAAGTTTTGTCTCATCAAAAACTACATGCACTGATTCCTCAACAACTTG
Organism: Platanthera guangdongensis; assembly: GCA_039583875.1. Lineage (NCBI taxonomy): Eukaryota > Viridiplantae > Streptophyta > Magnoliopsida > Asparagales > Orchidaceae > Platanthera > Platanthera guangdongensis. The sequence goes on from CM077167.1 coordinate 147,202,661, forward strand.
TGTAGTCAAGTTGTATACTCTATAAGCCTTACTATTATTGCTATACCCAACAAAAATTCCCTCTTGGGACTTGGCAGCAAACTTAGTTATGTAAGACTTTCCATTGTTAAGTATGAAGCATTTACAACCAAAGATCCTAAAATAGGATAGGTTTGGTTTCCTGCCTTTCACTACTTCATAGGGGGTCTTGTTTAGTCTTTTAGTGATGGTAGCCCTATTTATCACATGGCATGCAGTGTTAACTGCTTCAGCCCAGAAATACTCAGGCAGTGATGTATCACTAAGTAGGGTTCTACCAGCCTCTATCAAGGTTCTATTCTTCCTCTCAGCAATGCCATTTTGCTGAGGTGTTCTAGGTGAAGAGAATTCTTGAAATATCCCAAAGTCTTCACATAGTTTTGTCATGCTTTCAGATTGAAACTCAGTACCATGGTCACTTCTAATTTTGACCACAGTACTATTTAGTTCATTCTGAATTTGCTTGACAAAGCTGTAGAAGACACTAGGTGTTTCAGATTTCTGCCTTAAGAAGAACACCCAGGAAAACCTTGAGTAGTCATCAACAACTATAAAGGTATAGACCTTCCTACCTAAGCTGTGAACTGGCATTGGACCAAAGAGATCCATATGCAAGAGGTATAAACATCTCACAGCATCTTTGTTATCTATGCTTCTAAAGGTGGATTTAGTCTGCTTGCCCTTTTGACAAGCTGAGCAAATGTCATCTTTAACACACTTAACTTGAGGACCATTCCTCACTAACTCTTTGCTAAAGAGTTTGCTAATAGTCTTGTAGTTAAGATGAGCTAGCCTCTTGTGCCACTTGACATAATGAGAGACTGTCTCATCAGCTACAAGACAAACAGGAGAACCATTGTTCTCAATCATAATGTCTAGACAGTAGACATTACTCTTTCTATATCCTGTCAAAATGATCTCTTGATCACTTGATCTCTTGATATGACAACCATTTTTAACAAATGAGATGTCATACCCTACATCACTTAACTGACTTATACTTATAAGGTTGTGTTTCAACCCTTTAACATAAGCCACTTGAGTAATGTTAACTAGGTTTGAAGAAATGTTACCAAACCCTTTGATGATTCCTTTTTCAGAACCACCAAAGGTCACTTTAGGACCATTTTTGATTGGAATGTAGTCCTTCAGTAGTCCCCTTGTTCCAGTCATATGTCTGGAACATCCACTATCCAAGTACCATGTTGGGGTATGACCACTTGGACTTACCTGACTAGGTCCTGGCTGCTCCAGGATTTTGGTACACTCAGTCAATGCCATCAGTCCTTGACACTGACAGTCTTCTTGTTCATAAATTGACTCCAAGATCTGCATAAATTCTTCTTCTTCTTCTTCAGCAAATAGCCCTATGTAGGCTTCAGCATCAGTATCAGTGTCTGAAGAAGAAATATCTGAAAGAGTCTTCTCATTCTTGGCAACAAAAGACTTCTCTTTCTTCCCTTTGAAGTGAGTCTTTTTCCTGTCACTGGATTCTTTTCTTTTCTCAGGACAATCAGCAATGACATGACCCTGTCTATTGCAGCAGTAGCACACAATCTTTGATCCAGTTGCCTTGCTTGTCTTTGTCATCTTCCTGTCCTTCTTAGAAGGCTTTTTCTCCTGATACAAGACTTCTTTTCCCTTGTAAGTAGATGGTCTGGACCTCCACTGTTTCTTTTTCAGGAATTTCTGAAAGTGTCTAGTGAAGGCAGCAAAGTCTTCATCACTTTCACTGCTTGTAGACTTTGTACTGACAGACCCTTCTGACTCAGATTCAACTACCTCTGGAGGTGGAGTTGATGACTTAGTTCTGCATTTTCTGGGAACTTCTGTCTTGAAGGCAGCAGTCCTTTCCTTGTGCTCAGTCCTTGTTGATTTCTCCTCCTCTTTCCTCACTGTCAGCTGCATCTCATATGACAACAACTTGCCAAATAGTGTAGGAGGAGGAATTTCTCCCAACTTTGTCATTTCACTTATGGCACAGATCTTGGTGTCCCAATCTTTGGTTAGGGACCTTAGGAATTTGTCATTTAGTTCATAGTTGCTGAACTCTCTTCCATAAGACATGAGTTCATTAACTATTATATAGAACTTCTTGTAGCATTCAGTGATGCTATCTCCCTTGCCTTGCCTAAAGCTCTCATACTCTTGATTAAGCAAGGACTTCCTATCTTGCCTAACTTCTTCAGAACCTTCCATATAGACAATGAGGGTATCCCACATTTCTTTTGCTGTTTTACAGTGAATTAAGTTCTGAAAAGTTGCATCATCAATGGCACTTACTATTATGTTTTGTGCCCTCTTGTCCATAGTGGCTAGGATAATTTCATCCTTGGTCATCTCAGAGAAATCCTTTGGAGTCCTCTGATTTGCATCCAATACTGAGATCTTCATTGGCACATAAGGCCCTTCCTTTACTGTGATGTAGATTCTAGGGTCTGAGGCCTCCATGAATAGCCTTACCCTCTCTTTTCAGATCCCAAAAATTTCCTTTCTGCAAATAGGTAATTTCATGGAACCCAATTCTTTATGATTTTCAAAGGAACCCATGGTTCTTGATTTTCTTGAAGCTGTTTTCTAACTTAGACTGTTTCTGCCAAACATGATCTCCTTAGACTGTTAGTCCTTGTTTTGAGGAACCTGGCTCTGATACCACTTGAAAGATATGGTACCTAAACACCTAGAGGGGGGGTGAATAGATGACCTAATCCTTTTTAACTTTGTTGGCAGCAATCAGTTATATCACAAATTTCTAACTAGCTTTTACACAGCAATACAACACATACACAACAAATCCACAACCACAGTACAGCAGACACAATGATTTATAGTGGTTCCCCAATCTCTGGGTACATCCACTTTCCCCCTTCGCCTATCTAGCAGTGTACTAGATTCGGCCAAACTTCTCCACTATCTCAGAACCCAAATAGGTTCCTACACCTCAGGCCCAAAGCCTTACACCTCAGCTTTCTCCAAAGCCTACACTCAGCCACAAAGGCCTACACTCAGCCACCCAGGCCTACACTCAGCCAATCAAGGCCTACACTCAGAGTTCTTCAACTCCTACACTCAGGCTATCAAGCCCTACCCTCAGCCTTTATAAATTTAGGCTTACAATGCACTCAGATCCAAAGATCCTACAAGTTAAAATAGTATTACAACAAATAACTCAACAACTCAGAAAATAAGAGAGGAGTTGAGAGTTTCTTGCTGAGTTCTTGGAAGAACTCAGATAGATCCAAACTGACTTAGCTTCCTTCAAAGCTTCTTGAGTAGAACTGAATAAGTCTGAATCCTCTGCAGTTGTTCCTTGACCTCTGCTTCTTAAGATCCAGATGCTTCTGAATCCTTCTTCTCAGCCTAGTTCCAAAGACTGAATTCTTGATTGGAGCTCTCTCTCTCCAACTTCTTAGATCTGCCGTTGGACAGCAAGATCTTCTTGTGTTTATTCTCTGTGTACCACTTTACAGATTACTTGAATAATCTGAACAATTACTTTGATTATTCTCACTTCTACTACCACACCGTTTCTGTAAACTGTGGGTGCCTATTTATAGGCTTTCTTCATAGTAACCGGCTGGTCCGGTTCATAACTGACTTCTGACATCTCTGACAGTTGCTGTAGACCGGCTGGATGGGCAGTTGTCATGTCAACCAGTCACTTCTTGAAAATCTCTATCTGTCTGATAGTGTCGAGACTTTCTGTCTCTAAGTGTCGACACTTATAGTCCAAGTGTCGACACATGCTGTGTAAGTGTCGACACAAGTCTTCAAGGTGTCGACACAACTCCTTGTATGTCTCGACACAGATTCTTATTCAGGTGTCGACACTTGGAATTGAGTGTCGACATAAGTACTTGATCTTCTGTAACTTGTTAAATTCTTCTAAGTGTCGACACATCTCCTTTGTGTCGACACATCTTCATGTGTTGAAACTGTCAAGTGTCGACACTGCTTCTTGGTGTCGACACAAGTCTTCAATATAGATTCTTCAGCTGAGTGTCGACACATTCCCTTAGTGTCGACACTTGTACTTAGAATATTTTTTTTGTAGATATTTCTGTTCTTTGCTAAGTGTCGACACAGCTCCTTGTGTCGACACTTTCTTCAAGTGTAGAGTCTTCAACTGAGTGTCGACACATTGTGCTGGGTGTCAACACTTTCTTCAAGTGTTGACTCTTCTGGTTGTGTGTCGACACATTGTGCTGAGTGTCGACACATTCTTCAAGTGTTGACTCTTTTGGTTGTGTGTCGACACATTGTGCTGAGTGTCGACACATTCTTCAAGTGTTGACTCTTTTGGTTGTGTGTCGACACATTGTGCTGAGTGTCGACACATACTTAATATGTTGACTCTTCTGGTTAAGTGTCGACACATTGTGTTGAGTGTCGACACTTGTACTTAGACTCTGCAGACTTTTGCTGAGTGTCGACACAACTCCAAGTGTCGACACTTTCTGGTGTAGACTCAGCTCCTCTAGGTGTCGACACTTCTGCTAAGTGTCGACACTGCTTCTTTGCATTCTTCTTCACTGAGTGTCGACACATCTTCTTGTGTCGACACTTTATGTCTGGTGTCGACTCTGCATCCCAGGTGTCGACACAATGACTCCAAGTGTCGACACTGCTTGTCTGAGTGTCGACACAAGCTTTCTCAAGTGTCGACACTGTCCCTCTGGGTGTCGACACATGGACTTAGAAAGTTTTAGCTTCAGTCCAGTGAATACCTAACCTGCACAAGTAACTCAAACATACATCAAATACATTATGATGTATATCATTGAGTTGGGTGAGGCTTCTTCAAATCAGGTACATTTGACCAATGTACCCAACAGTCCTATGCTTCTTGTGGAATCTTCGATAGCCGGACTTTGAAGTAGTCGGCACTTTGAACTCAGATTTCTTGTCACCAACGCTCTTCTTCGCTTGGACGTTCTTCATGTACTTCTCCAAGGACCGGGCTATGTTGACCAAGGTCAAGAAACCCTATGTCATCGGTCCCGAGAGTAGTAACCTCAACTCATCTCTCAACCCTTCGTAGAATCGATTCGTCTTGCGCTCCTCATCCGCAATGGTGGAGCTAGCATATCGACTCAAACGAGTAAACTCGTGGAGATATTCATCCACGGTACTGTCTCCTTGCACCAACTTCAGGAACTCATTCTCCAACGCTATCCTTTGCGCCGAAGGGAGGTATCTAGTCAAGAATAATCTCGAGAACTCCTCCATCGAGACATCAACAAGTTGCCTACCTCTCAATGGATGCAGCTCCAATCCTTCCCACCACATTCTCGCTTCACCGTCCAGAAGGAATGTAGCAATGGTGGTCATTTGCCAGTCCTCCGTCTCCGTTGTTGTCATGACTCTTTTCACCCTGGAGAGTCAGTCTTCAGCTTGAGATGGGGTTCCCAACCCCGAGAATACAGGAGGATTAAAGCTCATGACATGCTTGAGCTGTCTCTCGGTTGCCCTCCTTGGCACCAACGGCTCCACTACTACCTGTTCCACACTCCTCGGCTCAGCCGCTTGCAGCGGTACCTGCTCCATCGCAGGAGCGGGCTGCTGCGTTTGCCTTGCAGGCTGCGCATTAATCATGGCCAACACTGATTCGACCACCAATCGTATGGTCTCAGCCGATAGAGGTGTTGCAGGAGCTTCATTAGGTGCACTGCTAGCCTTAGAAACTTGACGTTCTGACGTCCTAGTGAAAGTCCACCTAGTGTCAACTACCTTCACCTATGGGGGGGGGGGTGGGGAATATGTGACGTGCAGCGTTTTTGCGGAATTAAAATTGTACCTGCACACGAAAATAAAACAGCACAGCAAATAGAGTACACAAGCTATTTATAGTGGTTCCCCGATTTGGGTACATCCACTTTCCCCCTTCGACCTATCTCCCAACAAGGGACGACTCGGTCTCTTCACCAACAGGATTGAAATCCAATCCTTGCACTATCAGAAGGAACCCTTCCACACGTAGGAGACAACACTCCCACAACACGAGTTGCACCCAACCCTTACAACTCGGAACCAACGTTCCTTTACAACAAAAATGAACTAGAATGTACAAGAAATACAAACTACTTTCGGAGACTAAGGTGTCCCTCTTCGTTTGATGACGTGTTCTAGAAGTCACGAAGAGTCCACAACCCTAGATCTCACTTGGAGAGAATCTCCCCGAAACCGGCGGCGGCAAGAAGGGCGGCGGCTTGGTTCTCGGGATCGGCGGCGACAACGGTGTGCGGCTGCTGTACTTTGGAGATTCAAACTTCGTAGCGAAGCTAGCTAGGTCTTCCAACGGTCACACTAGGATCGATCGTCTCGATCGATTCGGACGGGGAAGGTTTTCCCGATCAACAAATCAAGAGACAAAGGATCTCTGGTTAGACGCGTGAGACTCTAAGCTTGGCTAAGCTTCTGTCGCCGGAAGATCTAGAAGAATCACGATCACTGCCGGCGATCGACTTGCACGAGCGGCGACGGCGGCGGCGGAGGTATCGCGATCTAGGTCACGTCGGCGGCTCGGCTTTTTCAAATCTTCTTCGCACCGATACTGTTCAAAAATACGCGTGTATTTATACAGTCAAATACTCTTTTATGACCGTTATGGGTCCCACCTGAAGAAACCCTAAAAGTGGTTCAAAATAGAGCCTTAACATTTGATCCGGTCCAGTGGGATCCAGAAAATTGCCCAAGTCAAAATCGGCGAGAATCGAAGGTGATTCTCGTCGAATCGGAGAGAATCAAAGGTGATTCTCGTCGATTCGGCGAGAATCAAAGGTGATTCTCGTCGATGTTGACTTGTTTGCACGCTCTGATTTAGCCTGATAGAGACGGCGAGAATCAGCCAGTGATTCTCGACGATTCGGCGAGAATCACTAGTGATTCTCGCCGAATCAGCGAGAATCACTAGTGATTCTCGCCGAATCAGCGAGAATCACTAGTGATTCTCGCCGAATCAGCGAGAATCACTTGGTGATTCTCGTCGATTATGACTTAGCGCCAGAGTCGCATGCTTTGATGAAGCCGGATAGAGACGGCGAGAATCAGCCGGTGATTCTCGACGATTCGGCGAGAATCACTAGTGATTCTCGCCGAATCGGCGAGAATCACTTGGTGATTCTCGTCGATTCACACTTAGACGATTTTTCGTCTTTCCACACATGAGCTGCTCTTTGACCCATCCTTGCTCCTTGTCTGCTCTTGCATGATCACAGCCTTGTACTTGAAAATAAGTACACTCCAATAGAGAGAGTGCACGTAGGCCAACACACTGATCTGCTCAACGAGGAATTACGTCGTGCAGACCCGTGTATATTGACCTACTGCACCCTGACATTGGAGTGCACTTAGCGTGGAATAACTGCAAGCACAACTTAAAAGGTTTTATCAAATACATCGTGAATTCATCTTAGCTTGACAGGTGGCTTCGTCAAATCCAGGTAATTGTGGATACAATAACCAACAATCTCCCCCTATTTGACGGAGCCAAAATCCCACTAGCTAAGATGAATACCACCATCCAGATAATATATACATCATATATAATTTGAAGATACGGCACAAGGAAATAGAGGCAAACAGGTCAAAGCTTGAGTCAATCATAAATTCATATACATATATATATATATATATATATATATATATATATATATATATATATATATATATATATATATATATCCCAAGATCGTTCATATAACAATAATAAAAGATAAAAATGTTCATGAGACAATGACAAGCTATAAATTTCTGTCTGTTGCTCTTTGGCTAGGTCATCCTTATGTTTTTGAGCCAAAAACTTCTTTCTTTGCCTTTCAACGTACTCCTTGGGCTTTGGATAGTATCTTGGAGGAGGAGCTTTATCTGCCGCCGTGTTGGTCCTGAAGAAGATGTTCTGTTTAGCTTCATATGTCTTGTGCAGCTCCCACTCATGCTGGCTGTATACTTCGTTCTGATTGATTTCCCCTTTTTCTTGTAGCCAGAATGTGTCCAAGATGATACTCTTTGATACCGGACTCCACCTTTCGTTCCTTACTTCATACTCCTTCAATCTGATTCTCTTTTCAGCTTGCGTTTCCTTAGAAGTCCCTTCTTGAGATTTTCTCTTGTCCCTATCTTTTGCTAGGGCTCCTTGGTCAAACATTGTCATCAGTTTTACCTTGGAGGTGGCCCTAGTAGCCCTATGAGCATCAGCTTCACTTAATGGAACTTCTTCAACACTTGGTCCCTCATCAGCCGCAGTATTAATTTCGGGTGCAGGAGTACCCTCAGGATTTTCAGGGATGTTAGCGCCTAGCGCTTGTTTGAGCATCCACCAGCAACTGTCATAAACATATATGTTTGACTGCTCAAAATTTTTGATTATGATTTCTTGAAGCTCGACCATCTTAGTTGTATATTCTTTCTCCCCCTTTTTGGCTTCGACTGCAATGGAGTTTGCATAAGAATGCAGTGACTCATCAATGTGCTTTGTAGTCTTGGAGAACTCGGTAACCAAGGCTTGTTGATTGCTGTTAAGAGTCACCATATTGCCATCAAACTTTTGAATATTATTTGCTATGACATGAGCATTCTGATTTACTACGGCGAGAGTATCAGTGTTCTTTTTTAATCCGTCCATAAGAAGAGTTACAGCTTGGCCGGCTGCTGTATACTTGTCTTCAAATTTCTTTTCCATCAAATCCAGTTTGTGATTGATTTCTACAACGTTTTTGAGCATGAGATCCTCAGATTTCTTAATTCTTTTTAACATTTTATTTTGAGCTTTCTCAAAAGATGCTTTGAGCTCATCTACGATACCTTGAATAACATTTACCGTGTGATTAGCTAGATCAGCTCGTAGTGGATGATCCTGAGGCATGTCTTGGCCTTGCTCTTCAGCAGATTTACTTGTAGAGCTGGACACTAGCACAGTCTCTAGGGGGGAGTACTTGCAGCCTCAGAAGATTTCTCGGAAGTGCTTAGCAGTCTCTGCTGAGAGGACTCCCCCTCCACTGATGCACCAATGTTCTCAGGAACGATCTCAGGAGCGTGCTTGTCAGATGGAACTTCAGTGATGTCCTGAGGCTTCAATGCTTCCTGTCCCACATTTCCTTCTTCCTCATCCTCATCATCCATGAAATCATTCTCAGCTGCATCGTCTTCCAAGCCTTCCTCAGCATTCTCCTCTACATCACCTCCGGCTCCTAGATCGTTCAGATTCAGGGCCGCCTCATTTTCCATCACAGCTTCACTTTCTTCTTGTAGATCTGCAACTGCATCTCTAGCTATCTGAGAGATGCCAGATATGACGTTAATAGAAGCGGGTAGAGGCTCCCCCTCAATTCCTGCAGTCAGTGCATCAGGAATTTCACTGGGGATTACTAAGGAATCAGCCACAGTTTCGTCCTCGGCTGGAGATACTTCTTGTTGTTCTACCACGGCAGCCTGCCTAATGCGTCTCTCCCATCTGTCAAATACGCTCGAGTCCATTTTCTTCAAGTAATGCAGTGGAACTCCTTTACTCATGTCATACCTATCTCCGTTTAACTGATTGAGATATAGACTGATGATTCGGCCAAAGCTAGGAGATTTGAGAGTGTCCTTTATCTTCTTAAAAAGCAATGCCCCCCAGTTGAATCTTTTTCTGCAGACAATTGCCACAAGGATCTTGAACATGTCCGCAGAGATGTGGTCATGAGAGCCCGGTTTGCATATGAGTACTTTCCCAATGATGTCTGACAGAAGTTTCCCCTCCTCATTCATATCCTTTCGCTTTATCGATCTAGTTCCTCGAGCGAGTCCACAGAATAATAATGTCTTGGTTTTATCCTGTTCCTCCAGATAATCCTCGTGCGCAGAGCTAGTGAGCTGCAAGTATTGGGTCAGCTTGCTTGCAGACATCTTGATCTTTGCCCCTGCAACCTCGCTCTTGATGAGCGAGTCTTCATTCCGGAGTTTGGCGGTTGCGAAGAACTCCATCACTTCCTTGTCCAAGATTTTACAGGGGTTCTCCAGTATGAATGAGAGTCCAGCCTCTTCAAGCATAATAATGATGTTTCTGAATTCATCAGAAGCATGTGAGAACCCTGTTCGAACCAACTCACAACCAGTGACCAGGCCGGCGGTTGTCCTTGGAGCCATAGCAAGACTGAAATCCCAAGACTACGCCTAATCAGGAATCAAGAGGGAAGCTACACTAACAGTAAGTCACTGTAAGGGTGAGAAAGTGGTTACCCAAGAGCGTAGAATGTGAGAATCGACGGAAACGACGGGAAACCGGAAGACGATTGCGACGTTGGTTGATCGAACCCGCCGAGACTTGGATGAACGCCCTGGACGCGAGAGGAGTGATCTACGGAGGGAAGAGTCGGCGAGTTGCCTGCTTGATATCAACGGAAGAAAAAGCGGGATTCCTGCGGTTGTCGACGGAAGGGGAAGAATCGGCGAGTTTCCTTCGGTGAGCTTCCTGCGGAATATGAAGGGTCGGCGGGATACTGTGCGATATCGACGGGTTTAAAGGGGTTTTAACGGGTTTCCGTGTGAAGAGCGAAAAGCTAAGGTTCGGCGGGAGTCTTCGGGTTAAGCGGGTTTTAGCGGGTTTCCAGTTTGTCTAAGTCGAAAGAGAAGAGATTCTTTAATAGGAATTTACGGGTTAAGAGGCATGCCGGGTTCTCGAAGTCTTCTAATATCAAGACAATTTAAAAAAAATCTTCTAAATATGTATATATATATATTTCTTAATGCCAGTCTCTTTAAGGTTTGAACGGGGTTTTTCCATACATTTCTTGATGTCAATTGTAAGTTGTAGTGATTTCCAATGACGCATCTTCGTTAGTTTTCAGTGAACTGATTTAAGCCTGTAGATGTTAGTTCTCGAATCTACCAGTGGAATTACAGGTAAATCTTTATTAATGTATCTAAAGTTTATGTTTACAGTGTTAACATATCCTTAGGTGTATACACATATATGTGTATATATATAAATATATATATATATGTAAATGTCGATACAATATGACTCAAGTATATGAGCTGATCAAAAATACCTGGGATTATGAGATTCATAATTTACCCCCTCAGGTTGAGGCATACCAGGTGTTCAATGTGAGTATCCCATTGTAAATAGTACTTCTGATATTCCATATATTTGTTCCAATTTAGTCTTGAAACATCTTCTGTCTAGTTCCCATCATATTTACGGGAACCTAGACTACCCTGCAAAAGAGAGTTACCTTACCTTAGGAACCCAATACATATTGGGTCCTAGGTTCTTGTTAGCATAAACACTCGAATGCCTTCCCTCAGAAATCCTGTCAGGAAGACTACCTCTGCCAAGAAGATGTGGATAGGCCCTTACCCTTGACACAGAGGGGTTGTGCCAACAGTCTATGGCAAAGTGTCCCACCTTGCCACAACACCAACACGTGTGAATGTTGTATCTCCGTTTCTGACCTGATCCAGTGACTGAGGTAGTCATGAGCCTAGGTCCAAACGGGATAGATCTGGATCTGCTTCCAAAATTGCCTCTTCCACTGTGACACTTGGAGGGGTGGAAGGAATGCATGTAGCGAGCGTCATGAGGCCAGGGAGGTGGTGCCTTCCTTTCAGTCAGCCCCCTTCCTGAGGCCCCATGAGAACTTACTGCATGACTTCTAACCTCCCTTTCCTGTGTCCTTGGGTGGTGAGAAGCGTTCTGAGAGCTGATACCAGCAGATTCATGCCGAGTAGGGGCAGTGACCGAGAATACAAAGGGCTCAGAATGAGCCTTAGGTATTCTCTCATGGGTGACCATGACGGCCCTTGCACTATGGGTGTCTCCACATGAGGACAGATCACCCTTGCAGTGACCATGATTATTCCTGTGATCATACCTGAAGGCATGATGAGTACCCTTCCTGCTTGGAGTGGGGGGTCGGAATACTGTTTCCCCATTTCTCCATGAATTGATAATTCGAGAGATCCACCCATTTTCTTCCTTTCTCTTCATAACATCAACCTTGGAAAAGTTAGATACTATCCTTTTCTCATTCTCTAGACTACTCTCTAGATCTGAGATTTTAGAGTCCTTGACCTTGTTGGAAGCCAATTGGAGAACCAACAAGATCTTCAGCCGAGCAATCTCCTGAGCTTGCTCTTCAACAAGTAGGTTGCTTTTCTGAAGGGCTCTCTTCAGGAATCAGGATTTTCTGAAGGGAAACAGTTCCTGTCTTCAGGAACTTCAAGAGAGACGGGGCAAGATGAAGAAGTTACCTGCTCTTCAGTGTTATTGTCACTAGCGCCAGTGACCGTTGTGTCATCCTCATCAGAACTGCTTTCCTCAATTTCTTCTTCAGTCTCTGACAAGGACACTGGAGCTCTGATGCTGTCCGATTGATCCTTGCCTTCATCTTCAGAGGCGAGGACCCCCACATAGGCTTCATCCTCTAGTTGACAGTAGATCCCAGCTTTCTTTGATCCCCCCATCAACTCTGAGATCATTACCCACATAGATTTGGCCGTCCCACATTTTTCCAATCTAGAGCGAGAAGGTCCAGACCAGACATCCATGATAATCTGACGAATCATCTTATCCAGATTAAATAATGAGAGTTCCGTCTCCGACATCTCAGCAATACACTTGGGGACTTGGATATTCTTTCCAGAGCCGGAGGTCTTCATAGGAATAAAAGGACCCTCATCCAGGATGAAAGATGCTCGAGGATCGATAGCCTCCAAGTGATACGACACTCTCATCTTCCAGACGGGATAATACTCATTTGTGCATGTGGGAAGTCTTAGTGGAGAGATCTCATGATCCAGCTCCATGCTTCTGACACTGGTGGCAGGATTCTACTCAAGGTGTAAACCTTTTTGATGAGCAACCTGGCTCTGATACCACTTGAAAGTCCACCTAGTGTCAACTACCTTCACCTATGGGGGGGGGGGGGAATAGGTGACGTGCAGCGTTTTTGCGGAATTAAAATTATACCTGCACACGAAAATAAAACAGCACAGCAAATAGAGTACACAAGCTATTTATAGTGGTTCCCCGATTTGGGTACATCCACTTTCCCCCTTCGACCTATCTCCCAACAAGGGACGACTCGGTCTCTTCACCAACAGGATTGAAATCCAATCCTTGCACTATCGAAAGGAACCCTTCCACACGTAGGAGACAACACTCACACAACACGAGTTGCACCCAACCCTTATAACTCGGAACCAACGTTCCTTTACAACAAAAATGAACTAGAATGTACAAGAAATAAAAACTACTTTCGGAGACTAAGGTGTCCCTCTTCGTTTGATGACGTGTTCTAGAAGTCACGAAGAGTGCACAACCCTAGATTCTCACTTGGAGAGAATCTCCCCTAAACCGGCGGCGGCAAGAAGGGCGACGGCTTGGTTCTCGGGATCGGCGGCGACAACGGTGTGCGGCTGCTGTACTTTGGAGATTCAAACTTCGTAGCGAAGCTAGCTAGGTCTTCCAACGGTCACACTAGGATCGATCGTCTCGATCGATTCGGACGGGGAAGGTTTTCCCGATCACCAAATCAAGAGACAAAGGATCTCTGGTTAGACGCGTGAGACTCTAAGCTTGGCTAAGCTTCTGTCGCCGGAAGATCTAGAAGAATCACGATCACTGTCGGCGATCGACTTGCACGAGCGGCGACGGCGGCGGCGGAGGTATCGCGATCTAGGTCACGTCGGCGGCTCGGCTTTTTCAAATCTTCTTCGCACCGATACTGTTCAAAAATACGCGTGTATTTATACAGTCAAATACTCTTTTATGACCGTTATGGGCCTCACCTGAAGAAACCCTAAAAGCGGTTCAAAATAGAGCCTTAACATTTGATCCGGTCCAGTGGGATCCAGAAAATTGGCCAAGTCAAAATCGGCGAGAATCAAAGGTGATTCTCGTCGAATCGGCGAGAATCAAAGGCCTTTGATTCTCGCCGATTCGGCGAGAATCAAAGGTGATTCTCGTCGATGTTGACTTGTTTGCACGCTCTGATTTAGCCTGATAGAGACGGCGAGAATCAGCCAGTGATTCTCGACGATTCGGCGAGAATCACTAGTGATTCTCGCCGAATCAGCGAGAATCACTTGGTGATTCTCGTCGATTATGACTTAGCGCCAGAGTCGCATGCTTTGATGAAGCCGGATAGAGACGACGAGAATCAGCCGGTGATTCTCGACGATTCGGCGAGAATCACTAGTGATTCTCGCCGAATCGGCGAGAATCACTTGGTGATTCTCGTCGATTCACACTTAGACGATTTTTCGTCTTTCCACACATGAGCTGCTCTTTGACACATCCTTGCTCCTTGTCTGCTCTTGCATGATCACAGCCCTGTACTTGAAAATAAGTACACTCCAATAGAGAGAGTGCACGTAGGCCAACACACTGATCTGCTCAACGGGGAATTACGTCGTACAGACCCGTGTATATTGACCTACTGCACCCTGACATTGGAGTGCACTTAGCGTGGAATAACTGCAAGCACAACTTAAAAGGTTTTATCAAATACATCGTGAATTCATCTTAGCTTGACAGGTGGCTTCGTCAAATCCAGGTAATTGTGGATACAATACCCAACACCTAGCACCAATCCTGGTCACCTATAGTGGTACAAAACACCATTAAGAGACCAAATAAAATCGCAACCAGCAATTATAGGAACACGTAAGTTCCCCAAACACGTGTATTTGCATTCCTAAGTGGAAATTTATGGGTTCTTTTACTGTTATAACGATGACGCACACACATGTGCTCACCACCCCTTAAAAAGAATTCGTCCACGAATTCATTTTAAGCCCGACCAAAACCAGTAGTCTGATACCAAATTGTAACACCCCATATCCGTCGCATAGCATATAACAGTAGGTCCGGCCGGGGCCCGACGCCATATACCACAGACAAACCGGGTGGTTACTCAATGAAAACCATCCAACCAATCATAACGTCCTACACAGAGAATTCTAGCGGAAGCAGTTTAAGTTGCAATAAAAAACCCAGCACAAAGAGCACGAATGTCCACTAATACACCAAATAGGAATGTCATACATACACGAGTACAAGCCTTAAGGCCTTACAAAATAATTTACTTCAATATTACATGTTTTGCAAACCACTGCACGTAGGCCGGTCATACATGAGTAAAAGCAGTAAACACTCCAATTAGGCCTTTGAGGGCCGGTTTCGCAATTTGGGCTTTAGCCCGCTATTGATCACTTGGTCCAGCAGCACCTGCAAGCAACAAAACCACCGCACGGTAGCAAACAAAGAGCAACGGTCAGCAATGCTGACCAAATTATAACGATCCCGCCCCCAACTCGGGGCGACGATGCTCCTTCCCTGCATTTTATTAGTATAAACAGACATTATAGTAATGTCACAACATCACAGGCATAGACTCGCATGGCCACACACCCCGTGCACTCAGGGCACATTCTTAGTGAACCGGCCAATGTCACGTCAATTTAAGCCATAGACATTCCAGACTCACCACCGCCACTTTGACGACCAAACATATGAGCTTTTGTCTTCTTGGCATTGATCACGTCAATTTAAGCCATAGACCGCCGAAGACCCTCATATATGCCAACGACTCTAACCGAACGACATAGAACGGGTACAGTTCCATCTAACCCGTGCTCACATCGCAACGACAGTTTAAGCCATATGCGCGAGCCAAACTTCTCCCGAGTCCCGTTTCCATCATACTTCACATAACCCAGTTATGTTCATGTTGGCTCTCAGGCCACCAAGTTGGCAAGATCACGCATCCGCCCAGTTTTCCGGGTGCACCTTAGGGTTAATCCCCAAGGCTCCCTGTTGCAATCTACCACATATAAAACCCGAAAAACAACCAATCACATGGAGTCTTCTCCGGCATTTATGCAATGCAACATCACCGATCCAGACCAACATGTCCGGATATGCTTCACACATCATGCCTATGTCCGTTCTCGTTTACAGACTCTACACAACGGGGACTTTACATATCTACCCGAAGGAACGCCTCCAACTCACCGCAAACTCGCGAGAGCGGGCTTCCTATGCAAAGTAGGAGAGCTTCACATGCTCAAGAAGAGAATCGTTACCCTAGCGTTCCTCTTTGGCGCCGTGGAAATGTAAGCGGATGAAAAGCACCGCACTCTCTTTGCCTCCGTAGATCCGAAGTCGGCTCGCGATTTGGAGCTTCGAAGCTCCTCCAATGGCCGGTTCTAGCTTCTTCTTCCTCCTTTGCTCTCCTCTCTCTCTTGACTTAGAAAGAGAACCACTCAAAAGAAATTAGGGTTTCAAAGATCCAATCCCGGGTTATCCCATCAGGAACAACCTCCAGCCGTTGGATCCCAAATTAAAGAAACGAACGGCCTTGATTCGGGCCTGAAATATTAAAACTGGGCCGAACACGACCTGACACACGCCCGTGTCCAGGGCCGTGTCCCCCATTCGCCGTCAAAATCGACGCGCCTGGAACAACACACGGGCATCCAACACGCCCGTGTTCGACCTGACACGCCCGTGTTCCAATTGACACGGTCGTGTGGTCGGCCGTGTGCCCCCATCGACACAGCCCCGAAAACAACCCGAGAGTCACACGGGTGTTGGACATGTTCATGTCCTAGCCCGTGTCTACTCGAACACGCCTGGGCTCCAGGCCGTGTTCACGGTCTCGACACTTCGTCGAGCGAAGTTCATCGACCACACGACACGGCCATGGACACGCCCGTGTCCTAGGCCGTGTGCCTTCTCTCGACACATCGTCAAGCGAAATTCATCGACTCGCTGACACGGCCTTGGACACGCCCGTGTCCTAGGCCGTGTGTCTTGTCTCGACACTTCGTCGAGCGAAATTCGTCGACTCCCCGGGCCGATCGTCGACACGGGCTCGACACGCCCTGAGACACGCCCGTGTCTCAGGCCGTGTTCTCTGCTCGACGATCGTCGACTCCAAAATCATCGACCTCTCGACCAAATCGTCGACTCCAACCTGACACGCCCTGGGACACGCCCGTGTCCCAGGCCGTGTGGCTCCTACCAGATTCCAAATCTGGCCCAAAAACGTCCCCAGTCGCTCTTTTGAGTTTCGGGGCGTTACAGTTTTGCCCTAAACTTAAGTTCGCGGGTATAAATCTCCAGATTTTGCCCTATTTATTAGTGTGTTGATTATCCACTTTAGCATCTTCTCACCTGCACATTTTCAGTTTTTTAAGGATGACTTTATTAGCTTCATATTTCAAATAGGTAAAACTCTCATCCCTATTATATTTGAGATTTTTTTCGAGTTATTAAGAGTTGAATTGCTGTTAAAGATGCATTTTTATGATGGTGATTCCCTTCCAATTAAATTCTTAGTCTCCCTGCACTTCGAAATGGCGTGGAATGTTTTTTTAAGATCAGTATAGTTCTAATATGCAGATTGAGCAATTTGTGTGTGTGAATATGTTCAAAATAGTTGTAATTTCTATGATTAGTGCATAAAATATGTTGAGTGTCCAGTTGAATGAATTTCTATGATTCAGTGTATGCTTGTGTATGTGTGTATGCACGTATCTGTATGCATGTATTTGTCCTGATATTTCAACTCAGTAATTGAATTTTAACATACAACAGAATATCAGAATTATCAATTCCAATTCATGTCACAAAATTCTTGTATTTAGCCGAACAGTAGAATTGAAATCGACTTCAATTACAATTTCCGCGCAATGAACAAAGTCTTATTTTTTTCAATGACGCTTAAAAATACATAATAATTATAAGTAGGGGTGCAAGTTGAGTTGAGCCAGCTCGAAAGCTTGATGAGCCGGCTCGAAAGCTTGATGAGCCGGTTCGAAAAAAGCTCTACTCGAGTTCGAGCATGTCACCTCGAGCTCGAGCCTGATTTCGAGACGAACTCGAGCCTAAGTAGCCCTGTTCACGAGCTCGCGAGCCGGCTCGCGAGTTTTTTTAATTAGATAATATATATATTATTAGTAGTAAATATTTTAATATATTATAATATTAACATAATATTAATATAATATTATTAAAATAATTGTTTAATACATTCAAACATTATAATATTAACTTCAGTAAGTTCGAGCCGAGCCCGAGCCCGAGCCCGAGCTCATCGAGTTCGCGCTCGAACCGAACTAGCTGTAACACCATCATCCGTCACATGGGATATAACAGAAGGTTCGGTCGGGGCCCCACGCCATATACCACGGACAGCTAGTGGAGTTACATATTAATACCAAATTACTGTCAAAGGAACACACGTCCTAACTCAGAGCATTCTAGCGGAAGATTTGTAATACAGTTATAAGAATCCAAGCCACAACATGAATGTCCACTTAAAATCCAAAGTAGGAATGAATGTACAAATACACAAAGTACTTGGCCTTATGCCCTTACAAGATTTTACTTAACAATAAATGTCTTCCATACATCGGTACGCAGGCCGGTCACACATGAGCATAAAAAGTAAATATTTCATTTGGCTTTCAAGGGCCGACTCAGCAACATGGGCGTCAGCCCGCTATTTGCCACTAGACTTCGCAGAATCTGCAATCAACATTCCATCGCAGCGGTGCAAACAAAAGCAACGGTCAGCTAAAGCTGACCAAATTATAACGATCTCGCCCCTTTACTCGGGGCGGCGATGCTCCTTCCCTGCACTTTATTAGCAAAGCCAAACAATATAGTGAAAGTACAATCATAAGCACACTACACCACAGGTGTAGGCACGCACGACCACACACCTCGTCCTCTCAGGGCACTTACTCGGTGAACCCGATCCGAACCCAGTCCATTCCGCGACTCCACCACCGCCCCCAGGACAGCAAACCTCGTGAGCATTTTGTCCTTTCAGCCGTAGCCTAGAGGCGCTCTCCAAATTATCGGTAAGTCCCATGTACCTTAGGTCGCTTTAACTAAAGCAAATGGAGTGGGTTGGGTTCCACCTGCCCGTTGCTCACTTCGTCACGACAATATAGCCATCGGCGCGGGCCAAGTTTTCCCCAGTCCCAAAATATCGATCATAAAATCGTACATAACCCGGTTATGTACACGGCTGGCTCTGAGGCCACCGATACGACAGAAATTTGCTTCTGCCCAGATTTTCGGGTGCACCTTGGAGTTAATCCTCAAGATTCCCTGTTGGAATCTACCACGTAGAAAACCCAAAATCAAGCATCGGCACGGAGTCTTCTCCGGCTATTCATGCATAATGAAACATCACCAATCTAGACCAACTTGTC
The DNA here is from genome assembly GCA_039583875.1 of Platanthera guangdongensis. Taxonomy (NCBI): domain Eukaryota; kingdom Viridiplantae; phylum Streptophyta; class Magnoliopsida; order Asparagales; family Orchidaceae; genus Platanthera; species Platanthera guangdongensis. The sequence goes on from CM077167.1 coordinate 147,221,894, forward strand.
TGGGTAGGTTTCACACACCATGCCTATGTCTGTATTTCGATTCTGAACTCTACATGCAAAACTAGGGGGACTATTCATATCCATCCGAAGGAACACCTCACACTCACCGCATACTCATGAGAGCGGGTTTCCTATGTAGAAAGAAAGAGGACTTCACACGTCAAAGAAGAGAATCGTTACCCTAGAGGTTCACCTTGGCGCCATGGAAAACTAGTCGGATGAAAAGCACCTCAACGGCGTCGCCTCCACGGATCTTGACTCGGCTCACGATTTGGGGCTCCGAAGCTCCACCGGCGACCGGATTCCTCCTCCTTCCTTACTCTCCACACTCTCTAACTCTTTAGAAAGAGAATGACCAAAAAGAAATGAGGGTTTAACCCTTAACTCCCGGCCTTATAACAACAGGGAGATCTCTGGGTCGTTGGATCATATTAGAAGGAAATGAACGACCACAAATCGCCCGGAAAATCACTTTCCTGGGCCGAACACGAATTGTGACACGCCCGTGTCAAAGGCCGTGTGCCACAAACAACGTAAGAAACTGTCGCATCCCGACCAGGACACAGGCTTAGACACGCCCGTGTAAACATTTGACACGCCCGTGTCAATCAGCACACGCCCGTGTCACGGGGCGTGTTCCTCAATCGACACAGGAACCGTAACGTCCCGAATAGGACACAGGTTCTTGACCCGCCCGTGTCAGCTTTTGACACGCCCGTGTTGACCAGTACACACCTGTGTTCCAGGCCGTATTCCTCACCTGACACAGCCCGACTAACACAAAGCAGGACACGGACCTGGACACGCCCGTGTCTCAGACCGTGTGCCCGACCTCCAAGGATCGTCGAATGCATTTCGTCGACCACACGAAAAATCATCGAACTCGTAGCAGGACACGACCATGGACACGCCCGTGTCCCAGGCCGTGTGACCCTTATCAGGCTCCAGATTGGCCTTAAGACGCTACCAGATCATTTCCGAGTTTTGGGGTGTTACAATTCTCCCCCTTAAAAGACTTTTGTCATGAAATTATGGAATAGAAAGTACTCAAACTTAAACGATACCTGAGTAGAAGAGCTCGGGATACTCCTCAAGCATGGTCTGCTCTATCTCCCACGAAAGCTCCTCACGACCGCAGTTGTCCCATCAGACTTTGACCATCCTGATGTCTTTGTTACAAAGTCGTTTGACTTCAAAGTCCTCAATGCGAACGGGCTTGACCTTCGTCGTCAACCCAATATCAACAGGTACCTGATCGACCGCAATCACTTGTGAAGGCTCTTGCACCGCCTTCCGCAACACCGATATGTGGAATACGTCGTGTAGACCACTCAGTTCCATTGATAACTTTAGTCGATAAGCCGCTTCATCAATTCGCTCTAGAATCTCAAATGGTCCAAGGTACCTTGGGCTCAGCTTCTTCAAGCGTCGTACCCGGGAGACACCCTTGAATGACTTAATTTTCAAATATACCCAGTCAACAACGACGAACTCAACGTTCCTATGCTTGTCATTATAGTATTTAGCTTGCCTGTCCTGAGCGATCAGCAATCGTTCTCGTATTATTTGTACCAACGAAGCGGCGCCTTCCACTTCTTGTTGTTTGTACAACTTCGACTCACCCGTCTCCAACCAGGACAACGACGTGCGACATTTTCTACCGTATAGGGCCTCGAAGGGGGCCATTTGAATACTCGCTTGATAGTTATTGTTATAAGCAAACTCCACCATGTACATGTGATCTTCCCACCGCTTTCCGAAATCCAAGACGCACATGCGAAGCATGTCTTCCATCGTCCTGTTGACCCTCTCGGTCTGACCATTCATCTGCGGATGAAAGGTCGTGCTGAAACTCAGCTTGGTTCCCAACATTTGTTGCACCAACCTTCAGTCATTGGACGTGAAGCACCCATCTCGGTCACTCACAATGCTGCGGGGCACACCGTGCAGTCGAACAATGTTATCTACATAGAGTTTTGCTAGCTTATCCACCGAACCATCCTTCATATTCGGAATGAAGTGCGACACTTTCGTCAATCGATCTACGATCACCCAGATGGCGTTGTTTCCCTTCTGCGACCTTGACAACCCATGCACAAAATCCATTGAAATATCGTCGAACTTCCACTCCGGGATAAGTAAGGACTTCAAGAAACCTCCAGGCTTCTGACACTCCGCCTTCACTAAGGCGCACGTTTGACACTTTGCCACATAAAGTGCTGCGTCCTTTTTAAGTCCTGACCACCAGAACAACTTTTTCATATCACAATACATTTTCGTGCTCCATGGGTGAATCGAGTACTTAGTATGATGAACCTCGTACATCAATTCCTCCCGCAGTTTACCCACATTTGGAACATACATACGACTGTCCCTCCATAACAGTCCATCAATAACACCAAATTGGGAATTTGACCCATCCAAAGCCTCATCCATGGTCTGCTATATGTTGCTATCCAAATCCAGAGCCTGCCGAATCATATCAGCAAGGTCATACTGCACCTCTGTCCAGTTCAATTGTGCTTCGACACTCGTCTGCTTGTCAACACAAGAGATCTCTAATGCCTCCAAATCCCGAATCAAGCGCTCGTCATGAACTGACAACTAGTTGGCCTGCGCGGGGGCCCTGCAACTCAACGCATCTGCCACCGCATTGCCTTTCCCAGACACATAATGTATCTTGAATGTGTAGTCATCCAGGAACTCCATCCACCTCCGCTGACGCATGTTTAGGTCCTTTTAATCCAACAAGTACTTCAGGCTCTTGTGATCGGTATAGATATCAAGCTTCACACCGCACAGGTAATGCCTCCACAGCTTCAGAGCAAATATCACGGCCGCTAACTCCAAGTCATGGACCAGATTCCTCTTGTGCACCTTCAGCTGAAGCGAGCCATAAGCTATTACACTCTCATGCTGCAGTAGAACACAACCTAAGCCACTGCCAGAAGCATCACTATAAATCTCAAATCCTTCGGTCCCACTCGGCGAACATAGAATAGGCGCCGTGGTCAACCGACTTTTTAGTTCTTCGAAAGCTTGCGCGCACTCCAGCAACCACACAAACTTTTGATCTTTCCTCATCAAAGTTGTGAGGGGTAATGTTATCCGCGAGAAGTTCTCTACGAAGCTCCTGCAGTAGCCGGCAAGTCCAAGAAAACTACGGACTTCTACCACTGAAGATAACACAGGGCACACTCGTATCGCAACTATCTTCGTCGGATCTACCGCAATCCCTTCTCCACTAACTATATGACCAAGGAATGCTACCGAGGATAACCAGAATTCGCATTTGGAGAATTTGGCATAAAGTTGATTCCTCCTCAATGTATCTAACACCACATGAAGATGCTTGAAATGATCATCCTTGCACTGCGAGTACACCAATATATCGTCGATAAAGACTATCACGAAATGGTCCAGGTACTCTCTAAACGTTCTGTTCATCAAATCCATAAATACGGATGGCGCATTAGTCAGCCCAAACGGCATGATGGTGAACTCATAATGTCCATACCATGTGCTGAAAGCTGTCTTGGGGATGTCACTTTCCCTTATCCGCAACTGATAGTATCCGGATTTCAGGTCCAACTTTGAGTACACAGTCGACCCCACTAGCTGGTCGAACAGATCATCTATCCTTGGGATCAGATACTTATTCTTCTCCGTTAGCTTATTCAACTCCTGGTAATCGATACAAAGCCGTAAACTTTCGTCCTTCTTCTTAACAAAGAGGACCGGCGCGCTCTAAGGCGACGAACTTGGACGCATATAACCTTGCTCCAACAGCTCTTGAAGCCGTACTTTCAATTCTGCTATCTCCTTAGGCGCTAACCGATACGGAGAGCGTGACACAGGTTTGGCACCTAGCACCAGCTCAATAGTGAAGTCGATCTCTCGCTGAGGCGGGGCTCCAGGGAGATCGTCAGGGAACACGTCAGGATACTCAGATACAACTGGATACTGTCCAAACTAGGCTTAGGCTTCGAAGCCTCCACTAAAGTGAAAAACAGCTCTGCACCAGCACAAACTGCCTTAACCACTGGAGAGCAAACATCAAAGTCTTGCTCGACCCTTTCATGCCCGCAAATGTCGTCTCACGATCAGTTCCCAATTTAACCTCCTTGCGGTTGCAATCAATGTATGCCCACTGCTCCGAGAGCCAGTCCATCCCAAAGATCACGTCGAACTCCACTAAGGGCAGTAGCGACGCTTGCAAGTCAAACTCTTGACTCCCGATCCGTATCTTTACGCAACAAACTCTATCCGCGCGCATTGAACACTCATTAGGCAACAACACATCCAATTTATCCCTTGCCATCGAGGAAGGTACTTCGATGCGCGATACAAATCCTTCGGACAAAAAGGAATGTGAAGCTCCCATATTGAGTAGTGCTCTCGCCGGATAATTGAAAATCAAAACAAAGCCTAGCATAAGCAGTCATAAGCTAACGTGCAAAAGGGTAACAGATATAAAAAGTTAATCTGCTTTTAATTAACTCATACATGTCACCACGTCGGTCTGCTTTATGGCCTCCTGAAGGCCAAGATTGTACACTTTAAGCTGGGCTGGAGCATAGTGGGATGCGGTTGACTCCACTGCCTTTCCCTTTTCCTCGTATGTTGTTCTAGGCTTCCTCTCGGACTTTGGACGTCCGCTCCAACACTCTCGGGCAAAATGCCTCGACTTTCTACAGTTGTAGCAAGCACCTTTAGCTCGGCCTGTGGTTGCCCCCACCAGAAGAAGGGACTGGAATCGAAGTCCTAGCCTTTTTGTTCCACTTATGGAACTTAGACTTCGAGGAGTTCGGCACCTTGAACTCCGACTTCTGCACACCCAAGTCTTTGCTCCCTTGGATTCTCTTCAGATCTCTTTCCATTGATCGAGCCGAACTGACCAAGGTTAGGAAACCTTGCATCACAGGCCCAGCGAGTAGTGCCCTCATGTCATCGCGCAGACCCTAAAAGAATCGGTTGGTCTTACGCTCCTCATCGCCAAACGTAGGGGCAACGTAACGACCCAACCGCGTGAATTCGTGGAGGTACTCGTCCACATACTGACTCCTTGCTTCAACCTCAAAAACTGATTCTCCATCTCAATTCTCTCAACGGAGGGTAGGTATCTAGCCAAGAATAGTCTTGAGAATTCCTCGATCGAGACGTCAACGAGTTGTCTCCCAACTAAGTGATGCTGCTTCAGGTCTTCCCACCATAACCTTGCCTCGCCATCTAAAAGGAAAGTGGCTATGGTGTTCTTTTGTCATTCCTCCGTTTCCGTTGTCGACAAGATTCTCTTAACTCTAGCGAGCCAATCCTCGGCTTGAGTTGGGGTTCCAGCTCCTGTAAATATTGGAGGACTGAAACCCATCACATGTTTAAGTTGTCTTTATGTCGCTCTTCTTGGCGGCAATGGTTCTACCACTACGCGTTCAACAACTCTAGGCTCTGCCGCTCGAAGCGGTTCTTGTTCCATCGCAGGGGCTGGGTGCAACACCTGTCTTGCTGGCTGGGCATTTATCATTGCAAACACTGCTTCCGCTACGAGTATTATAGTTTCTGCCGAAGGAGTGGTTGCAGGCACGTTATTAGGTGTACTGCTCTCCGCCGATTGCGGACGTTCTGACTGTCCAACACCGCTCCTAGTCACATATAGTCGTACAACACACCATTAAGCGACCAAATAAAATTACAAAAAGCAATTATAGAAACACGCAGGTTCCTCAAACATGTGTATTTTCATTCCTAAGTAGACATTCATGGGTTCTTTTCATGTTATAACGATGACGCACATACACGTGCTCACCACCCCTTAAAAGAATTTGCCTACGAATTCAAATAAGCAAGACCAATGCCATAGTCTGATACCAAATTGTAACACCCCCATCCGTCACATTGGATATAACAGAAGTTCCGGCCGGGGCCCCACGCCATATACCACAGACAGCTACTGCCAAAGGAACACGCGTCCTAACTCAGAGCATTCTAGCGAAAGCTTTTTAATACAGTTATAAGAACCCAAGCCACAACACGAATGTCCACTAAAAACCCAAAGTAGGAATGAGCGTACAAATACACAAAGTACTTGGCCTTATGACCTTAAAAGAGTTTACTTAACAATAAATGTCTTTCATACATCGGTACGCAGACCGATCACACATGAGCATAAAAAGTAAACATTTTCTTTGGACTTCAAGGGCCGGCTCAGCAACATGGGCGTCAGCCCGCTACATGCCACTAGGCTCCGCAGCACCTGCAATCAACATTCCACCGCAGCGGTGGCAAATAAAAGCAACGGTCAGCTAAAGCTGACCAAATTATAACGATCCTGCCCCTTTACTCGGGGCGGCGATGCTACTTCCCTACACTTTATTAGCAAAGCCAAACAATATAGTGAAAGTGCAATCATAAGCACACTACACCATAGGTGTAGGCACGCGCGGCCACACACCCCGTGCTCTCAGGGCACTTACTCGGTGAACCCGGTCCGAACCCAGTCCATTCTGTGACTCCACCACCGCCCTCAGGACGGCAAACCTCATGAGCATTTAGTCTTTTCAGCTGCAGCCTAGACTCACTCTCCAAATTATCGATAAGTCTCATGTACCTTAGGTCGCTTTAACCAAAGCAAATGAAGTGGGTATGGTTCCACCTGCTCGTTGCTCTCATCGCCATGACAATATAGCCATCGACGCGGGCCAAGTTTCCCCAGTTCCAAAGTACCGATCATACAATCGTACATAACCCGGTTATGTACACGGCTGGCTCCCAGGCCACCGATACGGTAGAAATTCACTTCTGCCCAGATTTCCGAGTGCACCTTGGAGTTAATCACCAAGACTCCCTGTTGCAATCTACCACGTAAAAAACCCGAAAACAACCATCGACACGGAGTCTTCTCCGGCTATTCATGCATAATGAAACATCACCGATCCAGACCAACTTGTTCAGGTAGGCTTCACACACCATGTTTATGTTCGTACTTCGATTCCGAACTCTACATGCAAAACTAGGGGGACTATTCATATCCACCTGAAGGAACACCTCACACTCACCCCATACTCGCGAGAGCGGGTTTCCCATGCAGAAAGAAAGAGGACTTCACATGTTCAAGAGGAGAATCGTTACCCTAGAGGTTCTCTTCGGCACCATGGAAAACTAGCCGGATGAAAAGCACCGCAACGGCCTCGCCTCCACGGATCTGGACTCGGCTCGCGATTTGGGGCTCCGAAGCTCCACCGACGGTCAGATTCCTCCTTCTCCTTCTTCCTTGCTCTCCTCACTCTCTAACTCTTTAGAAAGAGAATGACCTAAAAGAAATGAGGGTTTAACCCTCAACTCCCGGCCTTATAACAACAGAGAGATCTCTGGGCCGTTGGATCCTATTAGAAGGAAATGAACGACCATGAATCGCCCTGAAAATCACTTGCTTGGGCCGAACACGGCTTGTGACACGCCCGTGTCAAAGGCCGTGCGCCACAAGCAACGTAAGAAACCATCGCGTCCCGACTAGGACACGGGCTTACACACGCCCATGTCAATATTTGACATGCCCGTGTCAATCAACACACGCCCGTGTCACGGGGCCTGTTCCTCAATCGACACAGGAACCGTAACGTCCCGAACAGGACACGGGTTCTCGACACGCCCGTGTCAGCTTTTGACACGCCCGTGTCGACCAGTAAACGCCTGTGATCCAGGCCGTGTTCCTCACCCGACACAGCCCGGCTAACACAGAGCAGGACACGGCCCTGGACACGCCCGTGTCTCAAGCCGTGTCCCCGACCTCCAAGGATCGTCGAATGCATTTCGTCGACCACACGAAAAATCGTCGAACTCATAACAGGACACGGCCATGGGCACGGCCGTGTCCCAGGCCGTGTGACCCATATCAGGCTCCAGATTTGCCTTAAGACGCTACCATATCATTTCCGAGTTTTGGGGCGTTACACTCGCCGAGCTCGAGCCTTTTAAAATAGGCTCGTCAAGCTCGAGATCGAGCTCAAAAAAAGAATCTCGAGCTCGAGACAGTTCTTTTTGATGAGCTCGACTCGAGCTCCACTCGTTTGCAGGCCTAATTATAAGCATCAAAGCTTAATAATTATGACAGTATCACAATGCTTTAAGAACCAGACCGGATTGTCTGGTCCGAACGGTTGAATTGCCGACTGGACTCCAGTCCGGTTTGGTTGCTTGCCCAAAACCAGATTCGTCAAGAACCGGTAGAAAGCCGATTGGCCGGCCGGTTGAACCGGTAAACTGGGAATCGGACCGATTTCCCCCTAACCAGACGGTTCTTAAAACTACCGTGGATTTGAAATCCATCGATGCAGATCCAGGGGGTACCTTTTATGTGTTAGGGTTTGGACTTTAGTGCTTTTTAGAAAGGCAAAAAATTTCGGTGCGTATCACGCACAGAAATTTGTTGCGTCTTTGAATAGATTGGGCCCATCTTATTCCTTTTTTTCCTCTTTCTACATTTCCTTCGCAGAAAAAACGCAAAACAGGTGCCAAAAACCCTCGCCATTCCCCAACTTCAACTCCTCCAAGCCATTATCCAGCTACTAGTGTTCTCCCTCCCCCCATTGCAGAGCTGCAGGTGTTTCACATGTTCTCCCTCCCCCCATTGACGAGCTGCAAGTGTTTCCCAGTTGTCATTGTCCCAGTTGCCATTGCCATGCTGAAAACAGGATTTTACTGACCGTAATTGCTTTCATTTCTTTCACCTCTGCATCCACAGCTCTTTTAAGCTTATGTTAGTGTGAATGTAATTCTATTTTTTACGTGTTCTTCATGATTCTGAGTTTTTTTTTGAAATGACAGGTAGTTGAGAAGAGTCTGACATGATTATTTTAAACCCTCAAGCTATCAACGTATTAGTAAGTTTTATAATGTGTAAGTTTTATATATCGAGCAAGAGTTTTTATAACTGTAAAAAAATAGCTAAGTTTATGACTGGATTTTATAGAATATTTTCCTAGCTGTATTAATTAATTAAATTTGTGACTTGATTTTATGGTGTTTTTTTGTAACTGTATGAATAAACTAATTTTTCGATTGAATTTTAGGCAATTTTTTTCTAATTGTATGGATAAACTAACTTTCCGACTGGATTTTTAAATATAAATTCTCAACTGCATATAATTAAATAAATTCAGACTTTATTACTTATGAACTGATTTTTTTTGTTCTCGTAGGTTAAGATAGAACTTGTCTTTCTCATCGTCCATTCAGATGAAGATGCCTACAAAATATACTGTAATTATGCTCACACGATAAGATTTAGCGTTCGTAAGCAACACTTAATGTTCCGCACGCATACACACATAGTTAAACTACGAGTGTTTTGCCGCTCAAAAGCTGGGCTGAAAAGTACAAAGAAATCACCATTGAAGTACCACAAATCAGATACACACACTGGATGTCTTGCTTGCATTACATTCCAAGCTGATAAAGAAGGAAAAAACTAGACAGTGATGAAGTTTATAAAGGAGTATAATCATCCGTTGGCAACTGAGAAAGGGATGCATTTATTGAGCTCTCGCCACAATATTTTTGAAATACAAGGTAGCCTGATGAAAATCTAACAACAATAAGAATTAGAGCAGTGGATTCCGATAACTTCATATCTACTGAATCTGGTGGGGCTGGAAACATCAAAACTTAATAATCATGACAGTATCATAACGCTTTAAGAACATAGTCAGATCGTCTGATCCGATCGGTCAAATCGCCGACTGGTCTCCAGTCTGGTCTGGCTGCTTGCCCAAAACCAAATTCGTCAAAGAACCAGTAGAAAATCGATTGGCCGGCCGGTTGAACTGGGAAACCAGGAATCAGATCGGTTTTCCCCTAATCAGAGTTCTTAAAACTACTGTGGATTTCAAATCCAACGGTGCCGATACAGGGGGCTACTTTTTATGCTTTAGGGTTTGGACTTTGGTGCCTTTTAGAAAGGAAAAAATTTTCATCACGCACAGAAATTTGCTGCGTCTCTAAATAGGCTGGGCCCACCTCATTCCTTTTTTCGCCTCTTTCCGCCTTTCCTTCGCAGAAAAAGCGCAAAACAGGCGCCGAAAACCCTCGCCATTCCCCAACTTCAACTCCTCCAAGCCATTGTCCAGCTACTGGTGTTCTCCCTCCCCCATTGCAGAGCCGCAGGTGTTCCGCTTGTTCTCCCTCCCCCATTGCCGAGCTGCAAGTGTTCCGCAGTTGGCATTGTCACAGTTGCCATTGCCACACTGGAAATGGGATTTCACTGACTGTAATTGCTTCCATTTCTTTCACCGCTACATCCACAGCTCCTTTAAGATTACATTTGTGTGAATGTAATTATATTTTTTTTAGTTGTTCATCATGATTTTGAGTTGTTTTTGAAATGACAGGTAGTTGAGAAGACTTTAACATGATTACTTCAAACCCTCAAGCTACTGACGTAACAGTAAGTTTATAATCTGTGTGAATTCAGTAACTCCATACGATTATATATCGAGCAAGAATTTTTATAACTGTAAAAAATAGGGAAGTTTATGATTAGATTTTATAAAATATTTTCCTAACTGTATTAATTAATTAAATTTGTGACTTGATTTTATGGTATTTTTTGTAAATGTATGAATAAACTAATTTTTTGACTGAATTTTATGCAGTTTTTTCTAACTGTATGGATAAACTAAATTTTTTACTGAATTTTTAACCATAAATTCTCAACTGCATATAATTAAATAAATTCAGACTATTGCTTATTATGAACTGATATTTTTTGTTCTCGCAGGACAAGATAGAACTTGTTGTCTTTCTCATCGTCCATTCAGATAAAGAGACCGACAAAATATACTGTGATTATGCCCACAAGACAAGATTAGTGTTCGTAAGCAACACTTAATGTTCTAGACGTATACACTGTTAAAATTCAACAAACCCGTAGACGGCACCTCGGATATCCTGTTGAAACTCAATAAACCGGAGGAGGATACGTCCACTTATAATGTTGAACGATTTCCCGAATCTTGGAGTTAGCAGGGGTTATCTCAACAAAGCAGTAACAACCAGCAACACATGCAGCACAAGCGTCTTTATTGATCAAGAGTAAACTTCTTTACAAGGCGAGACATACATGACAAGACATGCTTCACCAAAACCAACACAGGGAGAGCAGAGACAATTACAAAGACAGGAACAAAACAAGCCACGCGGACTCAATCAACAAGCCGCCGACCTACTGCTGTGGAGTCCGCCCAGTCCTCCAGGTCGCCAGTCCGCAACCCAAGCTGCGCAGACTACCCCTTATTCCAATGTTTAGCTCTTCACCGCTGATCTGCAGGCCGCCTGACCGCGAGATCGCCTAGCCGCCAGACCGCACACGCTGCGCCACCGAAAGGAACAGTCCGCCTGAAGTAGACGACTTCCTGAACTCCGAACCAAGTTGCCAAAGAGAAGACTGCCTAGTCGCTATCCGCGACTTGCTGTTTACCGCCTGTTGCTTAACCGCAGAGTCCGCACTGTCCCTGACCGCAATCAGAGCCAAGTCCTGGCTTTCCAGCACTATCCGCACAACCTGCACAGCACAACCCAGTCAACTCTCAAACCGCGCGGACACCAAGGTCCAGTCCGCAGCAACTTACGCGAGCTCAATACTGTTCACTTACTTCGGTTCCGTCTATCGAGGTTATTTTTCCTGATGTGACATGGGTCCTATATATAGGCACGATGATGAGTATGGTCACCGCCCTAGACGATAGGATCACCGCCACATCCAGCAGCAAGAATAAGTGTGTTCGCCAGCCCGCGGACACACACTCCAGTTCGCCGCTCCTGTGCAGATAGCCAGTCCGCCCCAGCTTATCCAAGGCCGGACTACAAGCTCCAGTCTGCCTTGTCGCCGAGGGCCAAGCCAGGACCACCACAGTCGGACTCCGCAATGGCAATGTCCGTCAATCCGCGGACATAGCACCAGCCCGCATTACCCGAGCCCGCAGCCTCGCCATCAAGGCACCTGCCGGACTCAGCGGACACCCGGCTTCCGTCCGCATATCCCGAGTCCATTGCCTCATCTCCAAGGCATCTGCCGGACTCAGCGGACACGCCGATCCAGTCTGCTTACACAGCAAACTCCAGTCCGCATCCCTGAGTTCATAACCTCACTACAAGGCTAAACCGAACTCAGTGGACTCTAGCTCCAGTCCGCACGCTCTTGCACAGGCAATCCTCCAGTCCGCATATCCCCAAGCTAGCAATCAAGGCAACAACACTTCTACTAGGTTTGGCGGACTGAGAAAGCAGCCCGCGCTTCACTGCGCGATCTCCCCGGACTGAGCCACCCTGGACTTGGTTCAGTACCCACCAAGTCCACTCCCCTGGCCAAAACGGCCAGTCCGCACTTACTAGCGGACACTGGATCTAGCCCACCATACCGGGCGACCTCCAGTATCTGTCCGCACTGACTGGCGGTCTCCGCGGTTTCCCGCTGCACCAGAGCAAGACCAAGGCAACTGCCAAACCGGTCTGCCGAGCTCCAGTTCTTCAGTCCGCATCCTGCCGGACTTCGCGGATAGGATTTCTATCCGCCTGGTTACTTTCTGGGAGTCAACTGCCTGCTGAGTATACACCGGCCTATCAGACCGCTGCTGCTGTCCGCATAGTCCGTGCGAACAGACCGCCCAGGCCGCCACAGAGCAAACCGCCTGCAACATCCCTGCTGACCTAGCAGTCCGCCAACCCTGTCCGCGTAGTCCGCGCGGATATGTTGCCCAAGCCTTCCATTCACCCACTTTCACTTCACAGAATTCAACACTCCCCCTTGAAGTGAGAAGTGGTGAATAACTCCAGCAGCTCCCGTAACCTTGCACCTGGTCCTTCCGATAGCATCTACGAAGAGATGTCCAAGACATAGTCCTCGCCCCGCATATCATGGACCATGAGGGAGCCCTCCAGCATCTCCCAAAAGGAGTCATGCTTCCCTCTGCCTTCTTCAGCTTCAACCTCCACTCATGCATCACAGGAGTATCACCAACTACCTTGGGCACTAAAGTCCAAGCCTCGCTGCCTCTGAGAGAAGTCACCTCTTCAGCCTTGGTGTCAACCACCTCCTTGATTCTAGTGGGGTCATCACAGCCAGAAGAACCTTGCTCGACCTGAGGGCTAGCAAAGAAACATGGGACCAAGTCTGCCATGTTCCCTTCGCTATATCGAGCTGGTGGCTTACTGATCCTCTTCAATCTCCGAAAAACCTGATCATGGCTAACCACCTCCGCTGCTCCTGAACCAGCTCCGTTCCCGGGCAAACCTGGAACAATGCTCCCGTTGCTCCCTGAACAAGACGCCTCCTCACTGGAACCAATAGCACCTGGAGCAATGCTCCCCTTGCTATATGAACCAGGAGACTCCCCTCTTGAACAAGAACTGCTTGGAACATCGCTCATCCTGCTTCCTGAACCGGAAGCCTCCGCCTTCGAGCCAGAAGATCCTGGAGCAATGCTCCCCCTACTTCCTGACTCTGACGCCTTTGCCCCGGAGCTAGAACAACCTGAAGTACCTGGTGACTCAAGTAACTCCACTTCCTTAGCAGCAGCCTCCTTCAGCCCAACATCTAACCTGCTCATCTCTAGCTCCACATGAGAGCTACCCCAATACGGCGTCAACTCATCGAAGACAATGTCCCTCGATGTTGGGTATTGTATCCACAATTACCTGGATTTGAGGAAGCCACCTATCAAGCTAAGATGAATTCACAATGTATTTGATGAAACATCTTAAGTTGTACTTGCAGCTCCTCCACGCTAACTGCACACCAGTGTCAGGGTGCAGTAGGTCAATATACACGGGTCTGCAAGACGTAATCCCTCGTTGAGCAGATCAGTGTGTTGGCCTACGTGTACTCTCTCTATTGGAGTGCACTTACTTTCAAGTACAGGGCCGTTCATATGCAAGAGAAGACAAGGAGCATGGATGGGTCAAGGAGCAGCTCCTGGGTGGAAGACGAAAATTCGTCCAAGGAAAATTCGACGAGAATCACCAAGTGATTCTCGCCGAATCGGCGAGAATCACCAAGTGATTCTCGCCGACCCCTTCTGGCTACCTCAAAACGGTGCCAAGTAAGATTCGGCGAGAATCACTAGTGATTCTCGCCGAACCAGTGGTTAAGCAGCTCATGAATACCAAGTGAAAATCGCTGAGAATCAATAAGTGATTCGGGGAGAATCACTAGCGATTCTCGACGATTCGTCGAGAATCACTTGGTGATTCTTGCCGATTCGTCGAGAATCACCTGCGATTCTCGCCGATTTTCACTTAGCGATTTCTCGGGATGCTGCTGGACCGGATTATGCCGCTGGACTAGTTTGAACCGGATTTCGGGGTTATACGTGTGAGTCCCACAAACGGTCATATTGGAGTTATCTACAGTATATATATTCGGGTATTTTGAACAGTAAAGAGGAGACAAAAATCAGAAACCGAGCCGCGACGTAACCCTAAAATCGCGATTCCTCTCCGCCGCCGCCGTCACGCTCGGGCAAGTTGGTCGCCGCTGCTGATCGATTTTCTTCCCGATCTCCGGCGACAGAAGCTTAGCAAAGCTTGAGTCTCACGCGTCTATCCAGAGATCCCTTGTCTCTCGATTTGTTGACCGGGAAAAACTTCCCCGTCCGAATCGATCGAGACGACCGATCCTCGTGTGACCGTTGGTAGACCTAGCTAGCTTCGCTACGAAGTTTGGATCTCAAAGTACTGCTGCCGCGCACCTTCGTTGCCGCCGATCCCGAACCAAGCCGCCGCTCGGATTGCCGCCGCCGGTTCCGGGGAGATGCTCTCCAAGAGAGACCAAGGTTGTAGACTATTCGTTGACTTCACGAACACGTCGTCGAACGAAGAGGAACACCGTAGTCTCCAAAAGAAGTTTGTATCTCGTGTACATTCTATATTTACTTTTGTTGTAAAGGAACTTTTGTTCCGTGTTGTAAGGGTTGGGTGCAACCCGTTTTGTGGGAGTGTTGACTCTCACGTGTGGAAGGGTTCCTTCCGATAGTGCAGGGATTGGATTTCAATCCTGTTGGAGAAGAGACCGAGTCGTCCCGTGTTAGGAGATAGGTCGAAGGGGGAAAGTGGATGTACCCAAGTCGGGGAACCACTATAAATTGCCTGTGTATTCTGTGTGCTGTGCTTTTTATTTTTATTGTGCAGGTACATTCGTAAGTTCCGCAAAAGCGCTACACGTCACCTATTCCCCCCCATAGGTGCACATAGCCGACACTAGGTGGACTTTCAAGTGGTATCAGAGGGAGGTTCCTCATCAAAAAGGTTAACACCTTGAGTAGAATCCTGCCACCAGTGTCAGAAGTATGGAGCTGGATTATGAGATACCGCCACTCAAACTCCCCGCATGCACAAAGGATTATTATCCCATCTGGAGAATGAGAGTGTCATTTCACCTTGATGCTATCGATCCTCGAGCATCCTTCATCCTGGAAGAGGGTCCGTTTATTCCCATGAAGACCTCCGACTCTGGGATCCAAGTGCCCCTGGGCATTGCTGAGATGTCAGAGACGGAACTATCACTATTTCACTTGGACGAGAGGATTCGTCAAATCATTATGGATATCTGGTCTGGAGCCTCTCGCTCTAGATTGGAAAAATGTAGGACGGCTAAATCCATGTGGGTGATGATATCAGAGTTGATGGGGGAGTCAGAGAAAGCTGGAATATGTTGTCAACCAGACGAGGAAGCCTATGTGGGGGTCCTCACCTCTGAAGATGAAGGCAAGCATCACTCGGACAACATCAGAGCTCCAGTGTCCGTATCAGAGACTGACGAGACCAGTGAGGAAAGCAGCTCTGACGAGGATGAAACAATGGTCACTGACTCTAATGACAATAACACAGATGAGCAGGTAACATCTTCATCCTGCCCCATATCTTTTGACCTTTCTGAAGACAGAAACTGCTCTCCTCCAGAAAATTCTGATTCCCTGAAGAGAGCCCTTCAGGAAAGCAACCTACTTGCTGAGGAGCAAGCTCGAGAGATTGCTCGACTGAAGATCTTGTTGGTTCTCCAATTGGCGTCCAACAAGGTCAAGGACTCTAAGATCTCAGCTCTAGAGAGTAGTCTAGATAATGAGAAACGTATAGTATCAAACTTTTCCAAAGTTGATGCTATAAAGAGAAAGCAAGAAACCGGGTGGATCTCCCGGATTATCAAGGCATGGAGAAATGGGGAAACGGTATTCCGACCCCCCACTCCAAGCAGGAAGGCAACTCATCATGCCTTCAGGTATGACCACAGGAATAGTCGTGGTCACTGCAAGGGTGATCTGTCCCCATGTGGAAACGTCCATAGTGCAAGGGCCGTCATGGCCACACATGAGGAAATACCTAAGGCTCATTCTGAGCCCTTTGTATTCTCTGCCACTGCCTCAACACAGTGTGGATCTGCATGTCCCAGCTCACAGAAGACTTCTCACCACTCGAGGACACGGGATAGAGAGGATAGAAGCCATGATGTCAGGTTCCATGGGGCCTCTGTAAGGGAGATGCCTAAAAGAATGGCACCACCTTCCCGGCCTCATAACGCTCACAACATGCATTCTTTCCACCCTTTCACGTGTCACGATGGAAGAGGAATTTTTGTGACAAGATCATGCCCTATCCCGTTTAGACCTAGGACCGTAACTACATCAGTCACTAGATCAGGTCGGAAACGGCGATACAACATTCACCCATGTTGGTGCTGCGGCAAAGTGGGGCACTTTGCCATCGACTGTTGGCACAACCCCTCTGTGCCCACGGCAAGGGCTTATCCACATTCTCGGGACAGAGGTAGTCTTCCAGACAGGTTTTCTGAAGGAAGGCAGTTGCGTGCTTATGCTAACAGGAACCTAGGACCCAATATGATTTGGGTTCCTAAGGTAAAGTAATTCTTTCTTGCAGGGTAGTCTAGGTTCCCGTGAATATAATGGGACCTAGACAGTAGGTGGCTCAAGACTAAATTGGAACAAGCGTCTGCAATAACAGATGTGATATCTGTTTGAGCATACTCACATTGAGCCTCTAATGTGTTCTACCTGTGGGACTAAGACGATGACTCTCAAAATCCCAGGTAATTTTGATCAGTTCAAGTACTTGCGTCATATTGCATCCTCATTTAAAATATATATATATATATATATATATATATATATATATATATATATATATATATATATACTTTTATCCATGTGTATATTTATACTTATGCTTATACATGTATGTGGGCACCTCTAAGGATAGGTTAACTCGATGCATGCAAACCTTTATACATCAATAAAGAGTTAACGAAGATATGTCATCGTGAATCTCGACAACTCACAATTGACATCAAAAAGTTTTTGGAAAAGCCTCGTTCAAATCCAAATAGATTGACTTTAAAATATACATGTATTTATCATTTTTATATTGACTTGACATCAGAAGAATTCAAAAATGTTGCAATGCTTCTCAACGTGAAAATTCCTAGTCAAGAAACCTCTCAATTTCGAATTAGACAAATCCCGCCGACCCATTATATACTTGAAATCTCGCCGAATTAGACAAATCACGCCGACCCTTCGCCTTCTTCACGAATCCCGCCTCACGTCGCAGCAGATATCCCGCAAGAGCTCTTCCACCGACTCGCCGAAACCCGCAGACTTGCCGAAACCCACAAGAGCTCTTCCGCCGACTCGCCGAAACCCGCAGACTTGCCGAAACCCACAAGAGCTCTCCCGCCGACTCGCAGAAACCCACAGGAAGCTCGTCGATCATCTTCTCGCTGCAAGATTCTTCGCCACTGTTTGTCTTGCAAGATTCTCGTCGGATCCCGCACCGTCCTCGCTGTTTCCCGCAGGGTCTACACCGAAGGTCTTCCCAAACGACGCTCAAGGAAGATCTCTCGCAGGCAGCCCACCAACTCATTTCCGTCTAAGCCTTTAGGTAACCTCTTCCTCACCCGTACTTGGACGTCATCACTTGTGACGATTTCCTTTTTGATTGATCATTAAAGCTTAGAGTAGGGCTTCTCTCTCTAGATCTGCTATGGCTCCAAGGACAACTGCTGGGTTGGTCACTGGTTGCGAGCTTGCTCGGACTGGGTTCTCTCACGCCTCAGACGAATTCCACAACATCATTCTGATGCTGGAAGAGGCTGGACTAACATTCGTCCTGGAGCACCCTTGCAAAATCCTGGACAAAGAGGTGCTGGAGTTCTTCGCCACTGCAAGACTCCGAAATGGCGACTCACTAATCAAAAGCAAGGTGGCTGGGGCAAAGGTCAAGCTGTCTGCCAGCAAGCTGACTCGCTACCTGCAGCTTTCTAGCTCGGAGCATGAGGACTATCTGGAGGACGAGGACAAAACCAGAACTCTCCTATTCTGCGGTCTCCCACGAGAAACTCGGTCAATAAAGAGAAAGGATATGAATGAAGAAGGGAAGCTCCTGTCTGATATTATTGGAAAGGTGCTCATCTGCAAGTCGGGCTCTCATGACCATATCTCAGGAGATATGTTCAAGATCCTGATAGCTGTTGTCTGCTGTAAGAGGTTCAACTGGGGGGAGTTGCTGTTCGAGAAGATCAAGGACACCTTGGGCACTCTGAGTTTTGGCCGCATCATAAGTCTATATCTAAACCAGCTAAATGGAGACAAGTTTGACATGAGCAAAGGTGTCCCTCTCCACTACTTGAAGAAGATGGACACAAGTGTGTTTGATCGATGAGAGAGGCGTATTGGGCAGACTGCAGTGGAAGAGCAACAGGGAGTATCTCCAGCAGTCACCCCCGGTGAAATTCCTGATACCTTGACTGCAGGAATCGAGGGGGAGCCTCTACCCTCGCATACTGATGTAGTATCTGACATCTCCCAGCTGGCCAGAGATGTTGTGGCAGATCTACACGAAGAAAGTGAACCTGAGCTGGAGCATGGGGAGGCCCCGAACCGAAACGAGCAAGGAGCCGAAGCTACTGGAATGGAGACTGCTGACAACGAGTTGGAAGATGCTGCTGATATAGATGATTTCTTGGATGATGACAGAGAGGAAGATGGGAATGAGGGACATGAAGTATTGGAGGCTCCAGATCCTGTTGAACCTCCATCTGACAAGCCTGCACCAGTGGAGGGGGAGTCAGACAAATCTACAGAGGCCGCCAACATTCCTCCATTAGAGACTGTGCTTGTATCCAACTCTACAGATGCGTCTGCTGAAGGGCAAGGTCCACAAGTGCCTCCGGCTCTTCCATTACGAGATGAGCTAGCCACTCACACAGTAAATGTCATTCAGGGAATTGTGAATGAACTCAAAGACTCCTTTGCTAACGCTCAGAATAAACTGCTGAAAAGGATTAAGACTTCTGAAAATCTGATGCTCAAGAATATGGTGGAAATCAACCATAAACTGGACGTGATGGAGAAGAAATTTGAAGAGAAGTATACCGCGGCCGGCGAAGCTGTCACACTCCTTATGGCCGGATTGAAGAAGAACACCGACACTCTTGCCGTCGTCAATCAGAATGCACATGTTGTAGCCAACAACATTCAAAAGTTTGACGGTAATATGGTAACTCTTAACGCCAATCAGCAAGCTTTAGTCAATGAATTCTCCCGGACCACCAAGCATATTGATGACTCCCTGCACTCCTATGCAAACTGCATCGCTGTCGAAGCCAAAAAGGGGGAGAAGGACTACATAGCTAAGATGGCTGAGCTCCGAGAAGTCATGATCAAAAACTTCGAACAGTCCAACAAATACGTTTATGACAGCTGCTGGTGGATGCTCCACCAGGCGTTAGGCGTCGCCTTGCCTGAAAAGCCTGCGGATATTCATGCTCCTGAGACATCTACGGCCGCTGAGGGAGTAAGTGCTGCTGAGGGAATAAGTGCAAGTGCTGCAGATGTTCCCATAAGTGAAGCTGATGCTAGGGCTCTCTCCAAAGCTAAACTGAGGAGCATGTTTGATCAAGAGGCCCTAGCAAAAGCCAAGGCCAAGAGAAAAGCTCAGGAAGGGACCTCCAAGGAGACACTAGCTGAAAAGAGGATCAGAATGAGTGAGGAGGACGTACGAAACGAAAAATGGAGTCCAGTTTCAAGGAACATCATCTTAGACACCTTCTGGCTGCAAGAAAGAGGAGAGATCAATCGAAACGAAGTATATAGCCAGTATGAGTGGGAAACGCACAAAACATTTGAAGCGAAACGCAACATCTTTTTCAGAAACAACAAGGATGCAAATAAAGTTCCTCCTCCTAGGTATTACCCGAAGCCCAAAGAATACATGGAGAGGCAAAGCAAGAAGTACTTGGCTCAAAATCTTAAGGGTGACTTAGCTAAGGAAAAATAGTCAATAACTTATAGCTTGTCACTTTGTCTTAAGAACATTTAATGATTATTGTTATCATATGAACAATTCTGAGATTATATGTGTATATATATATATATTGATATATATATTTGAATTTGTGAATGACTCAAGTCCTGATCTGGTTGCATATATTCTCTTGTGCTGCATGTTTAATTTCTGAATGCTATGTTTATTATTTGATAAGGGTTATTCATCTTAGCTAGTAGGGTTTTGGCTTCGTCAAATAGGGGAAGATTGTTGGGTATTGTATCCACAATTACCTGGATTTGAGGAAGCCACCTGTCAAGCTAAGATGAATTCACAATGTATTTGATGAAACATCTTAAGTTGTACTTGCAGCTCCTCCACGTTAAGTGCACACCAATGTCAGGGTGCAGTAGGTCAATATACACGGGTCTGCAAGACGTAATCCCTCGTTGAGCAGATCAGTGTGTTGGACTATGTGTCCTCTCTCTATTGGAGTGCACTTACTTTCAAGTACAGGACCGTTCATATGCAAGAGAAGACAAGGAGCATGGATGGGTCAAGGAGCAGCTCCTGGGTGGAAGACGAAAATTCATCCAAGGAAAATTCGACGAGAATCACTAGTGATTCTCGCCGACCCCTTCTGGCTACCTCAAAACGGTGCCAAGTAAGATTCGGCGAGAATCACTAGTGATTCTCGCCGAACCAGTGGTTAAGCAGCTCATGAATACCAAGTGAAAATCGCTGAGAATCAATAAGTGATTCGGCGAGAATCACTAGCGATTCTCGACGATTGGTGATTCTCGACGATTCGTCGAGAATCACCTGCGATTCTCGCCGATTTTCACTTAGCGATTTCTCGGGATGCTGCTGGACCGGATTATGCCGCTAGACTAGTTTGAACCGGATTTCGGGGTTATACGTGTGAGTCCCACAAACGGTCATATTGGAGTTATCTACAGTATATATATTCGGGTATTTTGAACAGTAAAGAGGAGACAAAAATCAGAAACCGAGCCGCGACGTAACCCTAAAATCGCGATTCCTCTCCGCCGCCGCCGTCACGCTCGAGCAAGTTGGTCGCCGCTGCTGATCGATTTTCTTCCCGATCTCCGGCGACAGAAGCTTAGCAAAGCTTGAGTTTCACGCGTCTATCAAGAGATCCCTTGTCTCTCGATTTGTTGACCGGGAAAAACTTCCCCGTCCGAATCGATCGAGACGACCGATCCTCGTGTGACCGTTGGTAGACCTAGCTAGCTTCGCTACGAAGTTTGGATCTCAAAGTACTGCTGCCGCGCACCTTCGTTGCCGCCGATCCCGAACCAAGCCGCCGCTCGGATTGCCGCCGCCGGTTCCGGGGAGATGCTCTCCAAGAGAGACCAAGGTTGTAGACTATTCGTTGACTTCACGAACACGTCGTCGAACGAAGAGGAACATCGTAGTCTCCAAAAGAAGTTTGTATCTTGTGTACATTCTATATTTACTTTTGTTGTAAAGGAACTTTTGTTCCGTGTTGTAAGGGTTGGGTGCAACCCGTTTTGTGGGAGTGTTGACTCTCACGTGTGTAAGGGTTCCTTCCGATAGTGCAGGGATTGGATTTCAATCCTGTTGGAGAAGAGACCGAGTCGTCCCGTGTTAGGAGATAGGTCGAAGGGGGAAAGTGGATGTACCCAAGTCGGGGAACCACTATAAATTGCCTGTGTATTCTGTGTGCTGTGCTTTTTATTTTTATTGTGCAGGTACATTCGTAAGTTCCGCAAAAGCGCTACACGTCACCTATTCCCCCCCCCCATAGGTGCACATAGCCGACACTAGGTGGACTTTCACTCGACACTGTGAGTTTCTTCGTCGCAGGATCCATACACCTCCATCTTCTCCTCTGCTCATCATACCCAACAAAGACTAACTTTGTCTTGAGAGCACCCGAAGAGTGTATGTAGCAGGTATATCCAAACACCCGAAGATGTTTCACGC
Source organism: Platanthera guangdongensis (assembly GCA_039583875.1). Taxonomy (NCBI): domain Eukaryota; kingdom Viridiplantae; phylum Streptophyta; class Magnoliopsida; order Asparagales; family Orchidaceae; genus Platanthera; species Platanthera guangdongensis. Next base: position 147,244,190 of record CM077167.1, read on the forward strand.
TGGGCTTTACTCCGAACATCAGCTCATAAGGAGTCTTCACTATGATCAGACTAAGAGGCATCTGGTTGATGACATGAGCAGCACATGTCATCCCTTCCGCCCAAAGAGCCTTCAGAACGCCTTTACTCTGAAGCCAACACTTGCAGGTCTCCGTTAACCAACGGATCATCCGAGCTGCAATACTACCTTGTTGTGAAGTATGTCCACAAGAAAGCTCCTTCCGGATCCCTTGCTTCCTGCAAAAGTGTGAGAACTCGGTTGAGCCAAACTCACCACCGATACTTGTCCTCAACACCTTGATCCTCCGGCCAAGCTGGCCTTCCACAAGCTTCTTGAACTCCACAAACAAGTGCACCATGTTGGACTTCTTCTTCATGAAGTATACCCATGTATACCTTGAATAGTCATCAACCAATATCAGCATGAACCTGCTGCCTCCAAGACTGGCTGTGACGGTCGGTCCCACCAGAGCACAATGGACAACCGTCAATGGTGCTTTACATCTGGATTGTGCCTTATCAACCATGAAGCGATAGGCTTCACTTTGCTGACATCCCGCACACCCCTGACCATCGCCATAGGAAGACAATCTAGGCAGCCCTCTTACGAGTCTTCTTCCTGTCATTGCTTTCAGCTTGTCCATTCCTACATGCCCCAGTCTTTCATGTCAGATAGCTGCACTATCACTGGCATTCACCCGATCAGCTCCAGAACTAGTTGATGTCCCAACTACGTTCTTCTCCTTACCTCCGACATGAGCTACGTTCGCCGAGAGCAAGACAACCTTGCACTCTTTCCGGAGATGACCATGCTGCTTGCATTTATAGCACCTTGGTCCCTCCTTCCTCTTCCTATCACGCCTAGGAGAACCACTCCTTTCTTCCTGATATGAAGTAGAAGGACCATCTTCCGCAGCAACCTTCACCTCCTTCCGGAACAACCCATCAAGGGAAGTCCAAACCTCCGCAGCTGACCGACATCCACTGATGTGGTCCAAGAGCTCCGATGAGATCACCTGCCGGAGAATAGACTCCGCTTTCGCATTTGTCTCCTTCCAGGCTCTCATTGCTTCAGCATTGCCAGCAGTAGCCTCTTGTCTTCCTGCTCCGCATACAACCTCCCAAAGGTCCTCGCCAAGAAGAAAGCTCTTCATACAGGACTTCCACCTTTCACAGTTCGTCTCTGTAAGGAGATCAATTACAAGACAACTTGCATCCTCCACTGTCATGGTTCTACCACTGGTTTCCTCTACACAAGAGCAACTGCTTCCATTGAGCACTGCTTGACCACTCCAACCTGGCTTTGATACCATGTTAAAATTCAACAAACCCGTAGACGCCACCTCAGATATCCTGTTGAAACTCAACAAACCGGAGGAGGATACGTCCACTTATAATGTTGAACGATTTCCCGGATCTTGGAGTTAACAGGGGTTATCTCAACAAAGCAGTAACAACCAGCAACACATGCAGCACAAGCGTCTTTATTGATCAAGAGTAAACTTCTTTACAAGGCGAGACATACATGGCAAGACATGCTTCACCAAAACCAACACAGGGAGAGCAGAGACAATTACAAAGACAATAACAAAACAAGCCGCGCGGACTCAATCAACAAGCCGTCGACCTACTGCTGTGGAGTCCGCCAGGTCGCCAGTCCGCAACCCAAGCTGTGCGGACTACCCCTTATTCCAATGCTTAGCTCTTCACCGCCGATCTGCAGGCCGCCTGACCGCGAGGTCGCCTAGCCGGCAGACCGCACACGCTGCGCCACCGAAAGGAACAGTCCGCCTGAAGTAGGCGACTTCCTGAACTCCGAACCAAGTTGCCAAAGAGAAGACTGCCTAGTCGCTATCCGCGACTTGTTGTTTACCGCCTGTTGCTTAACCGCAGAGTCTGCAATGTCCCTGACCGCAATCAGAGCCAAGTCCTGGCTTTCTAGCACTATCCGCACAACCTGCACAACACAACCCAATCAACTCTCAAACCGCGCGGACACCAAGGTCCAGTCCGCAGCAACTTACGCGAGCTCAATACTGTTCACTTACTTCGGTTCCGTCTATCGAGGTTATTTTTCCTGATGTGACATGGGTCCTATATATAGGCACGATGATGAGTATGGTCACCGCCCTAGCCGATAAGATCACCGCCACATCCAGCAGCAAGAACAAGTGTGTCCGCCAGCCCGCGGACACACACTCTAGTTCGCCGCTCCTGTGCAGATAGCCAGTCTGCCCCAGCTTCTCCAAGGTCGGACTACAAGCTCCAGTCCGCCTTGTCGCCGAGGGCCAAGCCAGGACCACCACAGCCGGACTCCGCAACGGCAATGTCCGCCAATCCGCGGACATAGCACCAGCCCGCATTACCCGAGCCCGCAGCCTCTCCATCAAGGCACCTGCCGGACTCAGCGGACACCCGACTTCCGTCCGCATATCCCAAGTCCATTGCCTCATCTCCAAGGCATCTGCCGGACTCAGCGGACACGCCGATCCAGTCTGCTTACACAGCAAACTCCAGTCCGCATCCCTGAGTTCATAACCTCATTACAAGGCTAAACCGAACTCAGCGGACTCTAGCTCCATTCTGCACGCTCTTGCACAGGAAATCCTCCAGTCCGCATATCCTCAAGCTAGCAATCAAGGCAACAACACTTCTACTAGGCTTGGCGGACTGAGAAAGCAGCCCGCGCTTCACTGCGCGATCTCCCCGGACTGAGCCACCCTGGACTTGGTTCAGTACCCACCAAGTCCAGTTCCCTGGCCAAAACGGCCAGTCCGCACTTACTAGCGGACACTGGATCTAGCCCGCCATACCGGGCGATCTCCAGTATCTGTCCGCACTGACTGGCGGTCTCCGCGGTTTCCCGCTGCACCAGAGCAAGACCAAGGCAACTGTCAAACCGGTCTGTCGAGCTCCAGTTCTTCAATCTGCATCCTGCCGGACTTCGCTGATAGGATTTCTGTCCGCCCGGTTACTTCCCGGGAGTCAACTGCCTGCTGAGTATACACCGGCCTGTCAGACCGCTGCTGTTGTCTGCATAGTCCGCGCGAACAGACCGCCCAGGCCGCCACAGAGCAAACCGCCTGCAACATCCCTGCCGACCTAGCAGTCCGCCAACCCTGTCCGCGTAGTCCGCGCGGATAGGTTGCCCCAACCTTCCATTCACCCACTTTCACTTCACAGAATTCAACATACACAAATAGTTAAACTACGAGAGTTTTACCGCTGAAAAGTCGGGCTGAAAAGTACATAGAAATCACTATTGAAGTACCGCAAATCGGATACACACACTGGATGTCTTGCTTGCTTGACATTCAAAGCTGATAAAGAATGCAAAAACTGGATAGTGATGAAGTTTATAAAGGAGCATAATGATCCGTTGACAACCGAGAAAAGATACATTTATTGAGCTCTCGCTGCAATATTTTTGAAATGCAAGGTAGCATGATGAAAATATGACAGTAGTAAGCGGTGTTGTAGATGTCGGTCGACGTGTCTGGCATGTCGTGCGACAAAAATTTTGGGTGTAAAACGTCATGACATCGATATTTTAAGCAAATATGTCATTTTTGAAAATATCGTCCGATATATCCATTTAATCCGACATATCAGGCGATATTTCTCGAACGATATGTCGTCGAGAGTATTACAATTTTTTTCATTTTTTAAAGAGGCCAAACACTGGCTAAGATGTTGTCTTGTGACTTTGAGGTCACGGGTTAGAGTCCTGGAAGCAGTATTTTGCAGAAATGCAGGGTAAGGTTTGCCTACATTGCATTCTTGTGGTAGGATCCTTCCTCGGACCCTTGCTGCGCAGGGATGCTTTGTTTACTGTGTTGTCCCTTTTGAGGAGACCAAACAAAAATAATTTGTTGTGTATCTCTCTAAGTCTAGTATCAACTACTTTCTCATCTAGCTCTCATTTAGTGATCTTTATCTCGTTTATTGCACTCAGCGACTCTTTGTAGTGTAGTTTATAAAAATACATTATTTGTATATATGTTAATTATGTAATTTATAAACATACATTATGTATAAAAATTATACTTATTTATAAAAACTATATAATATATATGAATACATTATTTAAATATTAAAATACGACATTGTAAAATATCTCTGATATATCTCACGCAATCCAACAACCGACATTTCAAACCCAAACGACATGAACCCGACATAGGACATCTACAACCTTGGCAGTAAGAATTAGAGCAATGGATTTCTATAACTTTATATCTACTGAAACTGGTGGGGTTGAAAACATAGGATTCTCCAAGACGAATGCCTTCAATTACGTTCAGCGGAAAAAAAGGGCTTTAATAGAATGCAATGACGCTTCTAGCTTGCTTACTCTACTACAAAAAAATGTTAGCGAATAATAATACGAAGTCCGGATGGATAAATTTAATAGACTGATAAGTTTTTTTTGGATGGATTGACACAAAAAGATAGACTACGTCTGTTTCAATGACATTCTTATTTTTGACACTACCTATAAACTTAATAAGTATAATCTAGCTTGCACGTCATTTGTTGCCTTGAACTATCACTGGTAGAATGTTTTTGTCGGCGGGGCTTTTAACACTGAGGAGTCTATTGAATCGTTCTACTGGTTGTTCGAGGAGTGTATGAATATTGTGGGTGGTAAACAACCACCTATTATCTTTATAGACCAGGATCAAACAATGACTGTTGCTATTGAGCGAGTATTGAATACTAATCGCAATCAGTTATATCAGTGACACATATGCAAGAAGGCACAATCAAAAATCCCGAGCTTCAACCATGATAGAAGTGTTCGAAAACGTTTCTATAATTGCATGAAAAAGTGTGATGGCGTGGATGAGTTTAATAGGTATTGACACGAAATTATAACGAGAGAAAGCCTGCATGACAACAAATGGCTTAGAGATGTTTATAATATTAGGAGGCGATCCACCATGTTCAATAAATATGTATTGCACTTTGGTATTTTGTCTACCCAAAGAAGCGAGTTAGCCGATAATTGCTTGCATGGATGTTTGACTAGTTCGCTTGTTGAGTGCTTTTATGGAATGGAGAAACTTATCTCATCATGATGACGCAATGAGCACGATGAAGATTTCAAGTGCAAACACGACGCTATTAGATTACGATACAAAATGTGTATACTACAAAAGAATATTTCGAAGTAATACACTCAGAAAATGTTTGCAATATTTGAAAAAACTTTCATGGAGGGAGTTGTGAGAGTTAACATGTTGCTTTTATGGATTGGAGAAACTTACCTCATCATGTATGCAAAGCGACACAGTTGATGTTGACAAAAAATGGTTTGTTACATATAATTCTACCACCAATGATGTGCAGTGCTCGTGTCATGGTTTCGAGACTAAATATATCTTATGCCAACACATCTTAAGGATTTATAACTTAAGAAATGCTAGGTAAATACCTAGTAGTTATCTGCTAAAAAGATTTACTATAAAGACCAAAAAGAGAATCTACCTACCCGACACACCCTCCATGACAGATTCTAACTCGAACTTGATATTTAAAATTCACAGCACCGTCGGCGGAAGCTGTAATAGACTACTGTAATTTCTATTTTATGTAACAGTGCATATTGTGCATGTACGAACCTGTTGTTCACAGACTAATCAAGAAGTCTTTTTGTTTGGCATAATGTATTCTCTTTTGTGCTTGTATTTGTATAATAAATATGAGATTGGGATAATATTGGCTTAAGAATAAAAGGTGAACACGAGTAGAAAGTTTTGTGTTAAGGTGTGGATAGGAAGTCAGAATTTCAGATTGGAAGCATCTATGCTACCGATATCAGAGTTTGATGTAATCTTTGGTATGGACTAGCTCTCGGAGTACCGTGCCTGTATAGATTACAACTCTAAGGAAGTCACACTGGGACAAAACATCGAATGAGAGACTAAGTTCACTGGTATGCGAGGATCGAACAAGATATTGATGTCTGCTCTCCAGGTAGTCAAAGCTGTTTGGAAAGGCGCTAAGTTGTTCTTCACGCTATTGGAGGCTGTTGAGCCAAAATCCACTTTGAGTGACGTTCCTACTGTATCGGATTATGCAGATGTGTTTCCTAAAGATCTCCCTTATTTACCGCCCCCAACGAGATATTGAATTCGCTATTGAGTTGGTGTCAGGTAGGAAACTTGTGGCCCGCTCACTGTACCGGATAGCGCCTAAGGAGATGGCGGAAATTTTTCAATTTCAAGAACTGCTAGAACAAGACTATATACGTCCAAGTATGTCACCTTGCAGTGCACCGGTCCTCTTTGTGAAGAAGAAGGAAGGAAGCTTGCGTCTATGCATTGATTATCGAGAATTGAACAAGCTGACGGAGAAAAACAAGTATCTGATTCCACAGATTGATGACTTGTTTGACCATCTAGTGAGATCAACTGTCTATTCAAAGCTAGATTTAAAGTGTGGCTATTATCAGTTGTGGATTAGGGAATGTGACATTCCCAAGACAGCTTTCGGTACATGTTATGGTCACTATGAGTTCACTGTAATGTCATTTGGGCTAACAAATGCGCTATCAGTATTCATGAACTTGATGCACCAAACTTTTCAGGAGTACTTAGATCAATCTGTGATCGTCATTATTGATGACATATTGGCGTACTCTCAATCAGAAGAAGATCATGCAAATCACTTGAGGATGGTTTTGCATACACTGAGAAGAAATAATCCCTATGTCAAGTTCTCAAAGTGTGATTTTTGGCTATCATCAGTGGCTTTTCTTGGCCATATGATTAGTGGAGAGGGTATTGCTGTGTATCCGACAAAGATTGTTGCGATACGAGAATGGCCTGTGTTGGGTACGATAGCAGAAGTCAGGAGTTTGCTTAGACTTGCTGGTTACAGGCACTTCGTGGAGAACTTTTCGAGGATAGCCTTACCTCTCACTACACTGACGGGGAAAGATCAGAAGTTCGTTTGAACGTCTGAGTACACCAGAACTTTTGAGGAGTTAAAGAGTCGTTTGACTATATCGCCTATCTTGAGTTCGCCATGTGGTGCGAACGACTATGAGATATACAATGATGCTTTAGGTAGCGGCTTAGGCTTCGTTCTTCTGCAATTCAGAAAGGTTATATCTTATGGCTCACACCATTTGAAAGTACACGAGTGAAACTATCCAGTTCATGACTTGGAGTTGACAGTTGTGACTTTTGCACTTAAGTTGTGGCGTCACTACTTATATGACATGACAGTTCATATAGTCACAGACCATCAAAGCCTTAATTTTTAATAGATCAGAAGGATCTAAACATGCGACAACAAAGGTGGATGAAATTTCACAGGGACTACACTTTCCAGACACATTACACTCTCAGGAAGGGAAATGTGGTCGCAGATTCCTTGAGTCGTAGGACTCTAGTACGGGCAGGTTGGCTACAGATGCATGATAAGCATCTAATCCAGAAATTAGAGTCCTTAGATATTTCCGGTGTTGACAAGAATGCCACTGCAAATGCGTTCTTGAACTAGACAGAGGTGCAATATGACCTCGCGGATAGGATTCGACGAGCGATGGAACTCAATGAGAGTATGAAGCGCTATGCAGTGGATGAGTGAAATTCTCAATTCTCCTTGGATGGCGGTCTTTTGAGAAAGGATGGTCGTTTGTACATCCCAAATGTGGGTAAGCTGCGAGAGGATTTAATGTATAAGGCACACTTAACTAAATACTCAATCCACCCATGGAACACAAAATGTATAAGGACATGAAAAAGATATTTTGGTGGCTGGGTTTGAAGAAGGACATAGCGCTTTACGTGGCAAAGTGGCATACTTGTGACTTGGTAAAAGCTGAATGTCAGAAACCTGGTGGTTTTCTGAAATCGTTGCCAATTCCGGTCTGGAAGTTCGATGACATATCTATGGATTTCGTGCATGGATTGCAAAGATCATAGAGCGGGAACGATGTCGTGTGGATGATCGTTGACCGGTTGACAAAGGTGTCGCACTTCATACCGAATAAGAAGGACGATTCAGTTAAAAAATTGGCTAAGTTGTATGTTGACAACATAGTATGTTGACAACATAGTATGTTTGCACGGTATGCCACATACCATTGTTAGTGACCGAGACGGGCACTTTACTTCGAATGATTGGATACTAATCCACCAGTTGTTGGGTACTAAACTGAAGTTCAGTACGATCTTTCATTCGCAAATGGATGGTCAGTCCGAGAGGACCAATAGGATAATGGAGGATATGCTCTGTATATGCGCCTTGGATTTTTGGAATAGGTGGGAGGATCTTATCTATATTATTAAGTTCGCCTATAATAATTGAAAGTATCTAGTTGCCTACATAAATCACCTAGAGGGGGGTGAATATGTGAGATCTGCGTCTTTTGCGGAATAAAAAGTTGAGAGTAAACAACCCAGACGACACAAGAAATTTATAGTGGTTCCCCAATCTTGAGTACGTCCACTCTCCACCTCGCCTATCTAGCACCTTGGCTAGCCTCACCTACTTCACTATATCTCGGATTGCAATAATCCTACACCTCAGAGCAACATTCCTACAACTCAGAGATAATACACTCCTACAAACTCGATCCCACAAAATGGGATCTACACTCAGAAGAACAGACTTCCTCCAATCTTGGAGACAAAGCTCCTACAAGAGTTAAAATAAAGTTTTACAACAACAATAAAAATGTTACACTTCTAGATCTAAAATCTTCAAGGTTCTTTCTTCATGAAAAATGAAAATCTCTATGAAGAAGATGAGGAAGAAATCCCGAGAAAACTTGATTTGAAAAACTTAGGATCCGACACGATCAAGTTGATGTTTGAAGAATCTTAAATCTGTGATCTGTCAAATCTTTTCTCCTTTTGAATCGTTGGATTGAGAGATGAGCGACAAAGAAGAATGACGATGAAGACGGCGCGGCTTCTCCCGATTTCCAAATTGCGGTGCGATTCTGATTGCTGTAAATTAGGGTTAGCAATTTCTCTACAAAGACTTTACATAGAACATCGTCTAACAGTCTGAAATAATTAAGGAATGATCCACGTGGACCAATCATGAGGTACTTAGATTATATTGAAATTCGTCAGACAGATTTGAAAAGAAATTTTTCTGCAACTTCATTTCTCGAGAAGACTTGTAATTTCTCAAGAAGGATGTACTTTCTCGAGAAATGACATGACTTTCCCGAGAAATTTACTTGACCCAAATTCTTTGAACTGAATTACTTATTTCTCGAGAAAAATTTGATTTCTTGAGAAATGTTTTGCTTTCTCGAGAAATGATGTAGTCTTCTCGAGAAAAATACATAACACAAATTTTGAACTAAAGAACTGATTTCTCGAGAAAGATTTGATTTCTCGAGAAAAGATTTGTTTTCTCGAGAAATGACCTAGTTTTCTCAAGAAAAAATATTTAACGTAAATTCTTAGAACTGAAGGATTGATTTCTCGAGAAAAATACTTAGCTTCTCGAGAAACAATTTTTGACTTGTCGAGAACTACATTCCTTTCTAGAGAAATGAACTTGGTTTCTCGAGAAATCTTCAGGGCTTTTCTCGAGAAAAGGACTTGGATAAGTTTTGAGAATTTTCCGAGAAGTCTTAAGGTTTCTCGAGAACAACTTTGCTTCCTCAAGAATTATACTTAGATTTCTCGAAAAATAGATTTCCTTTCTCAAGAAAAAAACTTAGAAAATTTTTCAGAAAATTTTCTTTTCTACTTTGTTGAAAACCAGCAACCCTTTCTTTCTTCTATTGCTCTAGTACTTGAAAATGAAGTGCATCTCAATAGAGAGGTTACACATGAGTCAACACCATGGATTACACAATGAGTGATTACATTATATGGTCCTGTGTTTAGTGACTCATTGTAAACTGACATTGGTCTACACTTAACAATAATGACCTGAAATTACTCAACTAAAGAATAACATCAAATACATACTTAATTCATCTTAGTTCAAGGGTGACTTCACACAAATCTAGGTTATTATGAATACAATACCCAACAATCTCGCCCTATTTGTAGAAGTTAGAACTCTCTATACTAAGGTGAATTATATCAAGATAATCAAAGAATTACCTAACAAATAAAATGATATAAGCAGTGACAATTAGGAGATAAAATGATCATCAAAATTCAAAATTATATATATATATATATATAGAATTTGTCCATAGAAATATCGTGGTCCACAAAATTATAGAACACTGATAATATAAAATCATTTGAACTGTTGCTGATGTTGTATTTCCTTCCTCTCTTATTGTCTTTTCGGATTGCTGAAGGGCTTGGGATAGTAATTTGGAGGTCGAGGAGGAGCATTAAGATTATTACGACCATATTCACAATCATAAATCCTTTTTTTTTGTCATTGAATTCTCATATAGCTCCCACTCCTTGTGACTGTAATGATCATCCTTATTTTCATTAAATTCCACAACTAGCTTTAGATTATCCAGAATAAGAGACTTAGAGGTTGGACTCCAAACTTTAGCAAATTCCTATTCTTTCCTTTTAACAGCTCCTTGAATGGGGATAGTTCTGCTGGCAAAAGCACCATCACCATATTTCTTTTTCTTTGGCACTGACATTTCAGGAGGTAGGTCTTGAGGAATCTCTGGCTGATTAGAGGTCCAGACTTGAGAATAGATTTCACGAGGGACTTCATACTGTTCAGGTCTAGGAGAGAAAGTAGGCTTGCAGATATTTGGATTAAGATGAGGAGGTGGAGCCTCATTGGGATCAACTTGAAAGTCTGGAAAGATTTGATTGTGCATCCAGACAACAGTCTCAAAAGTATAGATGTTTACACCCTTAATCTGCTTTTCTACACTTGTATTGATCTCTTTTAGTTGATTGTCCCATTGGGTATTCATCTCTTGAACATTGTCGTCTAGATTTTCTTTCACTTTATCCTCCCCCTTTCTGACTTCTACAAATATAGTCTCTTTGGCATCTTCTTTAAATTTCCCAACCTCTTCACAAGTTTTGAAGTTCTGTTGTTTAGATTTCTTCAGCAATTGAATCTGATTGTTGGCCACAGTGACTGCTTGATTCATGACTTCACCAACACTAGTGATAGTGTGGTCCAAAGCCTTGCCACCAATATTTAGCAGTCTTTTGAATTCATCTGTATTACTTTGAATTTCAGCAAATCCTCTGCTCATCTCTTTCTCAAGAGCAGTTACTCGTTCAGTTAGTTCTTTAAGAGACTTGTCAAAGTACTCTCTTTGCTTTGTCAACATAGATTCAATCTCGCCCAACAGGGTATCATCAGAAATGATTTCAGCTGGAGGAGGTGGAGGAGGTAGGGCTGGAGCTATCCAGAATGATATTTCTTCAATAACAACTGAACTTTTGCCTCTTTAGGCAGTTGTCGTCATATCCCCTTCCTCGCCAAGAATAATAGGTAGAGAGAATTCTAAATTCTTGAGTGGAGGTTCTGCAGGTTCTGGGATACCGTCTTTCTCATCAGAGAGTATAACCTCATTCTCCCCCTCAACTTGTTCCTGGGGCGGAGAATCTTTTAGTATCTCTTCAACATCTACTTAGGCATCGTGAAGATTTTCCTGATCAGAAGAAGAGTCAAAATCCATACCTGAGCCACCATCATGCATAGAGGTGTTCTTCTCATCATCAGACTGAGCTTTATTTTCCTTTTCCACTAGCACATCATCATCAAGAACTTGCTCTGTAACTTGATCTGTAGGAACATCTGACTGAATCTCTGTGTCTGGTACCTCAGCTTGTTAATCTTCTTAATGAACTGAAGGAGCAGGCTCCCCCTCAACAGCTGCAATAGATGTGGCAACTGTGTCAGTAAGAAGGGGAGATGGGGTACTATCCTCATTAACTATGGTACTTGGAACTGTTGGAGCTTGACCTGGCTTTGGAATTCTAATTTCCCCTCAGTTGATGGATGAGAGTGTGACTTTCTTCAAGTGGTGAATGGACACACCTTTGGACAAGTCTAAGACTTCAGGTTGCGTTTGATTCAGATAAAAAGATGATTCTGGCAAACTTAGGTGCCATCATGCTTTCCTTAATTTTGTCAAATAGCATGTGTCCCCATTAAAATTTCTTGCGACATACCACAACTTTCATCAAGCAGAGGAAATCAGAGGATATCTATCCGAGTGAACCTATTTTGTAGAGGAGGACTTTTGTAACGCCCTTGAATTTTTGATAATTATTTGAATTGGAAATGTCATATTTATAACGTCAGGACGTTAATTTTTAACGTCATGTTGACGGCGCTGCACGGTTAGTGCGTCTTCGCGTCTGTTAGGTCTGTTTGACCAAATTTTGGGGGTTTTGACGAGATTGAAGGTTTTCATATTGGAAATAATAAGTTTGTGTTTTTGGATTTGCTTGTCTAGTTTTGTTGCGGTCCGTGCATTTTTTGAGTCTCGACGCATATTTGAAGTTTTGTGATATTTATGCTTGTTATAAGCATGCGATGATAGTGTCTCGAGAATGGTGTATCAGATTCTAGTGTAGTGTTCGTCGTTAGATTCGTAGCGCCGACATTCACCTTTGGTGCAAATTTCATTTGGATCAGGGTGCGTTTAGCCCCTGTATCGTCGTATTATCCCAGTGCTTAGGACAAAACTGACTTCCTGAAAATCCTTAGTTGTTCCCGAGAAGTTCTGCCAGTTCTCGAGAAGTCCTGTGTTGTACTCGAGAAATCTTGCCTTGTTCTCGGGAAATCATATGTTGTTCTCGAGAAATCCGAAATTCCTTCTCGAGAAGTCCAATTTTGCTCTCGAGAAATTAGCAGCTCTTCTCGAGAAATCCAGGTCCCTCTCGGGAAATCCAACGTCGCTCTCGAGAAATCCATAGTCCATCTCGAGAAATCCCTCTATTGTCCTCGGTAAGTGCTGCTTATTTCTCGAGAAATCCTTCTTCTGTTCTCGAGAAAGCCTTCGTTGTTCCCGAGAAGCCTTCTTCAGTACTCGAGAAATACATTCCTTTTACTCAAGAAGTTTTCCTCATTTCTCAAGAAGCCCTCTTCAGTACTCGAGAAATCCATACATCATTTCAGAAAATCCGGTTCAGCCGATCCCTGTTCGTTCTCTTAAGTGTAATAATTTTAATATTATATATATAGGGTCATGTTCCTATGCGAACAAATTCGCGTGCGAATGTGCGAAGAGCGAAATCCGGTCGTTCCTATATCCGCTACAGTGATCCAACCGTTCTTCTTTTTGGCGGGCGGGATCCAGTGCGAAACCAACAACGGTGGCGGTGGTTGCGGCCTCGCAGACCACCGACCGGCTTGGGTTCGCCGGCGGGCATGCCGACGAACCTCCGGAGGCCGGTGGCCGGCGAGACAGCAGCCACCACCGCTGTTTCTTTTTGGGATGCGGGCGGGATCCAGTGCGAAACCAGCAAAGACAGCGGTGGCTGCGGCCTCGCCGGCCACCGACCGTCCTGGGTTCGCCGGCGAACCTCGGGAGGCTGGTGGCCGACCGCAGCAACCACAGGCGTTGCAAATTTTTTTCCCAGGGCGGCAACCGGCGGCTGCGGGCTCGCCGCCCACCGGCCTCCCTGGGTTCGCCGGCGTGCCCGCCAGCGAACCCAGGGCGGCCGGTGGCCGGCGAGCCCGCAGCCGCCGGTTGCAGTCCTGGCCGGGAAGCCAACGGACTGCGGAGGATCACGCGTCTCTCTTTGTCGGACGACGGAGATTGCTTCTTCGCACGTGATCAAATGCGAATATATTCGCATTTGAACACTGGCCTATATATATATATATATATATATATATATATATATATATATATATATATATATATATATATATATATACACCTTTTTCTTCCTCTTCTTTTAAAGCCGACCTTCTTCCTTCCCATTGTTCCCGAACCAGAGAGGTGTGAGCGAGAGAGAAAAAGTCGTTCGTGAATCTTCCAGTGGCCGCTGACGGTGCTCCGGTGCTCAAAATCTTCACCGGAACGTAGATCCGGAAAGCTCTCAACGAGGGTTACGTCATCGTGGTAAAACTTTTCCCATTTCTTGAATTTTTCTCGTTAGGGTTTTTGGCCCTAACATATATTTCGGTCATTTTTGTTTAGATTCCGACATCTCCCGCCTTCTTTAGCCCCGATCTACGACGAGGAGTGATTTGGAGAGCTTTTTCGGCAAAACCAAGGCAAGTGGTGGTTTTTCCCTCTTCCCTCCTCTTCCAATCTTGATGGAATTGCTAAACTTCTTTATTTAGTGATGTTATCATGAATATCTTTCTGATTAATAGTACTATTTTAATCTTTTACTTGAGATCCACATGTATTATTAAGTTCTTGCTATGATAATACAACCTTGTAGCGTTGTTAATGATTCTGATGATGTTTTTAATCATTGGCTTTTAATCGTCCCTAACCATCATGTAGGATGTGCTAGAGTATATTTAAGGTCTTGAATCTTTCCTACAGGTTGATTAACCGTTTCCAAAATCTAACGATGTTTAGTATAATCCGATGTGTCAAGTCTTGAGATATATCATGGGTTTTCTTGGTTGCGGGAGTTGTGGACGAAACCACCTTCGCAATGTCTGTCGGTGTATGGTGGAGTGAATGATTCTCCCACCGTAGTTAGACGGATATTTATCCGTGAGGGTGTGTCCGGACGAGTGACCACCTCGCCCGTGTTTTTTTAGGTAGAGTTGAACACATGTGGCTAATAAAGTTATGCAAATTTTTCCTTTTGATTTAATCATGTTTTCTCCCTTATAGCCTTATACATCTGGTGTATTTTGATGTACGTGACGATTCACATAAGTGTTCCTTTCCGATTTTGGTACTTTACTTCCGTACTTTTGGTCTTGGGTTGGTACCCCTTATGACCTGTGCTTGCTTTTGTTTAAGTTTTCTGCCATCACTTGTACCTTTTTGCTGAGGTGTTCTGTCTTTGGAATGCCTCAGGTTCAAAGCAGTAGCAGGTAATAGAGTTGCTTTGGAGTTTCAATGCAGTAGTGTTGGCTGTGGTTTTCACCTCGCCGCCGCATGGTAGTTTGTCATTGTTAGTTTTGCTTTACCTAATTCAGACATACTTTTGGTTTTATGGGTTCGTGTCAGGTTGTTGACGCCCACAATGTTGTTGATTTTTGGACACTTTGCTAGCTGTTAGCTATTTTTTTCGGACTGGTGGATTACTTGCTCTCTGAGATATTTTATGCTAGGACTACATGTTAGATATTTTAAGTATAAAATATAATGATTTATATCATCATATCATGATTTTTTTTTAAAAATGAACAACACTATATTCTAAAAGTTATAAAAAGTTCTTTTCTTACTTATATTAACGTATGGTTGTCATGTTCACATTACATTCGGAATATATAAAACTAAGTATTTTCCGTTGCGTATTTCTACTTACACTAATACTCGTGGACTGGTTAATCCACTGAACCGAAGGACACACTTAATTTACCCAATTTAAATCTTGTTTTAAAACTTCAAATCATGTATTTTCATGATAAGTCTTAGGAGTTGTCATTGCCTGAGCGCATGCAGTTGTCCCCTACATGACGTGGCATCACGACACGTATTTTCTCTTACTCTGACGTATTATTTAATACGGGGAAAATGCTGGTTGTGATAGTTGGTATCAGAGAGAGGTTGGTTTGACAAGTTGGTTGAACCAGCCAATCTGATATAGTTTTGAATTGTTTCATTCATTTGTATCCACACACGGATGTGTCATCGGTACGTCTTAGCCGAACTATAGTCACTACACTCATAGCATGATGAGAAGTATACAAGGTATATTATGTAGTATGTGATGCATAATATGTATTTTTATATGGATCCACCATAGGTGACGACATGTGACGGTTATGTAGTATGAGATGTATAACCACCATCACATGGATGCCCATTAGCACGTTTTCTTTTCTCGTTGCATATGATGTTATGTAGTATGGGATGCATAACATTTCATGTGTATGCCGCTCATAACATGCATTAATGCATTTTTAGAATACATAGCACTGCATACATATCATATCATCGCATAAGCACGCATGCTAAGTTAAGGTTTACATGATGACACATGTACACACATTATTTTTTTAATTGGAATAAATAATTCATGCATTCATATCATAGGCACATGAGTTAATAGGATGCGAGGATATCATACTAAGTAGGACATAACATCATTATAAAATCTCAGAGCAAGTTGCAGCATAAGCAAGTGTCTTTAAGTATGATCTGAACTAAGTTGTGTGTCATAGTTGTAATCTAGGATTTTGATGAGTCGTCTGTTGCTTTTCTAGAATTGCCGGCTAAACGTCCTGCGACTAGATCGACTCCCCAGTCTGATGGTGAGTCGTCAGGTGAACAAAGCGATACGGTGATTGAGAGTCTGCGTCAGAGTAACAAGGCTCTGTCGAGATAGTTGGTGGTGATGCAATCATAGATTTAGTCCTTATTGTCTGCCGCTCTTGTGCAACAACCCTTAGTGCAAGATCCTATCGTGGGTCAAGCCGTACCCGTTACTTCTGCTCCTATGGTGCCCCCAGTGACACTACCACCAGAGATGAATTTTATTTCGCATTTACAGCGATTGGGACCTCCTACCTACGACGGGAGTGCTGACTTTATGGTTTTAGATGATTGGATCATCGCTATCGAGGAGATGTTCTCGTATTCGGGGATTGCAGAAACCCAAAAGGTGGTGATTGCGGCCTACCGGCAAAAAGGACTGGCGAAGAGCTAGTGGATTCGGGAAAAGGAGAGTCTGAAGGAAGGATGCTCTTGGGAGTCCTTCAAGAAGATGTCGCTTAAGAAGTTTCTACCCTCGGTCGAGCAGGACCGCCTGATGAATAATTTCCTGCATCTGAAACAGAGATAGCTTGTGGTGTGTGAATATGAGATCGAGTTCAGTAAGTTGAGCAGATTTGCTCTGAATATGGTAGCTTCAGAGGCGGGAAGAGTGAAGCGCTTCCTCGGAGGACTAAGAAACGATGTAAAACAGTTGGCATGCGCTTATAGAGCAGAAAGTTATGTTGAGGCAGTGGAAGCCGTTTTGGCGGTTGAGGCTATCGATAACACCAAGAATCGGGGTGCGGCGTTAAGGAAAGAAAAGAGAAAGGCTGAAGATGATGGGAGTTCTAAGGCATCTGGCCCTACTTCCAAGAAGAAAGGTGGAGAAATATGTAGCTTCTGTGGTCGATCTGGCCACCATTACGAAAGGTGTTACAAGAGGACTGCCACTCAGAAGTAGCAGTGGGTGCTCGCCATCCAAGGCGAACCCAAAGGAGATCTGGTGTGCACGTTCTGTACAAAAAAGGGACATGACGTGAGTCGTTGCTGGTCGAAGGAAAAGACTTACTTCCAGTGCGGGCAGAAGGGGCACCTGTAGTCTTCATGCCCCCAGGCTCAGTCTCCACTGTAGCCTACCCCGCATCGAGCTCTGCCGCCGCCACAAAACCAGGACAAAGGGAAATGAAAGCTGAATGTGGTGACCAGGGAGGAAGCTCAGACCTCTACTCAAGTGATATCAGGTTAGATTCTTGTCTAGCTTTTAATCTGCATTGTTGCTCTAGTTCCTCGTTCGCTTTAGTTACGTATTCTACGGTTATAGGGGAGTTTAAGGTGCGGAATAGGTGGGCGCGCGTTATCTTTGATTTAGGTGCCACCCATTTCTTTGTAGCTCGGAGTTTTGTAGATAGACATCGTTTGGACGTGGATCAGTTAGAAGATTCCTTCAAAGTCAAGGTTCCCTCCGGAAATCCGGTGATATCAAATCAAGGAATTCAGAGATGCCCTATTTGCCTAGGTGAATTCCTAGTCTTTGCAGATCTGAAGGTGTTGGATCTGGCGGACTTCGATGTGATTTTAGGTATGGACTGGCTGTCCAAGTATGATGTGATCATCCAGTGCAAGGCGAAGCGACTGTACTTCAAGATGGACAACGGCCAACCTATGAGTGTTTATGGTTTTCAGGACAAGGTTTCCCCTATTCTTTTTGCGGTACGTGCTTGTCGACCTATATAGTCTGGTTTCGAGGCGTATCTTGTTTCTATTTCTGCTTTGGAAACAGCTTTTGTTACACAACGTCTCGAGGATATCTCGGTGGTGCGAGAGTTTCAAGATATTTTTCCTAATAGTCTTCCAGGACTTCCTCCAGACAGAGAGGTAGAGTTTGTGATAGACATCAAGCCAGGTACTCGTCCTATTGCTAAGGTACCGTATTGTATGGCCCCGCCTGAGTTGGAGGAGCTGTGTACCCAATTGGACGAATTGCTACAGAATGGTTTTATTAGGCCGAGTTCTTCTCTGGAGGGTGCTCCTGTATTGTTTGTAAAGAAAAAGGATGGACCGATGAGCCTTTGCATCGATTATAGAGAACTGAATATGGTGACCATTAAGAATAGATATCCCCTGTCAAGGATTGATGACCTGTTTGACCAGTTGCGTGGTAGCTCAGTGTTTTCAAAGATCGATCTTCGTTCAGGTTACCACCAGTTGAGGATTCGTGAGGCAGATAGTCCACAGACTGCTTTCTGTTCGCGATATGGACATTTTGAGTTCTTGGTAATGTCCTTTGGTTTGACAAATGCACCCTCTACTTTTATGGATTTAATGAATAGAGTGTTCAAAGATTTCTTGGACCGTTTTGTGATTGTGTTCATAGATGACGTCCTTGTGTATTACTGTAATGTTTAGGAGCATACTCAACACTTGCGTTTAATTTTGTCGACCCTGAGGGCGCACAAGCTCTATGAGAAGATAAGTAAGTGCGAGTTCTGGTTACCCCAGGTGTCCTTCCTGGGTCATGTTGTGAGAAAGGGCAGTATCTCTGTAGACCCGACCAAGATTTCTGCTGTGATGGAATGGAAGAGAGCTTCTACACCTAAGGAGATTAGGAGCTTCTTAGGCCTGGCCTACTATTATAGAAGGTTTGTGGAAGGGTTCTCTGTGTTGTCTGCTTCTCTAACTAGATTTACAAAAGAATACCGCGTTCATTTGGAGCGATAAGTGTGAGGAAGCCTTCTAATTGTTGAAGAAGAGGTTGTGTACTGCTCCGGTCCTGACCTTGCCCACCAAAGAAGTTGAGTACGCTGTATATATGGATGCATCGCACATTGGACTGGGTTGTGTTTTAATGTAGGAAGGAAAGGTGATCGCATACGGATCAAGGCAATTAAAGATCCATGAAAGAAACTACCCTACACATGATTTAGAGTTTGCAACAGTAATATATGCGCTGGAGCTTTTGAGACATTTATTGTATGGCGCGTTGTGCAAGATCTACACAGACCATAAGAGTTTGAAGTACGTCTTCACTCAGAAGGAGCTGAATCTGTGCCAGCGTAGGTGGTTAGAATATGTGGCCAATTATGAAGTGCAGATTCTTTAACATCCGAGAAAGGCTAATGTGTTAGCCGATACCTTGAGTAGGAAGACCGCCAAAATCTTTAATCTATTCGTGCAATCCCTGGTGGAAGAATTTTTGTTGATGGACATTGAAGCTGGGAGTAGTACTGTGTCTGCTAGTTTGGAAGCAGAAGAGCCCTCTTGAATTTCCCTTACCAGAGTGCACCAGAAGGATGACCCTGATTTGTTCCATCTCCGGAATAGAACTGATAAGGGAGAGCTACATGATTTTTCTTTGGACGAGTTAGATACTCTAAAATATTGGGGTAGATTTTATGTCCCCGCTTTTGGTGATATTCGGGCTAAGATTTGTAATGAAGCTCAAGATTCTAGTGTTGCCTACCATCCTGGTTCCATCAAAATGTATAAAGATCTGAAACAATTTGTTTGGTGGTCGGAAATGAAGAATGATACAACAAAGTTTGTGTCGGAATGTTATACGTGTCTGTGTGCTAAGGCTGACAATAGAAGGCCTAGTGGTAAATTAACACTGCTAGATATTCCAAGCTGGAAGTGGGAGAGTATTTTGATGGATTCATCACCGGTTTACCAAGATCTCCCTGTGGGCACGACTCTATTTGGGTGATATTTGATAGATTGACAAAGTGTGCTCACTTTGTGCCCTTTAAGATTTGGTATTCTATGAAAAAGATAGTTGAGTTATATCTTGATGAGGTCATCAGATTACATGGAGTGTCTGTTAACATTATATAAGATCAAGAATTCAGGTTTACATCTCGCTTTTGGAAGAGTTTACAGGATGGGTTGGGTTCCGATTTAAGGTATTCCACCGCCTACCACCCGCAGACAAATGATCAGACGGAAAGGGTAAATTAGATCGTGGAAGATATGATCAGGTGTTACATATTGGATCACGATGGTGCTTGGTATTAGCATCTCAGACTCATGTAATTCACATACAATAATAGTTATTAAAAGAGTCTGCAAATGGCCCCATTTGAGGCCTTGTATGGAAGGCATTGTAGGACACCTTTGTTTTGGGGTGAGGTTGGTGACAGACCATTGCTAGGTCCGGAAGCCCTTGAAGAGGTGAATTGTACTGTAACTCATATTCGAGAGAAGCTCTGTGTAGCACAAAAGAGTTATGATAAGTATGTTAATCGACGAAGGGTCGATCTGGAGTTTGTCGTTGGGGACTTGGTTTTTCTGAAAGTCTCTCCGATGCCAGGTGTTAAAAGATTTGGAAGGAACCACAAGTTAGATCCCCGGTATGTGGGATCTTTTCAGATTCTTGAGCCATGTGAGCCAGTTGCGAAAGTGTGTTCGTAGTGATCGTCAACTTCTTGACTCGGTGCCCCAGATTCAGCCCAACCTTTCGTATGTGGAAGAGACTGTTCGTGTTTTGGAATCTCAAGATCGAGTGTTGCAAAGAAAGACCATTCTCATGGTTAATGTTCTCTGGAGAAATCAAGACGTCGAGAGCGCGATGTGGGAATTGGAGTCGGCGATGAGGGAATCTCATCCGCATCTCTTCCCTTAATTTTTGGTATGTCTCCACGCTTTTGGATGTATTTGATTTTCTCGTTTTGATTTGGTTTTAGAGTTGTGTCAAGTTCCGGGACGAAACTCCTTTTTAGGGGGAGTGACTGTAACGCCCCGACTTTTTAATAATTATTTGAATTGGTAATGTCATATTTATGACGTCAGGGCATTACTTTTTAACGTCATGCTGACGGCGCTGCACCGTTAGTGCGTCTTCGCGTTCGTTACGTCTGTTTGACCAAATTTTGGAGTTTTTGACGAGATTGAAGGCTTTCATGTTGGAAGAATTACGTTTGTCTTTTTGGATTTGCTTGTCCAATTTTGTTGCGGTCCGGGCGTTTTTGGAGTCTTGGCGCATATTTGAAGTTTTGTGATATTTATGCTTGTTGTAAGCATGCGATGATAGTGTCTCAAGAATGGTGCATCAGATTCTAGTGCACTCTTCGTCGTTAGATTCGTAGCGCCGACATTCTCCTTCGTTGCGAATTTCATTCGGATCAGGGTACGTTTAACCCCCGTATCGTTGTATTGTCTCGGAGCTTAAGAAAAAACTAACTTCCCGAAAATCGTTAGTTGTTCCCGAGAAGTTCTGCCTGTTCTTGAGAAGTCATGTGTTGTACTCGGGAAATCTGGCCTTGTTCTCAGGAAATCATATGTTCTCGAGAAATCCGAAATTCCTTCTCAAGAAGTCCAATTTTGCTCTCGAGAAATCAGAAGCTCTTCTCGAGAAATCCAGGCCCCTCTCGGGAAATCCAACGTCGATCTCGAGAAATCCGTAGTCCATCTCGAGAAATCCCTCTATTATCCTCGGGAAGTGCTGCTTATTTCTCGAGAAATTCTTCTTCTGTTCTCGAGAAAGCCTTCATTGTTCCCGAGAAGCCTTCTTCAATACTAGAGATACAAACCTTTTACTTGAGAAGTTTTCCTCATTTCTCGAGAAGTCCTCTTCAGTACTCGAGAAATCCGTACTTAATCTCAAAAAATCTGATTCAACCGACCCCTGTTCGTTCTCTTAAGTGTAATAATTTTAATATTATATTTATTATATATATACACTTCTCTTTCTTCCTCTTCTTTTAAAGCCGCCCTTCTTCCTTCCCGTCGTTCCCGAACCAGAGAGGCATGAGCAAGAGAGAGAAAGTCATTCGTGAATCTTCCGGTGGCCGCCGACAGTGATCCGGTGTTCGAAATCTTCAACGGAACGTAGATCCGGAAAACTCGCAACGAGGGCTACGTCATCGTGGTAAAACTTTCCCCATTTCTTGAATTTTTCTTGTGAGGGTTTTTGGCCCTAACTTCTATTTTGGCCATTTTTGTTTAGATTCCGACATCTCCCGCCTAGCACCGATCTACGACGATGAGTGATTTGGAGAGTTTTTCCGACAAAACCAAGGCAAGTGGTGTTTTTTCCCACTCCCCTCCTCTTCCAATCTTGATGGAATTGCTAATATTCTTTATTTAGTGATGTTATCATGATTATCTTTCCGATTAATAGTACTGTTTTAGTCTTTTACTTGAGATCCAATCGTATTATTAAGTTCTTGCTATGATAATCCAACCTTGTAGCGTTGTTAATGATTCTGATGATGTGTTTATTCATTGGCTTTTAATCGTCCCTAAGCATCATGTAGGACGTGCTAGAGTATATTTAAGGTCTTGAATCTTTCCTACATGTTGATCAACTGTTTGCAAAATATAGCAATGTTTAGTAGAATCCGATGTGTCAAGTCTTGAGATATATCATGGGTTTTCTTGGTTGCTGGAGTTGTGGACGAAACCACCTCCGCAATGTTTGTCTCCTTTATTAGTACCTTGTGGAACTCAACCGGGTGTTGTTTGGGCGTCTTTCGGTGTATGGTGGAGTGAATGATTCTCCCACCGCAGTTAGACGAATATTTATCCGTGAGGGTGCGCCCGGATGAGTGACCACCTCACCCGTATTTTTTTAGGTAGAGTTGACCACATTTGGCTAATAAAGTTATGCAAATTCTTCCTTATGATTTAATCATGTTTTCCCCCTTATAGCCTTGTGCATCTAGTGTATTTTGATGTACGTGATGATTCACATAAGTGTTCCTTTCCGATTTTGGTACTTTACTTATGTACTTTACTTCAGTACTTTTGGTCTTGGGTTGGTACCCCTTATGACATGTGCTTGATTTTGTTTAAGTTTTCTACCATCACTTGTACCTTCTTGTTGAGGTGTTCTGTCTTTGGAATGCCTCTGGTTTAGAGCAGTAGCAGGTAATGGAGTTGCTTTGGAGTTTCGGTGCAACAATGTTGGCTGTGGCTTTCACCTCGCCGTCGCAAGGTAGTTTGTCGTTGTTAGTTTTGCTTTACCTAGTTCAGACATACTTTTGGTTTTGTGGGTTCATGTCAGGTTGTTGACGCCAACAGGATTGTTGATTTTTGGACACTTTGCTAGCTGTTAGTTGTTTTCTTTCGGACTGGTAGATTACTTGCTTTCTGGGATGTTTTATGCTAGGACTGCATGTTATATATTTTAAGTATAAAATATAATGATTTATATCATCATATCATGACATTTTTTTTAAAATGAACAACACTATATTCTAAAAGTTATAAAAAGCTCTTTTCTTACTTATGTTAAACTTAGGGGTCCACACTTCATGTTACGTCGTATGATTGTCATGTTCACATTACATTCATAATATATAAAACTAAGTATTTTCCGTTGCGTATTTCTACTTTCACTAATACTCGTGTACTGGTTAATCCACTGAACCGGGAGACAAAGTTAATTTACCCAATTTAAATCTTGTTTTAAAACTTCAAATTATGTATTTTCATGATAAGTCTTAGGAGTTGTCATTGCCTGAACGCATGCAGTTGTCCCCTGCACGGCGTGACATCACGACACGTATTTTCTCTTGCTCTGACGTATTATTTAATACGGGGAAAATGCGGGTTGTGACAACTTTTCCTAGAATGTCGGCCAACAGCTCGCTTTCATCGTCCATATGCTGTCTGCGAATGGAAGTAGAGGATTGGGAGAGACCACAAAATGACCGAGCCCTGGAGTAATCAAGTTCTTCCAAGTAATTTTCCTCATCAATGGAGGGCAATCTCAAAAATTCTGTCAAGGTGGATGGCTTGATTTTGATCTTTACATCTCTGACAGAACTTTTCAATAGTTTCACACTCCTCTTAAGCTTAACATTTCTGAAGAACTGTTCTACTTCTAGAATCAGGACTTTGCACAGATGCTCGAGAATGAACGTGAGGCTGGCGGTTTCAAGAAGTAGAATAACATTCCGGAAATCATCTGAAATTTCTTCGATACCTGAGCGAACGAACTCATGTCGATGCCAATCTTTGCAGTAGGAGCCATCGATTGAGAATAATGAAAAATTTCCGATTTTTCCGAGAAGAAACGACTGTGTTTACGTGAAGAGAGGCAGAGACCTTCGGCGGAACTGAAGGGTTTTTCTCGGGAAAGCTTTTTCGAATTTGTGGATTTGGATATTCTATGGACTTATCTATTTATATAAAATTGAAAATTTTGAAGAATAAAGAAAGGCATACCGGGGAATGGCGGTTCGAATTCTTCTCAAAAGATAAGTAAACAAATTTTTCGAGGGGAAGTTTTTTCTCGAGAAATATGGTGATTTTATAGAGAAGTATAAGTTGTTTCCGAGAAATCTAGTAGTTCACAAGAAATCCACTTCAAGTTCTCGCGAAATCCAGTAAGCTTTTCGAGAAATCCATTAAGTTTCCCGAGAAATTTGTTATTTCTTGAGAAATAAGTAAGTTTTCCGAGAAATTTGGTATTTCTCGAGAAGTCAATAGTTTTTCGAGAACTCCAATAGTTTTTCGAGAAATCCAGTAAAGTTTACGAGAAATACAAGTTCTGAGCTGAATTTATTTGAAGGTTTGCTGAGTAAGTGTTGGGTATTGTATCCACGATTACCTAGATTTGAGGAAGCCACCTGTCAAGCTAAGATGAATTCACAATGTAT
This sequence comes from Platanthera guangdongensis, assembly GCA_039583875.1. Lineage (NCBI taxonomy): Eukaryota > Viridiplantae > Streptophyta > Magnoliopsida > Asparagales > Orchidaceae > Platanthera > Platanthera guangdongensis. The sequence goes on from CM077167.1 coordinate 147,269,065, forward strand.
TTGATGAAACATCTCAAGTTGTGCTTGCAGTTCCTCCACGCTAAGTGCACACCAATGTCAGGGTGCAGTAGGTCAATATACACGGGTCTGCACGACGTAATCCCTCGTTGAGCAGATCAGTGTGTTGGCCTATGTGTACTCTCTCTATTGGAGTGCACTTACTTTCAAGTACAGGGCCGTTCATATGCAAGAGAAGACAAGGAGCATGGAGGATCAAGGAGCAGCTCCTGGGTGGAAGACGAAAATTCGTCCAAGGCATATTCGACGAGAATCACCAAGTGATTCTCGCCGATTCGGCGAGAATCACTAGTGATTCTCGCCGAATCGACGAGAATCATTAGTGATTCTCGCCGACTCCTTCTGGCCACCTCTAAATGGTGCCAAGTAAGATTCGGTGATTCTCGCCGAACCAGTGGCCAAGGAGCTCATGTATACCAAGTGAAATTCGTTGAGAATCAATAAGTGATTCGGCGAGAATCACTGACGATTCTCGACGAATCGTCGAGAATCACTTGGTGATTCTCACCGATTCGTCGAGAATCGTATGCGATTCTCGCCGATTTTTCCTTGGCGTTTTCTCTGAAATTTCCTGAACCGGATTCTGCCTTCAGACTAGCTTGAACCGGACTTAGGGGTTTCAAGTGTGGGTCCCACAAACGGTCATATTGGAAAGCATCTACAGTATATATACTCCAGTATTTTGAACAGTAAAGACGACGGAGAAAAAGAAACAGAAACCGAGCCGGAACAAAACCCTAAAACCGCGACTCCTCTCCGCCGCCGCCGTCGTGCTCGGGAACGTAGGTCGCCGTCAACATTCGAGATTCCTTCGTGATCTCCGGCGACAGAAGCTTAGCAAAGCTAGCGTCTCACGTGTCTATCTAGAGATCTCTTGTCTCTCGATTTGTTGACCGGGAAAAACTCCCCCGTCCGAATCGATCGAGACGACCGATCCTAGAGTGACCGTTGGTAGACCTAGTTTGCTTCGCAAAGAAGTTTGGATCTCAAAGGACTGCAGCAGCGCACCTTCGTTGCCGCCGACTCCGAACCAAGCCGCCGCTCGGATTGCCGCCGCCGGTTCCGGAAGATCCTCTCCAAGAGAGACCAAGGTTGTAGACTCTTAATCGACTTCAAGAACACGTCGTCGGATAAAGAGGAACACCGTAGTCTCCAAAAGAAGTTTGTATCACGTGTACTCTCTACATTTATTTTCGTTGTAAAGGAACTTTTGTTCCGTGTTGTAAGGGTTGGGTGCAACCCATTTTGTGGGAGTATTGACTCTCACGTGTGGAAGGGCTCCTTCCGTTAGTGCGGGGATTGGATTTCAATCCCGTTGGAGAAGTGACCGAGTCGTCCCTTGTTTGGGGAGATAGGTCGAAGGGGGAAAGTGGATGTACCCAAGTTGGGGAACCACTATAAATTTGCTGTGTATTATGTGTGTTGTGCTCTTTAATTTTATTGTGCATGTACATCCGTAAATTCCGCAAAAGAACCACACGTCACCTATTCCCCCCCCCCCCCCCCATAGGTGCACATAGTTGACACTAGGTGGACTTTCAAGTGGTATCAGAGGGAGGTTACTCATCAAAAAGGTTAACACCTTGAGTAGAATCCTGCCACCAGTGTAAGAAGCATGGAGCTAGAGTATGAGATGCCGTCACTCAAACTCCCCGCCTGCACAAAGGATTATTATCCCATCTGGCGAATGAGAGTGTCATGTCACCTTGATGCTATCGATCCTCGAGCATCCTTCATCCTGGAAGAGGGTCCGTTTATTCCCATGAAGACCTCCGACTCTGGGATCCAAGTGCCCTTGTGCATTGCTGAGATGACAGAGATGGAACTCTCATTTTTCCAATTGGACCAGAGGATTCGTCAAACTATCTTGGATATCTGGTCTGGAGCCTTTCGCTCTAGATTGGAAAATTGCAGAACAGCTAAATCTCTGTGGATGATGATCTCAGAGCTGATGGGGGGACAGAGAAAGATGGAATATGCTGCCACTCAGAGGATGAAGCGTATGTGGGGGTCTTCACTTCTGAAGATGAATGCCAGGATCCCTCGGACTGCATCAGAGCTCCAGTATCCTTGTCAGAGACTGAAGAAGACAGTGAGGAAAGCAGCTCGGATGTGGATGAAACAATAGTCACTGGATCAGATGACCATAGCGCTGCTGAGCAGGTAACTTCTTCCTCCTCCCCCGTATCTCATGAAATATCTAAAGACAGGACCTGCCCTCCTTCAGAGAATTCTGACTCCCTGAAGAAAGCCCTTCAGGAAAGCAACCTACTTGCTGAGGAGCAAGCTCAAGAAATTGCTCGACTGAAGATCTTGCTGGTTCTCCAATTGGCGTCCAACAAGGTCAAGGACTCTAAGATCTCAGCTCTAGAGAGTAGTCTAGAGAATGAGAAAAGAATAATATCAAACTTCTCCAAGGTTGATGCTATTAAGAGAAAGCAAGAAAACGGGTGGATCTCCCGGATTATCAATTCTTGGAGAAATGGGGAAACGGTTTTCCGACCTCCCACTCCAAGCAGGAAGGCAACTCATCATGCCTTCAAGTATGACCTCAGGAATAGTCGTGGTCACTGCAAGGATGATCTGTCCCCATGTGGAGACACCCGGAGTGCAAGGGCCGGCATGGCCACCCACGAGAGAATACCTAAGGCTCATTCTGAGCCCTTTGTATTCACGGCCACTGCCACAACAAAGTGTGGATCTGCATGTCCCAGTACACAGAAGACTTCTCACCATTCGAGGACACGGGATAGGGAGGATAGAAGTCATGATGTCAGGCTTCATGGGGCCTCAGCAAGGGAGATGCCTGAAAGAATGGCACCACCTTCTCGGCCTCATAACGCTCACAACATGCATTCGTTCCACCCTTCCTCGTGTCACGATGGAAGAGGAATTTGTATGACAAGAACATGCCCTATCCCTTTTAGACCTAGGACCGTGACTACATCAGTCACTAGATCAGGTCGAAAACGGCGATACAACATTCACCCTTGTTGGTGCTGCGGCAAAGTGGAGCACTTTGCCATTGACTGTTGGCACAACCTCTCTGTGCCCACAGCAAGGGCTTATCCACATTATAGGGACAGAGGCAGTCTTCCAGACAGGCTTTCTGAAGGAAGGCAGTTGCGTGCTTATGCTAATAGAAACCTAGGACCCAATATGAATTGGGTTCCTAAGGTAAAGTAATTCTGTCTTGCAGGGTAGTCCAGGTCCCCGTGAATACGATGGGGACTGGACAGTAGGTGACTCAAGGCTAACGTAGAACAAGCGTTTGCAATAAAGGATGTGCTACCTGTTTGAGCATATTCACCTTGAGCCTCTAATGTGTTCTACCTGTGGAACTAAAACGATAACTCTCAAAATCCCAGGTAATTTTGATCAGTTCAAGGACTTGTGTCGTGTTGCACCCTCATTCAAAATATATATATATATATATATATATATATATATATATATATATATATATATATATATATATATATATATATATATATATTTCTATCCCTGTGTATACGTATACTTATGCTTATCATGTATGTGTGCACCTTACGGAGAGATTAACTCTATGCATGCAAACCATTACACATCTATAAAAGGTTAACAAAGATATGTCATTGTAAATTTCGACAAATCACAATTGACATCAAGATGTGTCTGGAGAAGTTCCGCTCAAATCCGAATAGATTGTCGTTACAATAAACATGTATTTATTACTCTTATGTTAATTTGACATCCGAAGAATTTGAAAATGTTTCAATTCCTAGTAAAGAAAACCCTTAAATTACAATTGGTAAAGAAAGACCTCACTTTCACTGTATATACTAGGAATCCCGCCGAAACAGCTCGCCGACCCTTGGCATTCACCCCGAATCCCGACGATCTAGATAAATCCCGCCGAACGAGTCACTCCGCCCATTCGCCTTCTCCCGCAAGAACTCTCCCGCAAGAACTCTCCCGCAAGACTTCTCCCGCAAGACTTCTCCCGCAAGAACTCTCCCGCCGACCCGCAAGCGTTCTCCCAAGCTCTTCCGCCGATTCGCCGCAACCCGCAGGAGCTCCCCCTCCGACTCGCCGAAACCCGCAGCTCGTGAAGTCTCCTCCTTAGCTCCCGCAAGGGTCTCGCAAAGTTCTCCTCGAAAGACTCCCGACGACTCACGCCGAAGCTCGCACCGTCGATCTTCCCAAGTCACGATTTTTCTCCGCTCAAACCACCTCACCGACTTCACCTCTAGGTATCCCCTTACCCGAAGCATCCACTAATTAAGTTTTCTTTTTGAAAGTTCATAAACGTTTTGAGTAGGGCTTCTCTCTAGGTCTACAATGGCTCCAAGGACGACTGCAGGGTTGGTCTCTGGCTGCGAGCTGGTTCGCACTGGATTTTCTCATGCCTCGGACGAATTCCGCAACATCATTCTAATGCTGGAAGAGGCTGGGCTAACCTTCGTCTTGGAGCACCCCTGCAAAATTCTTGACAAAGAGGTGCTGGAATTCTTCTATACGGCCAGGCTCCGAGATAGAGACTCCGTAATCAAGAGCAAGGTGGCTGGGACAAAAGTAAAGATGTCTGCCAGCAAGCTGAGTCGCTACCTGCAGCTTTCTAGTTCGGAGCAGGAGGACTATCTGGAGGACGCGGACAAAGCCAGAACTCTCTTGTTCTGCGGTCTTCCAAGAGGCACTCGATCAATAAAGCGAAAAGAGATGAATGAAGAAGGGAAGCTCCTATCTGACGTCATTGGAAAAGTGCTCATCTGCAAACCAGGCTCGCATGATCATATCTCAGGAGATATGTTCAAAATCCTCATAGCTGTTGTCTGTCGCAAGAGGTTCAACTGGGGGGAGTTGCTGTTCCAGAAGATCAAGGACACTCTGGGCACTCCTAGTTTCGGCCGCATCATAAGTCTATATCTCAACCAGCTTAACGGAGACAAGTTCGACATGAGCAAAGGAGTCCCTCTCCACTACTTGAAAAAGATGGATGCTACTGTGTTTGATCGATGGGAGCGGCGTATCGGGCAGCCTGCTGTGGAAGAGCTAGAGGAAGTATCTCCAGCAGCCTCCCCCCGTGACATTCCTGATACCCTGACTGCAGGAATCGAGGGGGAGACTCTACCCCCTCATACAGATGCAGTTTCTGAAATCGCCCAGGTGGCCAGGGATGCGGTGGGCGAAATTCATGAAGTAAGTGAACCTGAGCTGGAGGATGAGGAGGTCCTGAACAGAAATAGTCAAGGAACCGAAGCTGAAGCACTGGAAACTGATGATCGGGAATTGGAAGAAGCTGCTGACATAGATGAATTCTTGGATGAGGACGGAGAGGACGATGAAAATGAGGGACATGAAGTACTTGAGACTCCGGATACTGTTGAACCTCCATCTGACAAGTCTGCACCAGTGGAGGGGGAGTTAGATAAATCTACAGAGGCAGCCAACATTCCTCCTTTGGAGCCCGTGATTGTATCCAGCTCTACCGACACGTCTGCTGAAATGCAAGGTCCACAAGTGCCTCCGGCTATTCCGTTACGCGATGACCTAGCCACTCACACTGTACACATCATTCAGGGCATCGTAAATGAGCTTAAAGACTCTTTTGATATAGCTCAGAAAACTCTGCTGAAAAGGATTAAGACTTCTGAAAATCTGATGCTCAAGAATATGGTGGAAATCAACCATAAGCTGGACGTGATGGAGAAGAAATTTGAAGAGAAATATACCGCGGCCGGCGAAGCTGTCACACTTTTAATGGCTGGTTTGAAAAAGAATACTGACACTTTGGCTGTTGTAAATCAGAACGCACACGTTGTAGCCAACAATATTCAGAAATTTGATGGTAATATGGTCACTTTAAATGCCAATCAGCAGACCCTGATCACTGAATTCACCAAGACAACTAAGCATATTGATGACTCTCTGCACTCATATGCCAACTGCATAGCTGTCGAAGCCAAAAAGGGGGAGAAAGAGTATATCGCTAAGTTGGCCGAGCTCCAAGAAAGCATGGATACAAACTTCGCACAATCAAGCAAATATGTCTATGAGAGCTGCTGGTGGATGCTCCAACAGGCGCTAGGTACGTTATGCGTCGTTCTGCCTGACAACCCTGCCGGTATTCATGTCCCTGAGACATCTAAGGCTGCTGAGGAAGTAAGTGTTGTTGAGGATGTAAGTGCAAGTGCTGCTGCAGATACTCCCACACATGACGCTGATGCTAGGGCTCTCTCCAAAGCTAAACTGAGGAGTATGTTTGACCAGGAGGCTTTAGCAAAAGCCAGGGGAAAGAGAAAAGTTCAAGAAGGGACATCCAAGGAGACACAAGCTGCAAAGAGAACTCGAATGAATGAGGAGGATGTACGAAATGAAAGGTGGAGTCCAGTTTCAAGGAACATCATCTTAGACACCTTCCGGCTGCAAGAAAGATGAGAGATCAATCGAAATGAAGCATATAGCCAGTATGAATGGGAAACGCACAAAGCATTTGAAGCGAAACGCAACATCTTTTTTCGAAACAACAAGGATCCAGATAAAGTTGCTCCTCCTAGGTACTACCCGAAGCCCAAAGAATACATGGAGAGGCAAAGCAAGAAGTACTTGGCTCAAAATCTTAAGGGTGACGTAGCTAAGGACAAATAGTCAACACTTTATAGCTTGTCACTGTGTCTTAAGAACATTTAATGATTATTGTTGTCATATAAACAATTCTGGATTATATGTGAATAATTTTATCCTGGTATATATATTTGAATTTGTGAATGACTCAAGTCCTGATCTGATTGCATATATTCTCTTGTGCTGCATGTTTAATTTCTGAATGCTATGTTTATTATTTGATAAGTGTTATTCATCTTAGCTAGTAGGGTTTTGGCTTCGTCAAATAGGGGGAGATTGTTGGGTATTGTATCCACAATTACCTAGATTTGAGGAAGCCACCTGTCAAGCTAAGATGAATTCACAATGTATTTGATGAAACATCTCAAGTTGTGCTTGCAGTTCCTCCACGCTAAGTGCACACCAATGTCAGGGTGCAGTAGGTCAATATACACGGGTCTGCACGACGTAATCCCTCGTTGAGCAGATCAGTGTGTTGGCCTATGTGTACTCTCTCTATTGGAGTGCACTTACTTTCAAGTACAGGGCCGTTCATATGCAAGAGAAGACAAGGAGCATGGGGGATCAAGGAGCAGCTCCTGGGTGGAAGACGAAAATTCGTCCAAGGCATATTCGACGAGAATCACCAAGTGATTCTCGCCGATTCGGCGAGAATCACTAGTGATTCTCGCCGAATCGACGAGAATCACTAGTGATTCTCGCCGACTCCTTCTGGCCACCTCTAAATGGTGCCAAGTAAGATTCGACGAGAATCACTAGTGATTCTCGCCGAACCAGTGGCCAAGGAGCTCATGTATACCAAGTGAAATTCGTTGAGAATCAATAAGTGATTCGGCGAGAATCACTGACGATTCTCGACGAATCGTCGAGAATCACTTGGTGATTCTCACCGATTCGTCGAGAATCGTATGCGATTCTCGCCGATTTTTCCTTGGCGTTTTCTCTGAAATTTCCTGAACCGGATTCTGCCTTCAGACTAGCTTGAACCGGACTTAGGGGTTTCAAGTGTGGGTCCCACAAACGGTCATATTGGAAAGCATCTACAGTATATATACTCCAGTATTTTGAACAGTAAAGACGACGGAGAAAAAGAAACAGAAACCGAGCCGGAACAAAACCCTAAAACCGCGACTCCTCTCCGCCGCCGCCGTCGTGCTCGGGAACGTAGGTCGCCGTCAACATTCGAGATTCCTTCGTGATCTCCGGCGACAGAAGCTTAGCAAAGCTAGCGTGTCACGTGTCTATCTAGAGATCTCTTGTCTCTCGATTTGTTGACCGGGAAAAACTCCCCCGTCCGAATCGATCGAGACGACCGATCCTAGAGTGACCGTTGGTAGACCTAGTTTGCTTCGCAAAGAAGTTTGGATCTCAAAGGACTGCAGCAGCGCACCTTCGTTGCCGCCGACTCCGAACCAAGCCGCCGCTCGGATTGCCGCCGCCGGTTCCGGAAGATCCTCTCCAAGAGAGACCAAGGTTGTAGACTCTTAATCGACTTCAAGAACACGTCGTCGGATAAAGAGGAACACTGTAGTCTCCAAAAGAAGTTTGTATCACGTGTACTCTCTACATTTATTTTCGTTGTAAAGGAACTTTTGTTCCGTGTTGTAAGGGTTGGGTGCAACCCGTTTTGTGGGAGTATTGACTCTCACGTGTGGAAGGGCTCCTTCCGTTAGTGCGGGGATTGGATTTCAATCCCGTTGGAGAAGTGACCGAGTCGTCCCTTGTTTGGGGAGATAGGTCGAAGGGGGAAAGTGGATGTACCCAAGTTGGGGAACCACTATAAATTTGCTGTGTATTCTGTGTGCTGTGCTCTTTAATTTTATTGTGCAGGTACATCCGTAAATTCCGCAAAAGAACCACACGTCACCTATTCCCCCCCCCCCATAGGTGCACATAGTTGACACTAGGTGGACTTTCAGTAATAATTCTCTTGGAATCTTCTGAGTGGCAGATGCTGAATCTTCTCTTGACTTCAAGTGTGAACTTTTCAGGACTCCATGTTGAGCATACTAAGTTCTGTCTTGAAGAAGGAGAACTTGGCCTCGTCCAGTAGCTTCGTTAAGATATCTGGAATTTGCCTATCAGTTGGAACATATAGGAGGTTGATATCCCCATTCTCCACATGCTCTCAGATGAAGTGATATATCAATTCAATGTGCTTCGTCCGGCTGTGAAAAACTGGATTATTGGCAATTGCTATAGCACGAGAGGAGTCACAAAACATAGGAATGTCTCTGAACTTCAAGTTGTAGTCTTCAAATTGATTCTTTATCTAGAGAAGTTGTGCACAACAACTGCCTGCAGAAATATATTCTGACTCGATGGTTGAGATTGCAAAATAATTCTGTTTCTTGCTACTCCAAGATATGAGCCTTCTTCCTAGGAATTGACAAGTCCCGGAAGTGTTCTTTCTGCCGTCTCTACTACCAGAAAAATCTACATCTGAAAATCCAATTAGTTCGCTATTTTTACTTATTGGGTATCATAAGATAAGATTTTTTATTCTCTTAAGGTGTCTCAAAATTCGCTTTGCAGTTGTGTAGTGAGATTTCTTAGAGTTCGCCTGATATCTAACACACACATATTGAAAACATTATGTCAGGCCTGCTAGCAGTAAGGTAGAGCAAGGATTCAATTATGCTTATGTACTTGGTTTTATCAAAAGGTTTCTCTTTCTCATCCTTGTCCAGAGACTTAATTGAACCCATTGGAGTCCTCATAGAGGTGCATTCTCCATTTCGAATTTCTTTAGCAACTCCTTGGTGAAATTCGTCTGAGAGATGAAAATTCCATCTTCAGATTACTTCACTTGAAGTCCTAAAAAAATACTTCAGCTCACTCATACTATTCATTTCAAACTTCTCTTGCATAAGTTTGAAAAACTTATTACAAAGGTTGCCATCAGTAGAGCCAATGATAATATCGTCGACATAGATTTGCAGTAGAAAAATCTTGTCTTTTACTTCCCTAAGAAATTATATCTTATCTATCTACCCCTTGTAAACTTGTTCTCAGGAAGAAAGTTAGACAACATTTCATACCAAGCATGTGGAGCTTGTTTTAAACCATATAAAGCTTTAAATAATAAATAAACATAGTCATGATGGTTAGGATCAACAAAATTTGGGGGTTGTTCCACATATACTTCTTCCTTTATTTTGCCATTGAGGAAGGTTGACTTCACATTCATTTGATAGACAATGAAGCCCATGAGAGCAGCATATGCGAGAAACGACCTGATGGCTTCGAGTCTTTCCACTGGTGTATAGGTCTGATCAAAATCGATTCCTTCTTCTTGTATATATCCCTTAGCTACGAGTCTAGCTTTGTTTTTGATGATAGTTTCATCTTCATCCATCTTGTACCTGTAGATCCACTTTGTTTCAATTACATTTTTGCTTTTGGGTCTTGGTACAAGCTTCCAGACTTGGCATCACTTGAACTGATTGAGTTCTTCTTCCATTACAACTATCCAAGATGCGTCTTTATTTGCTTCTTCCAATATCTTTGGTTTAACCTACGAGAGAAAACTCAAATGCATATTTTCATTAGTAGTACCTCTTCGAGTTCTTACACCATCATGAGGATCTCTTATGATTTATCAACCGGGTGATCCCTCAAGTGTCTAAGCTCTAGGGTCCTTGCATCAGGAGCTTCTTTTATTTCTGGAGTTTCTTCCTCAACTTGGATGACTTCTTCATCTTGTGGATCTTCTTCTCCAATTGAGGTTGGAGGAGTGATCAAGATAAAATTTTGAGCATTTTCTTCAACTGTCTCATGCAAGCTTAAATCTTTCAGCCTTGAACCTGTATCTTCAACAAAAATACTGGAAGAGCTGCTTTGTAGCATGCTCGTCTCATCAAATACAATGTTAATCGACTCTTCTACAACCAGAGTTTTCTTATTAAAAATCATATAAGCCTTACTATGGTTACTATAACCTACAAAAATACCTTCAAAATATTTTTCTCAAAACTTTGTATGATGATATTTCCCAATATTAAGTACATAGCATTTGCTGCCAAATATCTTGAAGTAGGGTACAGTAGGTCTCCTATCTTTTAGTAGCTCATAGGGAGTCTTACGATGACTCTTGTTGATCAACACTCTGTTTTGCACGTGACAAGCTGTATTGACGGCCTTAGCCCAGAAGTACTCTGGTAGAGAGGAGTCAGTCAATATTGTAGTACATGCTTTAATGAGTGTTCTATTCCTTATCTCTACATCTACATTTTGTTGTGCAGTATACGGGGAGAAAAACTCATGAAAGATACCTAGGCTTCCACAGAATTCTGTCATGGCACCAGATTCAAATTCTATTCCATGATCACTTCTGATTCTGACCACTAAACAGTTTAATTCTTTCTGAATTTATCTGACAAAATTCGTGAACACATCAAAGGTATCTGACTTTCGTTTTAGAAAGAACACCCAAGTAAAGCGTGAGTGATCATCAACAATTACCAGCATATATGACTTACCACCTAAGCTACAAACTTGCATTGGACCGAATAAGTCCATGTGCAGTAAATACAAACACTTTGAGAAATCTTTATTAGCAATACCCTTAAAGGTAGCCCTTGTCTGCTTGCCCATTTGGCATGCGTGACATGGACTCTCTTTAATGCACTTAATAGTCGGTGCGCCATGTACTAGGTCTTGAGAAAATAATATATTAATAGTTTTGAGATTAATATGTGCTAGTCTCTTGTGTCATTGGTCACAAAGAGATGCACTGTCTTTTGCAACAAAACACACTGGTGTAGAAGTGTCTAAACATAGAAAAGTAAGACAAAAAATATTTCTACTCCCAGTGTCAATTAATACTGTCTCCATAGTAAATGTCGATTTTATCAAGTACTGATCCTTAGAGAAAGTAATAATGAAGCCTTTATTACATAACTGACTTGTGCTAATCAGATTATGTTCTAATCCTTCCACATAAGGCACATCAGTGAATGATACTACACCATTCGAAATCATACTGTAGCCTTTTGTAATTCCCCGGTCAGAGCCACCAAAGATAACCTTTGGACCGTCTTTGACTGAAGTATAATTTTGAAGTAGGCTTCTTTTCCCGATCATATGCTGAGAGCATCCACTGTCCAAATACCAGATAGGCATTTTGTTGGCCTTTGGACTTACCTGCAATCATAGATCGTTTCACCTTAAGAACCCAATAAGATTTGGGTCCTTGGTTGCTTGTCAGCATACTCCCCCTACTAGTGTTAACACTACGAGTTGTCTGTATCGTTTGATTAACTTGAGAAGTTACAAAATTTCTGGGATTATACCAGCAATATACAGCAAAGTGACCAACTTTGTCGCAACACCAACAGTCAAATTTGTTGTACCTCCTTTTGTACTCCTGCTTTACTCATTGAACGTGAGGTCTAGAATTGGCAGCATTCTTAGAGGTGGAGGCCTCCTGGTTGCAGCATACACAGGGGCTTCCCATCTCCTTAGCCTTAAGCACACCAGTTTTGGCTTTAGGAGCTTCTTATTGTTGTGGCCATGGACATATGGATCATAACTTTTCATCTGAATTTCTTCATAAGGTGCTTTGAAGACACTTGCACTGAAGTTTCGGGGATGAGTCCACCCATTATAGTCCTTGACAGGTTCAAACTGAATTGGTCTTGTCAAGGAGATATCAAAATCAAATTCATTTGAAGGAAAAAATAACCTTCTTAAACGTGGTCTGATTGATAGGGCTCTTCCCTTTTCTTCGGCAGTTGCTTTTGTAGCAGCCTTATTTTTCTTTTTAGCCTTGGCCCTCCTGGAAGATTAACTAGGAGCAGCCACATGACCTAAGCCAGCTCCTTTAGCCTGAGCAGAGAATTCAGCAACAAAGGGAAGGATTGTCTTCGGCTTGCAGAAACTTTCAACAAGTTTCTTTTCGGCAGCAAGCTGTCCTTCTAGCTTCTCGATGATTTTCTCTTTTTGGTAAAGGAGCTCATGTAAGCTGTTGTTATCATCGGGTAGGGCGTGGAGTTCCTCTCTGAGTGAGTTCATTCTTGCAACTTCCTCCCTCAGAGTGATCTCCTCAGCCTTAAGGGATTTGATCGCCTTGGCCTGAGTTCTAACAACTTTTCTACACCAGTCATAGGACTTGACTAGCTCTTTCTACTGAGCCATGAGTTCTGATTCATCATCAGAGGAACAGTCCTCATAATCATCATCTGGAGCATCAGACTCTGAAAGAATGGTGTGAGAATTTACTTGCCCATGAAATTGGGGGTCAGCTTTTTCTTCGTCGGAGTGAGCTATGAGCCTGAAGTAGGCTTCTTCATTCTCACTTAACTCGGATGAGTCAGTGTCACTGAAGGTCTTCTTCTTCTTTTCCATGAAGCTCTTCTCCTTCTTTTTGTTGTGGGAGGACTTATGTTCTTCTCTTCTTCCGCCCTCCTTCTTATGAGGGCAGTCGGCGATCACGTGATCTGGCTTATTACAGCAATAACACACAATGTCAGCAGAAATATGTTTGTTCTGTTTAGGCTTATACCTGTCATTTGTGTGACGTTTCTTTTGATGATCATCATCGTGACGTGATCTTCTGTAAGAGGAGTGTTTGCCTCTCATCTGTTTCTTCTTACTGAGAAACTTCTTGAATTGTCTGGAGAGAAGAGAGAACACTCCATCAGATAACTCTGAGCCCGAGGTGCTTGGCTCTGAGTCTTCTTCTTCACTTTCTTCCTGAGTGGGAGCAGGAGATGCTGCTTTAGACTTTCTTGAGCTTTTTGCCTTTAGTGCAACAAACTTCTCCTTTGATGAAGATCTATTGCCCTCTTCTTCAGCTTTTCTGGAATTGATTTAAAGCTCATAGGACATAAGCTTCTTAAAGAGGTTCTGTGGGTCAGTATCAGTCAGTCTCCCAAACTCACTTATATCACAAATCTTATTGTCCCATTCCTTAGTTAAGGATCTTAGGAACTTGTCATTTATTTCTCCATTTGTGGAAACCCGGCCGTAGTTCTTCAGGCTGTTGACGAACTTGAAGTTCTCATATGTATCAACTATTGTGTCCATGGGGTCTTGCTTGCAGGCCTCATACTTCTGGTTCAAAAAGGGATCGTCTGTGATCCCTTACTTCTTCAGCGCCTTCTATCAAAACAATCAGAGACTGCCACATTTCCTTGGCAGATTGGCAGTGAATTAGGTTTTGTAACATCGAATCATCGACTACACTTGCGATGATATTCTTATCTTTCTTGTCTAGAGAGACGAGCAATCTCATATTTGTCAAGATCCATCAGTTTCTTCAGCACTTTCCTGGTTGGATCGATAGTTGAAGCAGTCATGGGAACATAGGGACCTTCTTCCACTATCATGAAGATGCGGGGATCAACAGCTTCCATGAAGAATTTTACACTCTCTTTCCATATGGGAAAGTTAGCCTTGGTGCACAACGGAACCTTTGCAAAATCCTAGGATCTGTCCATGCTTGATAATCTCTTCAACAAATAGATGAAGATCTGTTCAAGGTGTGAACCTTTTTGTGAACAACCTCCCTCTAATACTAATTGAAAATATCTAGTTTCCTTCCTAAATCACCTAGGGGGGTGAATAGGTGAGATTTGTGTCTTTTGCAGAATAAAAACTTGAGAGTAAACAACATAGAAAATAATCAAGCACAAACCAGACTATATAAGAAATTTATAGTTGTTCCCCAATCTTGGGTACGTCCACTCTCCACCTCGCCTATCTAGCACAACGACTAGCCTCAGCTACTTAAATATATCTCGGATTGCAACAATCTTACACCTCGGAGCAATGCTCCTACAACTCGGAGATAATACACTCCTCCAAACTCGATCCCATAAAACAGGATCTACACTCAGAACAACAGACTTCCTACAATCTCGGAGACAAATCTCCTACAAGAGTTAAAACAAATTTTTACAACAACAGTAAAAATGTTACACTTCCAAATCTGAAATCTTCAAGGCTCTTCCTTCTTGAAAAATGAAAATCTCTGTGAAGAAGATGAGGAAGAAATCCCGAGAAAACTTGATCTGAAAAACTAAGGATCCGACACGATCAAGTTGATGTTTGAAGAATCTTGAATCTGTGATCTCGAATCTCTTCTCCTTTTGAATCGCTGGATCGAGAGATGAGCGACAAAGAAGAACGACGATGAAGACGACACGACTTCTCCCAATATTCATATTGTGGTGCGATTTTGATTGTTGTAAATTAGGGTTAGCGATTCCTCTACAAAGAATTTATTTAGAACATCGTCTAACGGTCAGAAATCATTAAGTAATGATCCACGTGGACCAATCATGAGGTACTTAGATTATATCAAAATCCATCAGACAGATTTGAAAAGAAATTTTTCTGCAACTTCATTTCTCGAGAAGACTTTTAATTTCTCGAGAAGGATGTGCTTTCTCGAGAAATGACAGGGTTTTCCCGAGAAATTTACTTGACCCAAATTCTTTGAACTGAAGTACTTATTTCTCGAGAAGAATTTGATTTCTCGAGAAATGATTTGCTTTCTCGAGAAATGACGTAGTCTTCTCGAGAAAAATACTTAACACAAATTTTAAACTGAAGAACTGATTTCTCGAGAAAAGATTTGCTTTCTCGAGAAATGGCCTATTCTTCTCGAGAAAAAATATTTAACGTAAATTCTTAGAACTGAAGGATTGATTTCTCGAGAAAGATTTGATTTCTCGAGAAAAATACTTAGCTTTTCGAGAAACGATTTTTGACTTCTCGAGAACTACTTTCCTTTCTCGAGAAATGAACTTGGTTTCTCGATAAATCTTCAGGGCTTTTCTCGAGAAAAGGACTTGGAAAGTTTTTGAGAATTTTCCGAGAAGTCTTAAGCTTTCTCGAGAATAGCTTTGTTTTATTGAGAAATATACTTAGACTTCTATACAAATAGATTTCTTTTCTCGAGAAAAAAACTTAGAAACTTTTCTGAAAAATTTTCTTTTCTACTTTAATGAAAACCAGCAACCCTTTCTTTCTTTTATTGCTCTAGTACTTGAAAATGAAGTACATTCTAATAGATATGTTACACCTGAGTCAACACCATGGATCACACAATGAGAGATTACATTACATGGTCTTGTGTTTAGTGACTCATTGTAAACTGATGTTGGTCTACACTTAGTAATAATGACCTGCAAGTACTCAACTAAAAAATAGCATCAAATACATACTTAATTCATCTTAGTTCAAGGGTAACTTCACACAAATCTATGTTATTGTCGATACAATACCCAACAATAATAGCTATCAAGGTAACATTCAGATGGCGCCCTTCGAAACTTTATATGTTAGGAAGTGTTGTACTCCTTTAGCTTGGGCGGAAATAGGCAAATCAAAGCTGTATAAGCGGTAGTGAGGTCGAAGATGCAAATTTGACTATACGCACTATTCGAGAACGGTTATTGATGGATCAAGATAGACAAGCAAAGTACTACAACGCCAAGCACGAAAACATGGAATTTACGGTGAGCGATTGGGTATATCTGAAGATAAATCCATTTAAAGGTGTGTCTAGGAATTGGCGCTTGAAAAAGCTGAGTCTGAGGTATCTTGGTCCGTTTGAAGTGATTTAACGAGTTGGTGAAGCTGCTTATCGGCTTGCTCTTTCGGAGAGCTAAGTGGATTGCATGATGTGTTTCACATCTCGGTGTTGCGGAAGGCTTTGCAAGAGCCTACACAATGATTGCAGACGATCAGGTATCGGTCTATAGTGAGCTGACGATGAAGGTAAGACCCATTTGTATCGAGTATACGAAGATCATGCAACTATGAAACAAAGCAATCAGGATGGTCAAAGTCTGTTGGGACAATTCCGGTCGTGAAGAACTGACATGGGAGCGTGAGCAAACCATGCGAGATAAGTTTCCCGAGTTGTTTTTGTAAATTGGTGTTGTAGAAGTTTGCACTGTTTTTCCTTTAAATGAATAAAATTTTGGGATGGAATTTCTTTAAGGAGGGAAGGTTTGTAACACCCCAAAAATTGGAAAACAGAACTAAATGTAGCTATCGTCAGGCGATAATGACTATCGCTGGCGATACGCCTCGACGAACTAAACGCTCTCAACGCACTCGACGAATCGTTGAGTAGACTATCACACAGCAATAATGAGATATCACTTGGCGATAGCGAGACACGTGTCAGATGGCCGGAAAGCGGCCGAAGAGCGGTGTTGACTGGGGTCAAAATGGCTATCGACGGTATCGCCCAGGCGATAGCGGATATCGCCCTGCGATAGCGATAAGTTTGACTTATCAGCTGAAATCGTGGCCCTTCATTCCTATTAAAGAGAGGATCCTGTGGATGGGATTAATCCCGAAGTCACTTAAGCAGAGAAGAGGTAAAGAGAAGAGTCATTTCTCTTCTCTCACTTTCTCTCCTCCCTTTTCATCTCCATGGAAGAAAAGAAGAACAAAGGCTGGAGGTTGAGCTTTGCAAGCTTGGAGAAGGAAATTCTGTGGTTGGAATCAAGAGCTGAACAAGATCTGTGAAGAGGAAAGTGAGGCGATCCTTTCCATCTGGATAAAAGACTTGATCATGACTCCAAAATGATCTACGAGGGTAACGATCATCCTTCTTGGACAAGTGAAGTCCTAAATTTTGCACATGCATGGAATCTCCCACCAAAAGGTGGAAGGAGGAGGGAATTCCAATGGGTTGGTACGTGATATCTCCGTATAGTTTTGCATATATAATACGTAAATCGTAGTACGGAATAGGCATGCCGTGTGAAGCCCGTCCGGACAGGTTGGTCTGAATTAGTGATGTTTTTATTTGCATGCCAGAGAAGACTCTGAGTATAAACCGGTAGTTTATGTAGTCTGAGGGTTGTGCCTGTGAACTGAGTAGCAGGAAGTACTGGAGATGTGCTCCAGCAAAATACCCAGAAAATACTACGATTTTGGATAATTATGGATATCGTCGGGTGATAGTGGATATCACTGGCGATAGCTCTTGATGAGCTATATATGTTGTGAAAGTCCACTTTCTGGCACTGTAGGAAACTGCAGGTTTTCTGGACAGATGTTCTAGTTGTGGCTGAGACTGGGGAAAAAAGGTGTTCTTTTGTTAACGCATGGCGATATCCCCCAGATAGAATTTTGATTACGAAGCATGTCTCTTGGAGATCGTGTGGCTAGTTTGTGAGCTGTGAGCTTGGTGCTCAGCTCTGATGTCCATGAGAGCCATCTATTAAATGTAATGTTGGTTATGTTTAATTCACGAGAAAGGTGATGTGACCTGCTTCTGTCCATTTAGCTACAAATGCTCGACTTTCGGCAATGGCAAGGCAATTTGAGTAATGGGAAAAGTCTGAACCGGAACCGTCCTCAGGTCAGACGGTTAATAGACCTAAAGTACGTGGTAATTACCGTTGGCAGAGGGGAAGAGTCTTGGCTTTGTGCCAAACAATAATGCTCATAGTTTACCATTAGTCCCGGACTTTTGGACGGTGGTAGGGCTGGGTATTTTCAGTACACCAATAAGGTGCCCTGAGTGCACAGAACGTTTGGCTGGTGATGCAAACATTTGTGATATCTTGAATGGTGCTTAAGTTGTACCTTCGTGATATGTGGAATGGTACTTGAGTTGTACCTTTATATGATATATATATATATATATATATATATATATATATATATATATATATATATATATATATATATATATATGAATGATATGCCTGCAGGGAAGGAATATCACTGCCCTGGAAATGGGGTAGGGTCATTATAAATTGGTCAGCTAAAGCTGACCATTGCCTTGTTTGCCACCTTGCTGGTGGAATGTCCTTGTGCAGGTGCTAGAATGCCGAGTGGGAAATAGCGGGTTGCAGCCCTTTGATACTATGCCGACCCACGAAGGCGAAGCGAAGGATTTTTATTGTTTTCATGTGTGGCCGTCCTGTGAGCCGATGTTTGTAAACGACATGTTTAAAGAACAATTGTAAGGTCTTAAGTCCGCACTTTTTTGTGTATTTTGTAAACATTCCTATGTGGTTTAATATAGTGGGCATTCATGTTACTCGAGTTCAATTCATCCCATGAAGCTTCCGGTAGAATGCTCTGAGTTAGGATTCGTTTGGTATTTTTGATATTAACATGTAACTCTGATGACTGTCGGTGGAATATGGCATGGGGCCCCGACTCGACCTTCTGTTATATTTTACATGACAGACGAAGGTGTTACAGTTGCACCTAACTATGGAGGGAGAAAGGGTATGGGTATGAGTGCTTTAAAAGCATCCCATGAGGAAATCCAAATGTGTCAATATGAACCATTTGTGTTTTGTACTCCAACCCCCATACTCAAAGGTAAGGAAGTAGCATCTTCTCAAACACTTCCATTAAAGAAGCTGGCTAGTGGCAATACTGTAATCATCTCTGATAAGGTCATACTAGATGTCATCAACACCATGTCAGCTTCCAAGCGGACATCTATTGCTATCAAGACGGAGCCGTCGAGTAGGGTTGATTACCGTCGAGCAAGCTGCCAGTTTCTAGCTGAGAGAAATAAGAAGAATGTTGATGTCTTCTCAGTTGAACACAAGCTTTCAGATACACCATCTACATCAAGAAGTGTTCAGAAGAGAAGGTACAATATCCATGAATGTTGGCACTGTGTTAAAGTGAGACACTTTGTCATTGATTGTTGGCACAACCCTAATGTGTCTAATGCAAAGAGAAGCTTTCCTGCTAAGGCAACAGTATGAAAAAGCATGTCTCTTAATGCTAACAAGAACCTTTGACCCAAATTCAATTGGGCTCCTAAGGAAAACTAATCTATCTGTGCAGGATGTCCTAAGGCCAAATCAATTGGTAAACTTGGCATTGGACACATATCTCTGAAAAAGGAGAAAAGAGGAGTAGTTAAGGTTGTGTCGATGATATCGTTGAGATTGATTTACTATTTAATCAAAGTAATACTGTCAGGAAGAGATTATCACAAAAAATTTCATCTCAAGATTAATTCTCAGTTGTCTGATCTTGAAATTGATCCCCGCTAAAGGTATGCGGCTCTTAAACTTTCACATTTTTAAAAGAAATAAATATTAAAGTTGTCTCGTCAAGATGCACATCTCAATAGGATAAATAGATCTTGTCCCTTAATTAATTTACAAGATTTATCCAACGAATTGAAACTCATGATGGTTCGTCTTTCAAGAAATTTATACAATTTTTTGCAAGTCTCCCTATAAATTCCATTGCTCTAAGTTTCATTTCACCCTCCTCCTCCTAACAAACTCGAGCCACGAAATCGTCAAGTATGAAATCCTTTGAAGGGGGTCATCAAAGAAGTCTAGAACTCTAACAATCCAACCAGCTGATGTCAACGAACTGAGTTCAATCCTCATTATTCAGCAACACCACATAGAGTATCTTCTTGATAGAGCAATTCAAGGTGTTCGTGACATGTTCACAGCTCAACTCTCTAAGCTCAAAAACAAAGTGGATAACTTGTCGCTCACGCTCGAGCATCACTTAGAGGATTATAGGGTAAATCAGATTAGAAGATTGATTGAAGCCGATAGTAAGGAGGAGAAGTAGTATGGTAGTGCCGCCCTCTGTCCTGGACTCCCAAAAGGAGGTTCATCAGCATCCTCTGGAGGAGAACTCATGATCCGGGATATTGTGGATCATGATTCTAAGAAGCATAAAAGGGAGCAGCTCCAAGAGGAAATGGAAAGGAGCAAGATGACTAGAGTTATATTAACAGAAAAGGGAAAAGAAAAGTCTAACCTTATATGATCATTCAAAACTATTAGTGTTACCATGATGATCTAGAAGTGGTCAAACATGTAGTTTCACTGCCAATACAATATGATCCTACATGGTCGCACATAAGAGCGTTTGGAGAAGTTGGAGGAATGATTGTGTTGGTCTTACTCATATATGATATGAGTGAAGGACCAAGCACTTCATAGAATTGGAATTTGAGAGGACAAGTCAATTCGTCGAGTGATCCCGAGACATCTCAACGAATTCATCGAGTTATCTCGAGTCATCTCGTGTCATCTCAACAAATTCGTCAAATCATCTCGTGTCATTTCGACGAATGTGACAAAGTCATCTCGTCGAATTCGTCGAATCATCCTAAGTCATCTCGATGAATGTGTCTCGAGTCTTCTTGACAAATTCGTCAAGTTATCTCGTGTCATTTCAACGATTCGTCGAGACATCTAGAGTCATCTCGACGAATTTGTCTCGAGCAAAATTCCATAAGTTTTGAGTCTGCGGATAACAACTGTTTCATCTCTTTATTCCTCTTGGTATAAATAGAAGTTGCTTTAGGGTTTTTCCAAAGGATTACTATGCTAAGTCCGAGAGATCACGAAGAGCCGACAGAAAAATGTTTCCGGACGTTCCATCCCAAAACCATGGATGCAAAATAGCCAACTCAAGTGATTGCGGATGATCAGGTACCGGTCAATAGTCGGCTAACGACAAATGTTTGGCCCATTTGGATCGAGGATTCGGAGATCAAGCAACTACGAAACAAGATAATTGGGATGGTCAAAGTCCGATGGGACAATTGTGGCCGGTAAGAGCTGACATGAGAGCGTGAACAAACCAAGCGCGAAGAGTACCCCGAGTTGTTTGTAAAATAATGTTGTAACATTGTTTTGTGAAAGTAAAATATGTTGTAACATATAAGTTGTTGTTTCCCTTATAAGTTGTCAAATTTGGGGAGGGTTATAACACCTCAAATTTGACAACAGAACTTTTGGTCGTTATCGCCGGGCGACAGTGGGTATCGCCGGCGGCGATAGCAATAGCACTCGACGCCATAAATCATTGAGTGAGCTCAACACACTCGACGCCTTTCGACGAATCATTGAGTAAGAGACTATCGCGTGGTGATAGTGGGTATCGCGCGACAATAGCCCCAGCTCTCAACGCTCTTGATGCCTTAAAGAGTTGAGCGAGCTCAACGCACTCGACGTCGTAAAGCGCTGAGTGAGCTATCGGAACGGTGACAGTGGATATCGCCAGACGATACTGCCATATATGTGCGGACACATGTCAGATGGTCGGTCGGCGGCCGAAGAGCGGTGGTTGACGGGGGTCAAAACGGCTATCGACGATATCGCCCAAGCAATAGCGGATATCACCAGACGATAGCGTTAATGTTGACTATTCAACCAAAATCATGTCTTTGCTCCCTTTTGATGAAATGATCATGTGGCTGAGATTAATCCCAAGGCCACTTATGCAGAGGAGTACAGGAATGATGATTCATTCTCTTCTTCTCACTCTCTCTCCTTCTTTCATCCAAGATCTTGAGAGAAAGAGCTAAGGGTTGGAGCTGAGCTTGGAAAGCTTGGTAAAGGAGTTCCAGTGAACAAAATCAAAATCTTAGGCTAGGTCAGCCAAGAGGAAAGATAGGTGCTCCTTTCCAACTGGACAAAAAGCTTCATCATGGCTCCAAAACGGATTATAAGGGTAACAATTTTCTCCTTGGACAAGTGAAGTCCTCATTTTGCATACGTGCATGGAACCCCTCACCAAAAGGTGAAGAAATGGTGGTTTCCAGTGGGTCGATCGTTGTGATCCCCGATTACATTTGCATATAGATCCAAAAATTTGTAGTACGGAATAGACATGTTGTGTGAAGTCCATCCGGAAAGGTTGGTCTGGATTGGTGATGTTTTATTTTGCGTGTCTGAGAAGACTCTGCGTATAAACAAGTAGTTTATGGGGTCTGTGAGTTATGCCTGTGAAATGGGAGTAGCAGGAAGTACTGGAGATGCTCTCCAGGAAAATAACCAAGAAATTCCACGGTTTGCAAAATTGTTGGATATCGTCGGGCGACAGTGAGTATCGTTGGCGATAGCTCCCAGTGAGCTATGTTTGTGAGGCCTGTCTCAGAGAGACCTGAGGGTCATTGTATGAAACGCTGAGAGCCTATAATGCCCAGCTATGGTGGCCATGAGTGATAACCTATTTTGATGTGAAGCCTATCTCGCGAAGACTGTGGTGCTAGCATGTGTGTTGAGTCATGGAGGCCAACTATTATGGCCGTGAGAACCGTAACGAAGTTGTGAGCCTGTATTGCCCAGCTATAAAGGTCGTTGAGCCAAACGGGAAATGGGAGTTCCACCTGTGTCTTATCTATTATCCTTGATTGCTTCGACTGTCGGAAGTGGCATGTAGATATGATCAACGGGAAGGGACTGAACTGTACATGTGTTATGTCTATCTTGATTAGATTGCTTAAAGTAGCTGGCTGTCGCCGATGGCATAATGAGAGTCTTAGGTCTAGGGCCGAAAAGACTAAAATACTCAAGAATGAACTGTAAAGTTTTGGACCTCTAAACGGCAGGTGGTATCCGGGAAGTCCGGTACACCGAGAATGTGCCCTGAGTGCACGGGGCGTGCGGACGTTTATCCTACGTCTGTGGTGATGAGTGCTTAAACGCACATCGTTGTTGCCAATATATATATATATATATGCTACTGTTGCAGGGAAGGAGAATCACCGCCCCAAGTAAGGGGTGGGGTTGTTATAAATGGGTCGGCAATTGTTGATTGTTACCATGTTTGCCACGTTTTGGTGGGCTGTGGTTTGCAGGTACTGGAGAGACAAGTGGAAAGTAGCGGGCTGAAGCTCTTGTGCTGTGATTGGCTGGCCCTCGAAGGCCCAAAGGAGAATTTTTATTATTTTCATGTGTGGTCGGCCTGCGTGCCGGTGTTTGTAAACCACATTTGTGAAGTATAACTGTAAGGCCTTAAAGCTGTAATATTTTGTGTATTTGTAATTAACATTCCTGATATATATATATATATATATATATATATATATATATATATATATATATATATATATATATATATATATATATATGGTATGGTTTATATATAGTGAACATTCAATTTGTATGAGTTCATGCAACCTTAAAGCTTCTCCTAGAATGCTCTAAGTTAGGATTCAAGTAGTTTTTGATATTAACATGTAATCCCGCAATCTGTTTGTGGAATATGGTGTGGGGCCCCGACCATACCCTCTTTTATATTTCATATGATAGACGGAGGTGTTACAATAAGAATGATGTTCCTCCAAAAATAATGATGTAATAGAGGGGGAGCATTCACATGTTCCAACTCAGGATGAGGCCATTCCATCCACCCAGTTGGCTGAGGAATCAACTCTTCCTGAGCATGATGGTCAAAAGGACCAAGAGTATAATTCACCCATGATCCTTTCTCCACCCTCAATAGATGAATTCTTATTGAAGAAGCCAGAAAGGGGAGAAGTGGGAGAGCAATGACTTGACATGTTGAGTCAGTGCATAATACTTGTAATGATTCAAGTGATATGAGGAGAGCAATGACTTCACATGTTAAGTCACTGCATTAAACTGGGGAGAGCAATGAACTTTAGACAAGCTACAGTTGCTAGCTTACATTTGTTTAATTGATATGTTTTATATAGTAATGCATTGTAGTATTAATGTGTATTCTGCCTTCTTTAAATAGGGGGAGCTTATTGTGAATATTGCCCTTTAATATTCCCTGTATTTGAAGAGGCATCACCATCAATACTAAGAGCATAGATGTATTTCATGCATGCTTTAATTTCAATGTGTGCAGGATGTTCTTTGTCACATTGATTGGATAGATATTTTAAGTGACAATGATAGGTGGACACGAGGAAGAATGTTGGAAAGACAGAAATTTGTCTACGTCCATAGACATTGAGTGAAGTCAGTTGACTCAACGACAGCTGTCAAGGAAGAATGCTGAAAAGACCGAAATTTTTCTAAGTCTATAGGCATTGAGTGAAGCCAGTCCACTCAACGCCAGATGTCAAAAAGCACTGAGTAAAGCATGGACAGTCAAAGCCCAATAGTTTGCAAAGAAAATATGTGGCTAAGTCCACAAGTGTTGAGCGAAGGCAGTTCACGCAACACCATACAACAAGAAGCATTGAGTAAAGACAAGACAGTCAAAACTTCAGCATTGGCAGGGAAGACTTCTGGTTAAGTCCAGAAGCGTTGAGCGAGAACAGCTCACTCAACGTCAGAGAAAGAAGCGTTGAGTAAAGCTCGTGCAGTCAAATCCTCAGAAGAAGGAGATAGAAAATTTGTCTAAGTCCAGAATCGTTGAATGAAGGCAGTTCACTCAACGCCAACTCAACAGAGAAATCGGTTAAGTACTGAAGTGTTGAGTGAAGGTTGTTCACTCAACGCCTCATCAAGATGACTGGAAAGTCAAGTAAGCGGTGAGTGATGAAGGCTCACTTAACGCACTCAACGCCTATCAATAGAAAGTTTTGTATAAGAACAAAAGCATTGAGTGATGAATGCTCACTGAACGCACTCAACAACTAATGATATAGAAAGATTGGCTAAATACAAATGCGTTGAGTGAAGAAGACTCACTCAATGCCTAAGCAGTTAGACTATAAAAGTCAAGAAAGCGTTGAGTGATGAAGGCTCGTTCAACACACTCAATGTCTGAGATGCAGAATTTGACCAAGTACTTTTGCGTTGAGTGATAAAGGCTCACTCAATGCACTCAATGACTGAGATGCAAAATTTGACTAAGTACTTTTGCATTGAGTGACAAGGTTTCACTCAACGCTTGATCAGTCAGTCTAAATTTGACCAAGTCCAAAGATGCTGGCGTCAGCAAAATTTAAAATCATTGTGGAAGTCAACAGTACGCGACAAACGACGTCCCACGCCTCTGTAATACATTTAATGTGAAAGCAAGATTGCAGATACCAAATCCAAGTGGGCCAACGGGTCAAAGAGCTGTTGATCAGCTAATGGATGGACACCTATTGCAAAAAAGGATACAATAGTGGCCAGTGTCAACATGCTGCGAAAAAGGGTTGGTGAAGCACAAGAAGTAATCTGCAATGAGACAATTGAAGAAATCAGAAAGATGTGGAGAGACATTAACCATCACTCTGCCCAACAGGCCATCTGGACAACAAATACTATCAGAACAGCCTTGGGAATGGATCCAATTGATTACACTCCTCAACCTCCCATTCCTATGTCTGACTTAGCTTTTGACAATGATTACCTCCCACCAGAGGACTATGAAGCATCCTGAGGAGGATATGATCTCACCCCATCACCAGTAGAGTAAGGTGAGTCATCCTCAAGAAAGAGAAGGTTTGATCATGTCCAAGAGGAAATTATAAAAGCCAGATAGAGAAGGAGGATAAAGATTCAAAACATGCCTGGATATGAGAATTGGAGTCCTATTTTAGGCAACATCATTCTTTATACTTGGAATAACTTTGGAAAGCATGGAATCAACATTTCCAGGTACTACAAGTCTACAACTCAATAGAATGGAGAAAACATGAAGATATGGAGCATAGAAGGAGAATTCACAGGAAGAACAACCCAAATGGTCATCCTCCTCCTCCCAGATATATCCCAAAGCCTCTAGGATATTTTGAGAGGCAGAAGATGAAAGGGCAAGGAGAAGACTTCTAGAGAATGCTGAGAACATTAGGATGTCTTGAATGATGTCTTGGGATGTTTTGTCTTATTGTAATCCTGCTATTTTTAATCTTAGTAATATAAATCTAAATTGTCTCTCTATCTATAAGTTGTCTTTGTACATTCTTATGAATCTATGGTTATTGTCATATGAGGTTCCAACTTCTTCAAATTGGGGGAGATTGTTGGGAATATTGTCCCCAAGATTCCTGATTTGAATAAGGCCTCAAGATGACAATAAACATCTTGTATTTGATGGTTGTTCAAGTTTTGGTGTGACGAGTATAACTTAAGTGCATGACTAATGTATGGTTAGACACTTGGTCACCCAAACAGAGTTCTGCCCTTATAATCCCTGAAGGAACAGAATTCATGTTGATCTCTATACTAATCATATATTAGACATGTCACAATCAATGGAAAAAGTCACCAAGAACAAAAGGAATCAGAGGAAGAAATAGAAAATTAGCTAAGGAAAAATTCGACTGCATCGAGTTCATTACTAAGAAAAAATTCGACTGCACTGACTTCATGGTTAAGAAAAAACTCGAGTTCATTACTAAGGAGAAATTCTACTGCATGGACTTCACAACTAAGGAAAAGTTTAACTGCATCGAAGAGAAAAAGTTCGACTGCATCGACTGCATCGAAGGGAAAATTTTGATTGCATCAACTGCACAGAGACAATGTTTTCTACAAGGTGAAATGACTAAGTGCCAGGAGTTTTCTTATATAACTTCAATGTGTTTCAAGTTCACCATACATATTTCATAAGAGCCATTTGAATTGTATATGACATTGTGTCATTAGTCACTTAGATCCATTTTCTCCAGCTGGGCATGTGGCATAATGGTTAGGTCCTTGATTTAGGGTGCGGATTATGCAGAGAATTTAAATCAGATTGACTAACAAAATTTGTTGCATAAAGTCAGGGATTGGAAGCAGGGAAAATTATTCTCATTCATTAGAGAATATTTTCAGGATTTCAAAATCATTCATTAGTCAGATTTTGACAACCGTTGAATATTCTATTCTAAAGTGTCTACTAGCTGTTTGATAATTTCCAGCCAAAATAATTCTTATTCTGTAAATCTTCCTTAAGCTTATTTTAAAAAGCTCCTTGAGGTTTCCCAATCAAGAATTTGCCTAAGGAGCACTGACTAGCCGTTGGAGAATTGTAATTCAATCTTTGTTCTTCCTACCGGCCAAGTCAAGTATAAAAGAGGGACTTAGAGATTTGAGGAGAAGATTTTTTGAAGTTCTAGCCTTTGAACAATATTTCCAAGCACTCAGTATTCACAAAGATCCTTCACACCTAATTTTTTAAAGTTCAGTGACAGATTTGAATAGTGGTCAACCTTCAACAAGAATTCAACTTCAACCACTACAAGTACAGAGAAAGATTCTTCATCTTCTTCATCAATATCTTTTATGAAGAATTCTTTTTCTGATACAAGTTCTCTTGATCAAGCCAGCCTTTCCAAGAAGATAGTTCAAGTGTTGTTCAAGACAAGAAAGAAGAAGACTGTTGTGTGTTTATACTTGAAGACTAAAGCTCTAAGGGGTTGAGTCAACCACTGTTTTTTTATTATTTCCAGGATTCTTTAAGGATCTGAGTTTGTGAGATTCCTTTGTGAATTTGAGTGTAGGATCTGTTTGTAGATCTGAGTTTGTGAGGCTTGAGAAAAGCCTGAGTTTGTAGGGCTTGAGGAAAGCCTGAGTCTGTGGGGCTTGTGCTGGAGCCTGAGATGTAGAACCTATGTGAAAGTCTGAGGTAGGGAACTTGTGTTCCTGAGGTTATAAGATTTGAGAATCTGAGAAGAAAATTTGGAGGAGTTTGGCTTACGCTAGCTCTTTGCTAGATAAGTGTAGAGGGAAAGTGGATAAACTCATTCTTGGAAAATCACTATAAATCTTTATGTGTTCTGTGACGTGTCATGTTTATTACTATGATTTGTTTTCTCATTGTGCTATAAAAGGGAAAAAATCAAGAAATCTTAAAAATAAGTAAATCACCTATTCACCCCTCTCTAGGTGAATAACAACCCTTAACTTTCAAATTCTATTTATGAAGTTATTTTTTATTCTATTCTTATAACACTACCTATGCCCTTCAGGAAGGATGCCATTGGGAAGACCATAACAGAACTTGTGCCTAGATCTGAATGGATATAAGAAGACAAGAGAGTGAAAGATTAGGATATAAAAGAAATGAACATCCTAGTGTCAACCTTGTCTGATGAAATCTTCAAAAAAGTAGTTGATTGGAAGTCAGCTAAGGAAATTTGGGAGTCACTATCCAAGATTGACTATGAAAGTTTTGATGAAAGAAAGAAAAAGAGGTATCTTCTCATATCCCAGTATAAGAACTTTCAGAAGAAAGCAAATAGTTGCTAAAATATATGAGAGGTTCAACATTATTGTGAGTAAACTCAAAGGATTGGATAAGGAGATCTTACTCACAGATATAAATGACAAGCTTCTCATGTGCTTCCCAAGAACATGGGATTCAAGGATCCGAGCTATCAGAGAGTGTCCATATGCCACAAGGAAATCATTATTGATGCCATGTTAGGCAAACTCAAGTCCTATGAACTTCTCCTGAAGAGTAGGGATGAGTTTGAAGTGAAGGACAAAATATCCACACCTAGAGACAACTCCATTGCTCTGAAGGAAGTAGAGAGAGCCTTCAACTTCTGAAGAGAAGATGTTTAATCTCCTAGTCAGAAGATTCAGAAGGCGGGTCAAGAATAAAGACTCATAAGAAGGAAAGGAAGCTCAAGAAAGCCAATATTTGACAAGACACCCAACAAGGAGATCATTTACTTTACTTGCAAGAAGTCGGACCACATTGCTCCTGATTGTCCCGAAGACAAGAAGAACAAACCCAACAAGAAGGAGCATAGGAAATGGTCTTTCAAGAAGAGGGGAAAGAAGAAATGAAACTGTTTCATTTTAGAAATATGGAGTGACTCACACTCAACATCAAGCTCCTCTTATGAGAGTGAAGATGAAGTTGTTGCTGAAGAAGTCTGTCTAATGGCTTTAGAAGCATATTCAGACAATGAAGAAAATCATGTATCATGCTTTGATAACATTGATTTTTCTTCCAATGATTTTAAAGACTGTTTTAAAGATTTTTGTAAATACCAAATAGAAGCTGAAAAATAAATCAAATCACTAAGAAAAGAATTAGATGAATAAAAAAGTGAAAATTATTACAATATAAACTCTAACCTTAGAGTTGAACTAGGTAAACTAGAGAAAAAAATAACTGAATTAAATGAAGAAAATAAAATCTTGAAAGATGAGCTAGCAAAGACAAAATCCTTTGAGGACTCCATAAATGGAAGGAATCAAAAGCTCAAGAACACACTGAAACATTGGAGTCCAATGGCCTTACATTGCCAAGTGTTCAAATCAACATTCATCACATCATACAAAGAAAAAAAGTACATTAATCATACACTACCTCGACATGCAAGCTAGAACATAATAAAAAAAATATAAGAAACAACCCAGCATGAGGAGGTACTCTTCATGAGGCTTAGACCTTTTTGGCCGCCGAGCTGCCTCCAACTTGTGATCCATGTCATGTAAAAATTTAATGTAGCATGAGTTAGCTAAGACTGACCTCAGTTGTGTAACAAACACCCCTCCTCCCCTAACAGACCTCGGGGTACTTCATCGCCTTGCATGTCAGCACTTCGTATGCATATAAAATAAAACATGAATTAACATAAAAACAACAGGAATGGATCACAAACATCAATCACGTTTCTATGTTGAACATTTAAATAAAAGGGTGCCTACTAATGCATCATGTATACAGACTTGGGTTTCACTCAAGGCACCCTATGATGTGTATGATTCTAATATATCATCGTGCATCATCACATCACATCATTCACATGAGTACTCATTTTCCCCAAAGGCATACAAAAACCAAGGCCGAGAACTCCCGCTGAGACCCCACCCGCACATGAATCACAATACAATCGGGCTTGTCCATCAGGTCCATCGTTCTCACCAAAATCACCAAGCAAAGCACAACTGATAGTAAGAACTCTCGCTTAGACCCCACCCGTACATGGATCACAAAACCATTGAGTTTGTCCACAAACACAGACGTTCTCGTCAGTTTGCACAAAAGGGGGATGGTCTTATTGGGGCACCCTCCACACGAGAATCACAACATCACTGGATAAGCCAGTCATCCACAATGATAAAACCACACATTCTCAACCAAGCGGGCATCACAATCTGTCACACAATCATACACAATATTTTTGATCTTATGCCACATTCTTTCTCAAATGAGATTAAGGGCATCACAACGGTGCCTTTACCGTAAATGAATTTCTAGTAAATTCCTAAAATGCACATCAAACAATATCACCAAATCGGAGAACCGATCGCGATTTATGCTTCACCCACAAGGCCTAATCCACTGACGGAGCGGATTTCTAATACAAAGGTATGTCTGGGACGGACTCAATCGAACCGATAGCTCCTTTTGAACCAAGGCGACCCAAACCCCTCTCACTTGAGAGATCTGATGCCAAGAAATTGCAAGAAAATAAAGACATTTAATAAAGATGTTATGCATGCATCCCAAGCCCGGGAGGAGAGATGTCATTCCCTTACGAAATTTCTTCCTTGTCATGGAAGCTTAGAATAGCACTGATGAACGTGTTCACCTTCAAGTCATCACCACAGATTCGGTCTCGAATGGGCAAACGAAGCTCCGAATCTCCGACAATGGCAAATCTAGATCTTCTTCCACCTCTGCTCTCTCTCCCTCTCTCTCCCTCACACCCACAAAGTGACGAATGACTTGAATAATGACAGGGGAGAACCCCTCTTCTCTATTTAGGGTTCACAAGCACAAGTTCTGGGCCATTGAATCAAATCCCAAGAAGATCGGACGCAGAGAAATCACAAATTTACAAAACATGTTCACGTTCACATTGAAATAGCTTTTGGTCTCGTATCGTCGAGTGAACACGACTATATTCCATTGAACACAACAATACACATGTGCACACAATGATATTAGAGTGCACACAACGATATCATAGTGTCCACCACACACATGCGACAATATTGTCATTTACACCTCTCTCACACACGACGATACCGTCGTGCACACCTCACACACACGACGATATCGCCGCGTACACCTCACACACAATGATATTTTTGGGGTGTACACGACAATTTTGCCTTACTCGTTTGGTCAAGGAAAAAGGATCTATCTGTTGCATCCAACCAGCACTCTAAGACTCTAAGTAAAATTTTTTTGGGATGTTACGGATGTTTTCCTGACTGGTTAGTACTAGCGCGAGGTTCGCAACTTCTTTTCGCATCGGATGTAGGTTACTCTCTTGTTTCCTCTTTTCATCCTTCGGCTGATACATTTTTTCTAGAGCGATCGTTTTGCTAGTTTTGTTGTCGAGCTGGTCAATAAAAAGCTGAGATAAATCCGCAAAACTATGGATCCTTCCTTCTAGGGAGCAAAACAAAGAGAGGGCTTGCCCCTTCAAAATTATTAGGAATGCCTGGCAGAGGAGTTGATCTGATGCATTGTAGACACGCATGATAGTCGCATAGTTTCTAACATGCATCTGAGGATCGTTCATTCTGTCGTACTTCTCTACATCAGGGATCTCGAAACTACCCGAAATAAGGTATGTTAAGGCCTCTATGTTGGTTGGTGTTACCATGATGATCTGAAAGTGATCAAACATGTAGTCTCACTGTCAACGCAATATGAGCCTATGAGGTCGCATATAAGAGCATTGGAGAAGTTGGAAAGGTTTGCGTTGGTCTTGCTCATATGTGATATGAGTGAAAGGACCAAGCCTATAATGTTCTGGATCTGAAGGTTTTTTATTCTGGGACCTATATTTTGAATATGGGTCATCAGGTAAGTTATCGGAAGTCTCAAGGAAACTCGTCGAGCATACTCTTGGAGTTTCGACGAATAAGGCTAAATTCGTCAAGTATCGTCTTGACATTTTGAAGAATTGATCTTGGATTCGTCGAGTATCTTCTTGGTATTTTGACGAATTGGACTTGGATTCATCAAGTTTCGGCTTGATGATTTGGACGAATTAGTATATCCTAATTCGTCGAGTATACTCTAGTTAACTCGACGAATGGGTCCTTGATTCGTCGGATATATACGTGTAAGCTTGACAAATGTTATTACCTCCGGTTTGATCCTTTAAGTCCCAGTTCAGCGTGGTCTGTGGGTATCAGATGTTTCGGTTATCAGTATATATATATGATATAAACAGTAAACCAGAATGAGGAGTTAATTTTCTCTGACCTAATGTTTTGAGATCGAAGAGGGCGGCGTCTTCTTCCTTCCCGACGAAACTGTTTCATACCGAAGAAGTCGCAGCCACTGATCCATCTTGTCGACCACCTGATTTCCTGTCGTCATCGAGAAAGTGTTTTCTCAGGCTTCGTCTTCATCATTGCTGCCACTCATTTAACGGTTCTAGCAACCCGTGGAGACGTTGAGGGCATACCTTCTTCCAACCTAGATCTTGTGTTATAAGAGTGTAAGGGTTTTTCGTGCTCGTGTGGACATCTGTAGAGGTGTGGACACAATTCTACGCTCGGAACTCCAGCCGCTAGTGTTCGTCGGACTTCTTCGGAGCACCTTGGTTAAGTAGTGACTCAATCCCGCAAAGGTATACTTTTATTTACTGCAAATTTACTTCTTGATCAATGTTCATCGGAAATTCTGTATTTCTTTTGCGTTTTCTTGTTCCTAATTCCGCTACGCACAACTGTTGTGATGTATAGAAAAACCCAACACTCTTGTGGTACTGGTGAGTAGTCAAAGAAAGGGTGGAACCTGAAGAGGCATGTTGCTTGCCATTCTCACGCTTTCCAGCGGGTGCGTTGTAAAATTCTTCGTGAATGAGATCTTCAATTACGTGCCTGACACCAAGGTTGTCAGGATCGAGATTCTAGATGAGGTCATTTTGTGGTAGGATCGTATCAGATAGTAGGTTCAGATCGAGGATCGTTTTATAAAATCGGGATCGATTTACAATGTTTGAATCGTAGGATCGTAAGATCCTATGATCTGGATCGCGATCCTGACAACCTTGCCTGACACTCTCCATGTTCAAGCAGCAGTGATGATAGCGAGCTTCTGGGTCTTGGGCCAAGCGTCCCGAAGACGACGAGCTACTTGCATTGGAGAATTCTTTCTCAAGGCTGTAGAGCTTATGAGAAAGGTGCTATGTTGAAGCGGAGTGTGGACCTAGTGGGGACAAACATACTCGCTCAGGGGCAGAGTTGTAAGCTTTGTGTCTCTTTGTTTGCTTGGTATTCCTCAATCTGTCATACACATTTTTCTAATACTATATGAGTTGTACACATGGTTCCTTTGGCGAGCGATATGTTATGTGTGAGCGAAAGGGAGGTGTATCAGTGTGCCCCCTTGGGACAATCTTTCAGAAGTGCAAACGACTTTTCTTTTCATGATCTTTAGTTATGAGTACCACTATACAAATTATACTGTCTTCCGGATATTCGAGGGATGTTGGGAACCATGTTCCTACAGACGACACCAAACTGTTGCAGACCACCGACAGGGGCGCTGCCCCTTGGACCCCGTTATGGGCTCTGCCCCTAAGACCTCGCCAGGGGCGTAACCCCTTGGAACCCCGCCAGAAATGCATGTGATTCTGTTGTGATATCTTTGCTTCTCCTCAACAGTAACCGTCCTTTTTATTGGTTTGTGAAACCAAGTGTGTTAGATTTTGAGTCTCACATAGAGGGACGAGCTTGTCTAATGTGTAAGTGGAGTTGGTGTTGCTCATGTTCAATGCATGTAAATCTGAAGATTTAGAAGGGTTCTAGATATTCAGATTTAGCTCAGTTCGTCAAGTGTTGATGATTTTTCCTTATGCACATCTGAGATGTATTTGGATTGTGAATGTTGTAAGTATTTTGTGAATGTGCACATTGATTAATTGTTAACCATGATTAAATGTTAATCAATTATCTTTAAATCCCTCATGTAATATTAAGTGTTTGGATGCCCTCCGATGAATGTCACTCTTTCTGCCTCGATCGATGAAGTGTGGGCTTGTCAAAGCAAGGTGCATTAATCTATTTTGGTAAGGGTGCGAGCGAATAATTGTGATATCTCACTGTCGACATCGGGTAAAACTTAACTGGGTGACCTTAAAAGTGTAGTGCACAGAGGCCTAGGGTTGGCATGCACTATATGATAAATGTGAATAAAGAGTTATTCACCAAACCATACAAGAGTTGTATAATGATTCAATTAGCAAGCATTGCCTACCTAAACAACTACATTGTGAGAGAAAAGTCAAAGCTGACTCATGATGATGGTGAAATATGGATCTTGTCCACTAAGAGAGTAGCTCGCATAAACTCTCTGAATTGATATCGAGAGTTATCAGTTTGATTAAAATAATGAGAGTAATTTTAATTAATTTTGAAATGTAGTACTGAGTTTTCTTTACATAAATTCTTGTAGAATTTTCATGACAAGTGGATCTCATTCCACCCTGTCCCTCAGAGTTATACTTGAGAAGGAGAAACTGAGTGGGACAAATTATCCGGACTAGTACAGAAATCTGAGAATTGATCTCAGGCAATAGCGTAAGCTCTACGTCTTGGAAGAGGATTCCCTTGAAGAGCCAATAGGGAATATGTCCCGAGCTGATAAAGATGCTTACAAAAAGTATCAAGACGACTCCTTGGATGTTGAATGTCTCATGCTCGCCACCATGAACTCTGAGCTTCAGAAGCAACATGAGAACATAAGTTGTAAGGAGATTGACGAGCACCTTAAGAAAATGTTTCAAGGGCAAGCTCGTCAATAGAGGTTTTATGTCACCATGGCGTTGTTTCTGTGTAAGATGCGAGCTCGAGACCTAGTAGGAACTCACGTACTCAAGATGATTGGGTATATAGATAATCTTGAAAGACTAGGTTTTCCTCTATGCCAAGAGTTGGCTACAGACCTGATCCCACAATCATTGTCGGACAGTTACGAGCAGTTTGTCTTGAATTGCAATATGAATGAAATCGACAAGACACTACCCGAGCTCTTAGGCATGTTAAGAACTGTCAAAATCAACATGAAGAAGATCAAGTCAGCTAGCCTCATACTGATGGTGCATAAAGGAAAGGGTAAGACCAAGGGTTTCAAGAAGACTAAGGTTGGACCTAAGTCATCTCTTGAGCCCAAGTCTTCAGCACTGAAGAAGAAAGGCATGGCGAAAGAAGGGAAATGCCACCACTATGGCAAGGCTGGTCATTGGAGAAGGAATTGTCCTTTTAATGAGGATCTGCAGAAAATGAAGGGAGGTATGACTTCCGCTTTAAGTATTTATGTTAGAGAGATAAACCTTTCTGCTCCTTCATCCTGCGTATTGGATACTAGATGTGGTTCTCACATTTGTATAAATGTGCAGGAACTGGGAAGGAGAAGATGATAAGTAAAGGGGAGGTGGACCTACGTGTTGACAATGGAGCAAGAGTTGTTGCTATCGTCGTAGGACTTTACCGTCTTTCTTTGCCTAGTGGGCTTGTATTGGAATTAGATAATTGTTATTTTGTTCCTGCGATAACTATAAACATCATTTCTATTTCATGTTTGGACATGATTGAAATTTCTTTTATTATTAAGAACAATTGTTGTTCTATATTTAAGAATGATGTTTGTTATGCTATAGCTCAAATGTTTAATGGTTTGTATGTTTTGAACTTACATCATCCGATCTATAATATAAAAAATGCTAAAAGACTAAAAATGAATGACTCAAATCCTACGTACCTTTGACATTATCGTTTGGGTCATATAAATGAGAAACGCATATCCAAGCTCCATAAAGATCGACTACTTGACTCATTTGATTATGAATCATTTGAGAGATGTGAATCATATTTATTAGGCAAGATGACTAAAGTCCCTTTCACTGGTTTTAATGAGATGGTTGATATCTCTTGGGTATAATACATAGTGATGTATGCGGACCCATGAGTTCTTTGGCTAGAGGTGGGTACTTCTACTTGGTTACATTTACTGATGATTTCAATGGATACAGATATGTGTATCTTATGAAATGCAAATCTGAAACCTTTGAAAAGTTCAAAGAGTTTAAGAATGAAGCAAAGAACCAGCTGGGTAAGAGGGTTAAAGCACTGCAATCTAATCGAGGTATCGAATACCTAAGTCATGAGTTTTGTGATCATCTAAAAAAGTGTAGTATTGTATCACATTTCACTCTACCCAAAACGCCGCAACATAATGGTGTGTCTGAGCGGAGAAATCATACTCTGTTAGACATTGTGCAATCGATGATGAGTCATGCAGATTTGCATGTTTTCTTTTGGGGATTTGCTCTAGAGACTGTTGATTTTACACTAAATCGTGCTCAAAGGAAAATGGTTCTAAAGACATTACATGAGATATGGACTGAAAAGCGTCCTAATATGTCTTTCATTAAGATCTGGGGTTGTGGGGCATACATGAGACGTCAAATGCCTGACAAGTTGGAACCCAAGTCAGATAAATGTTATCTTGTGGGGTATCCTAAGGAAACTAAAGGCTAATATTTTTACCTACCGTCTGAGGGCAAAGTGTTTGTTGCGGGAACTTGTATCTTTTTGGAGAAAGAGTTCTTATCCAGAAAGATTACAAAAGTAGAACTTCAAGAAGTTCAAGAACCACAAACAGTGAATGGACCGGAATTGGAACCTGAGCAAGGACTACAAGATATTATAGTTAGTGAACCTACTCAGGAAACACAAGTCCTATGAAGATCTGATAGACTAAGGTTTGAGCCTGAGAGATGAATTTCTCATGTCTCAAATAGGTAACATGTTGCTTATGGATCATGATGATGAGCCTGCAACCTACCAAGAGGCTATGGGTAGATCAAACTTCGAGAAGTGGCTTGAGGACATGAAATCTGAAATGGACTTCATGTATGCAAACCAAGTTTGGACCTTGGTGGAACCACTTGAAGGGGTACGACCCATAGGGTGCAAGTGGGTCTTCAAGAAGAATACCGGCATGGATGAGAATGTACATACATTCAAAGGGCGACTAGTGGCTAAAGGTTTTAGACAAATTCATGGTGTTGACTATGATGAGACTTTTTACCCTGTTGATATGGTTAAGTACATCAGAATTCTGCTTGTTATTGATATGTATTATGACTACGAGATCTGGTAGATGGATGTCAAAACGGCTTTCCTAAATGGAAACCTCCTTGAGGAAGTGTATATGACACAACCCGAGGGTTTTGTATCTCTAGGTGAAACCACTAAAATATGCAAGTTGCAGAGATCCATTTATGGGTTAAAACGGACTTCTCGAACTTGGAATCTTCGTTTTGATGAAAAGCTCAAAAAGTTTGGTTTATCAAGAACGAGGATGGACCGTGTGTTTACAAGAGCATTAGTGGAAACATAGTTGTCTTCTTAATATTGTATGTACATCACATACTATTGATCGGGAATGACAAACTGACCCTACAAGTTGTTAAGAACAACCTAGGGAATAATGCTTCTATGAAAGACTTGGGCGAAACGACTTGCATAGTTGGTATTAAGATCTATAGAGATAGATCGAACAAGTTGTTGGGTTTGACCCAAAATACATATATTGAGAAGGTGTTGAAACAATTCAACATGCTTGAGTCCAAGAAAAGATTTTTACTCATGTCTCATGGTGTCAGCATCTCTAAGAAACAATGTCCTAAATCTTGTGAATATAAGGATTGCATGAAGTTGATTTCATATGATTCGGCAATTAGATCAATTATGTATGCAATGATATGTACTCGACCCGATGTCTCTTATTTTTTGAGCATGACTAGTAGGTATCAGTCTAATCCCGGTGATAGTCACTGGATAACCGTCAAGAATATCCTAAAATACTTGAGAAGGACTAAGAATACGTTCTTGGTATTTGGCGGAGAGTAAGAGCTCGTTGTAAAGGGTTACGCAGATTCTAGCTTCCAAACTGATAGGGATCACTCAAAGTCTCATTCAAGATTTGTATTTTTCCTAAATGGAGGAGCTGTTAGTTGGAAGAGTTACAAGCAGGAGACAGTTGTTGATTCTACAACTGAGGCCGAGTATATCGCTGATGTTAATGCGGCGAAGGAGGCTATATAGATTAGGAAATTCATCGGCGAGCTAGATGTAATTCCGAGCATTATTGATCCCGTAGTTCTCTACTGTGACAATAACGATGCAATTGCACTTGCTTCGGAACCTAGATCTCATCAACGCTCCAAGCAAATACTTCGGTGATTCCATCTTATTCGTGAGATTGTCGATCGAGGAGATGTGAACATTTACAAAGTGCCGACTGAAGAGAATATTGCGATCCACTGACAAAGTCTCTCGCACAGATAAAGCATGATGGTCATGTTAGATCAATGAGTATTAGATACATGAATGATCAGAGTCTTGTGTATTGTATGTTTGTCGGTTGTAATAATTCATTTAATAAATAGAGTACTATACATTTCATTTTATATTTATGTCAAGTGTTTTTATTATGTCAATTTATTTCTATACGATAGATTAATTAACGTGATAAATGCTCTTAGAATGTTTGCTTCAATAGGATTCAAGTTGATAACTTGAATGTGAGAGCGTATGTTCTTAGAAGCTTCATTCTTAAATGATCTCTAGTCGGCGTATCATCTTAGACGCTAAGAGCGATGATGATATATCAAGACTAGCATGTGCGTTGACTGATGACAGGTTCTCACAGGTTATGATATTGTGATATCAAGTCATCACATGAGTACTTGTTAGTGAACAAGTTGTACTAGACAGATCCACCATGAGAATACTTTGTGGATTGTTATATGAACGTGTCACAAGTATGTCTCAAGTGGCAATGGTGTTTGTGGTTCTTTGACTTGAAGTCACAACATTCATCAAGTGAGAAAGATCGTACTTTGATATTATCCAAAGTCTTCTTTGAGAAAGGTTGATGATTAAGGTAGTTATTGGGTATGTTACGAATCATTTAGGTGTTTGTGTGTGGACAGAAATGAGATTTGTCCTCCTATATAACAGGAGTTGCATTCATGGGCCCCTTGATGGAATGGGACTGAGAAATGCATGACTATGCTTGGTTGAGTCAATATATGATATTGAGCTCACCAATTTCTGGAAGTCCATTCTAAATCAGGAAACTTAGGTTGAAATATTATGAGGGTGACACGGTCTATACCTCTAGTTCTATCCGGATGTAAGGGACAAAGGAACATGACAACACTGATACTTTGGTCATAAAGACTTAATGAGTTTAGAACTCATATTGCTTGAGGAGCAATGATGTATGTCTAGATGCTGCTCATTGTTTGTGAAGCTTTTGTTTAATACTTTCAAGATCAAGTGGGAGACTGTTGGTGTTACCATGGTGATCTGCAAGTGATCAAACATGTAGTCTCACTGCCAATACAATATGAGCATATGGGGTCGCACAAAAGACCATTGGAGAAGTTGGAAAGGTTTGCGCCGGCCTTGCTCATATGTGATATGAGTGAAAGGACCAAGTCGTGATGCTCTGGATCTGAAGGTTTTTCATTCCGGGACCAATATTGTGAATATAGGTCATCAGGTAAGTTATCAGAAGTCTCAAGGAAATTCCTCGAGTATACTCTTAGAGTTTCGACGAATAAGGATAAATTCGTCGAGTATCGTCTTGACATTTCGACAAATTGGACTTGGATTCGTCGAGTATCATCTTGGTATTCCGACGAATTGGACTTGGATTCGTTGAGTTTCGGCTTAATGATTTGGATGAATTGGTCTATCCTAATTCGTCGAGTATACTCTAGTTAACTCGACGAATGGGTCCTTAATTCGTCGGATATATATGTGTAAGCTCAACGAATGATGTCACCTCCGGTTTGATCCTGTAAGTCCTGATTCGGGGTGGTCTGCGGGTATCAGATGTTTCGGTTATCAGTATATATATGATATAAACAGTAAACTGAAATGAGGAGTTAATTTTCTCTGACCTAATCATTTTGAGATCGAAGAGGACGACATCTTCTTCCTTCCCGACGGAACAGTTCTGCACCAAAGAAGTCGCAGCCACCGATCCATCCCGCCGACCACCCGATTTGCTGCCATCGCCGGGAAAATGTTTCCTCAGGCTTCGTCTTCGTCGTTCCTGCCTCTCCTTTAACGGTTCTAGCAAACCGTGGAGATGTTGAGGGCATACCTTCTTCCAACCTAGATCTTGTGTGACAAAAGTCTAAGGGTTCTTCGTGCTCGTGTGAACATCCGTAGAGGCGTGGACACAATTCTACGCTCGGAACTCTCGTCGCTAGTGTTCGTCGGATTTCTTGATCAGTATTCATCGCAAGATCCGTATTTCTTTTGGGTTTTCTTGATCATAATTGTGATGCGCACAACTATTGTGACGTATAGAAAAACCCAACACTCTAGTGCTACTGGTGAGTAGTCATAGAAAGGGTGGAACCTAAAGAGGCATGTTGCTTGCCATTCTCACGCTTTCCGGCGGGTGCTCTGTAGAATTCTTCGTGAATGAGATCTTTAATTACGTGTCTGACACTCCATGTTCGAGCAGCAACGATGATAGCGAGCTTCTGGGCCTTGGGCTAAGCGTCCAGGAGGTGACGAGCTACTTGCATTGGTGAATTCTTTCTCAAGGCTGTAGAGCTTATGAGCAAGGTGCTCTGTTGAAGCGGAGTGTGGACCCGGTGGGGACGATCTTACTCGATCAAGGGCAGAGTTGTAAGCTTAGTCTCTTTGTTTGCTAGGTATTCCTCAATCAGTAGTACACATTTTTCTAATACTGTATGAGTTGTACGCATGGTTCCTTTGACGAGCGATATGTTATGTGTGAGCGGGAGGGAGGTGTATCAGTGTGCCCCCAGGGGACAAACTTTTAGAAGTGCAAACGACTTTTCTTGTCATGATCTTTAGTTAGGAGTACCACTGTGCAAATGATACTGTCTTTCAGATCTTCGAGGGATACTGGGAACCGTGTTCCTACAGACGACACCAAACTGTTGCGGACCGCCCGAGGCTCTAGGTGGATCAGACTAACTGAACCGCCTTTGGGAGAAGAGCAGTCGAGCGTACAAATAGTCTCAGAAAAAGAAAGCTAATCGGGGGATTTTTTAACACGGAAACCCCGTAAACTAGATGAAAAACCACATGGCAGGATCGATGCCAACCAAACTTCTGCTAAACTTTGTTGTTGTACCGGACTTTGGGAGACGGCCAGGGCGACAACCCACTGCTTGTTATAACTGTTGGGGGAGAAAGAGGTGTTCGGAGGGTGACAGACCACCTCTCACAAAGTGAAGTATTTGTCACTACGTGCGGTGAAGAGCGCGCGCATGCTTTGGAGACTTTGCGGGCTTCTACTCGTACTCAGACACTGGAATGGAGGAGGCTGGCTGTTGGCTGGTGAACTACGAACACTGGATGTGGTGCAGGCAGATTGCTTGTTGCGATTGTAGGAGCATGCACTGAAGGAGGCGCTTGACATCGCACAAAGACAAACGAAGATCTTCGAAGTGCTCGAAGGTGTTCGAGGGCAGCTTCGAAGATCAAGGGGAATCCTAATGGAGAACCTGAGCACATATGGGGAGAAACGAAGGAGAGAAGGTGAGAATGAGAGGTATGATGACTTATTTATAGACATCGGGGATGGTTACTATAGTTATGCGGTTATTTATAGACCGTAATTACCTAAATCACTAATTACATACCATTTCAATATAGTTTGAAACACTTATTTTTATAACATTATTACTACATGCAACCCGATGTGATTTTGGCAATTTGCACCCACCCATTTCTGGTGGTTACGTTGGTGATTACGTGGGTAGTTACCCGTGCATTGGACGAAGGAGATCGCGTGGGGACGATCGGATGGTGGAAGAAGACCGGGTAGACAACGGCGGTGAGCCTCCAACTGCGGGAGGCCAACTGGTGAGAGCGAAGGGATCGCGGCCGACCGAGAGGCCATCCACGGGGCGCGGGGCGGCCGCCAGCGGGCGGCCGCATAGCGTGACACGATTGGGAGGCTGCCCACATGACGAGGCGACCTCTCACGAGCGGTCGCACAACACGAGGCATCATCTTGCGGGCAGCCGGCCAGCAAGCCGTCCGTGGCGCTTGCGTCTCGCAGGGCTCGGGGCTGCCGGCCGGGAGCCCGCCGCGGCCACTGTTGGGGGGTCGGCCACGGGGGAAAGATAGGAGGCTATGGCCGCCGTGACAATCTGGATCATGCGTGCAATGGTTTTACGTGGTTGGAACGCTGATTGCACGGGGAACTGGCGAGCGGATCGCGCGCAAGGCGGTTTTACGTGGTTTGAATTCATAAAAATTTTAGGTGATCCCATCATTTATATTTCACACTTATTTCCCTAAAATTACATATTTTTGGGTACCTGATAATGCATGACTGCTTGAATAATAAGCACAATAAAGAAGTTAGCACTCAAACCATTACTAATTCACAACATAAGAAGATTTTCACACAGATGAATGTCCAAAATGACGCACAGTGATAGTTTAATTACTAGCAAGAAGTTCGAGCATCCTTTGTGCACAATTAAGCGCCCCGGATCTTAAGAACTTCCCAGAAGCTTCGTAATGTCCTTCTGCAAAAATTACCTTCCATATATTAGGAACGAAAAAATTCCAAAAGAAGTGGAACTGAATAACGGATAACAGAAAGCGATCACCTCGATGCTCGAGGGAGAGGTGGTGGGAGCATAGCGATCAACGACTATCCCGTGTTTGTCAACCAAAAATTTGGAAAAGTTCCATTTGATGCTCTCTCCAAAAAATCCACCTTTGCTTGACTTGAGAAACTTGTAGATGGGGGCAGAATTTTCCCCATTGACATCAACCTGAGTCAATATAGAAAAAGAACAATTTTATTGATATTTATACAGCTCTATTGAAGAAACCTTAACGGGAAATATTACCTAGAGCCAACGTACTGTTACAGGCTCAAAACGCCGGTAGAATTGTCGGAGGATGGTTGTCTAGGCGGGGTGTGCTTGGAGGAGAGAAGTATCATATTCTCTTCAAGGGAAAAGTGAATAGACTTGTTGGGGCCAACTCGAGGCTCCGGTAGATCAGTCTAAATTGAATCATCTTAGCTCAGAAACGGTCGAGAGCGCAAACAGTCAATGTAAAGTGAGACGGATGTTAAGATAATTTTTTGAACATGGAAAATCCCAGAAAGGGGTGAAAAACCACATGTCTGGATCGATACCAAGCAAACTTCCACTATTCTCTTTGTATTGCTACAGGGCTTTGCAGAGACTCGAGGGAAACAGATCACCTCTCGTTACAGTTGTTGGCGAAAAGAGAGAAGAGCTCCGAGGATGACAGGTCACCGCTCGCAGAGGTAAGTATTTCTTCTTGTGCAGAGTAGAGTGATGCGTTCTGTGAGTCCTGGAGTCTTTGGTTGTTGTTCGGAGGCTGGAGGGAAGCGTTCTGCATGTCTTCTGGTCTACGACTTGTCTCCTGTTGTGCGCAGGGGGGTCTGGAGCGGAGGACTTGTTGCTAACTAGAGGGCGTAATGTGTGCAGAGTGTGCTTGGTGCGTAGGAAAGTGTGCACATGGAGAAACGTGCGCAGGGTGGAATACACGCAGAAGTGCTCACAGGAGATCAAAGATCTTCAAGAGGTCTTTGAAGACGCTCGAAGATTTTTGAACGGTTCTTCGAAGGCTCAAGGAGGTATTCAAGGGATTCCTTGAGGATTTCTCTCGTGCGTATGAGGTGAAGCGAGAGGAGAGAAGGATTGAAAGGAATGAGCGTCTTGGGGTCCTACTTATAGCTTTTCTGGGTGATTATGATCATTATGTGATTATCCGCACACTATAACCGATTTGTGTTATATGCGGACCGATTTCTTATATTTTATGACACATATTTTTAAGGAATTTATTATGTGCACACCCATCATATTATCCGAGTAATTACGCCTAGGTGGTTACAGGACGATCGAATGGTGGATGATTTGGCGGCAAACAAGGGACCGATTGGAAGAGGACCGGCCGACAGCGGCGAAGGGGCCGGCCGGCGGCGGTGAAGGGGCCGGCCTGCGGCGGTGAAGGGGTCGGCCAACGACGGTGAAGGGGCCGGCCAACGACAGGATCCGGCCGGCGAAGCCCGGCCGACCAAGCGACTGGCCAGGCACGACCACGCGACCGGCAGGGAGCCCTCCTGTTCTGCCACTCGACCAAGAGGCTGCACAACGACGACCGGTCAGTTGCTTGAACTTGAGACAACGCGTTCGGAACATGCGGTCG
The DNA here is from genome assembly GCA_039583875.1 of Platanthera guangdongensis. Lineage (NCBI taxonomy): Eukaryota > Viridiplantae > Streptophyta > Magnoliopsida > Asparagales > Orchidaceae > Platanthera > Platanthera guangdongensis. The sequence goes on from CM077167.1 coordinate 147,313,491, forward strand.
TGCGACAAGTGGCCTCGCGGAGGCGGCCGGCTGGGTGGTCGGCCTCGCGGCCACGCGCGTGGGTCGCGCGGTGGCGGCCGGTCGGGTGGTCGGCCGCTCGGCCTCGCAGCCGCGCGCCAGGGTAGCACGGTGGTGGTCGACAGTCTGCTGGGCCTCGTGTCCGCGTGCGTGGGTTGCGCGGAGGGGTCGGCCGGCCGCTCGGCCTTGCGACCGCGCTTCTAAAGGGTCATGCGACGGCCCGGCCGCCGGAGCAGTTTGGCCATGCGCGGTGTGCACATTGCGTCTTGGGGTGGTTCCCACCATGGGATTGGTGGGGTTAACTTTGGTCCAACCCCACTTAACCCCCATGACCCTCACTAAGTTGGTGCGGGTGTGGGGATTCCGGCTATTCAAAGCCCGAAAACCTTATAAATTAAGGGTGCCCCCATGAAGACTTCATTCATTGTTTTCTTTAGATGACTCCAAGGGTCCCAATATATAGGACTTAAAATGACATGTGCATAAATAATTCCAATATAAAGAGATATGTGAAACACTAAAACATTAAAACTCTAATAACTTATAACTACGACTCACATCGATACGACTCAATTCATACAACCTGAAATCAAATACATAAAGAGTCGCAATGAAATATACGCAACATAATCAGTGATGAATAGTAGGGACCCATAATATCTCACCCTTTCTTGAAATCGAGCTTGCCCTTAAGCTTGAGCTTGGACCGGTTGGTGCAATCATTGAGTTCCTTAACTTCGCGCCAGAAAAATTCCTTTTATCAGAAGGTCAAAGAGGATGTATTACTGGGATGAGAACTCATGTCATGCCCACGGTTGTCACGACAGATGAAACTACTGTCAGTGGGGCTCTGGGGAATGGGGCGGCTTGGTATCCGTAGGATGATTTGTTGATGACTATCCGGCAGTTGTGGATGATCTAGGAGGACCATTGATCCCATGAAATAGGGATCGTTATGGTCGTATGTGGAGGAGACAGTAGGGTGGCAGTCGCAAACGGAGCGGGGCTCAGAGCTGGCAGAGGTTGTAGCTGGAGCGGAGGGTGCTTGATAGAGGTGACTGGAAGAACGAATGGCACGGGGCTAAAAGCCAATGGATATGCGGCGTGTAAAGAAAAAGTTGTGTCTGAAGACACAAGAGTCAGCAGCGGCATGGGTTGCAATTTTACAATCATTGGTTCGATCACTGCGCGTAGATCGGATGACATGAGAGCGGATCCCCGACAATTGATGAGTTGATGATTGTGCAAGGGCGACCTGATGTCGGGCTTGCGGTTCTGGACGACAGGCTTTAGCAACGGGCCGGCGGTATGAGACGCAAGAAGAATGCACATTTGATCTCGAAATTTATTCAAATTAGCCGAGAAATCATTTTACGAGATGGGGTCTTATTTTTCTACTTTGCTACTCTCTTATTCTACCACTACTATGTAGGAGCCTGAGATCCTTATTTCTATCATTATATTATTTTTTATTTCTTTTTGTCTTTAGTTCTTCTTTCTTTACTTGGTTGTAAAATCCTCTCCTCTTCGACTTACTTAGAGTCTGTTTCCATTTTATTCTTTTAGGGATAATCTGTAGGAGGGTCATCATGATCGTAAGATAATTTCATGAGTCTTTACCACGTCCCCTTGGATTACAATTATCTTGACAATCTCAAAAACTTCTAAGTTATACATTAGTATCAGATCTTTGACCATGGTATTTTTTTCCTTGCGACCACTAACCTGTTGCTACTTATTCCGAAGGTGCCCCCGAGCTCCATACTGATGCATTCTTTTTTAGGTTATGAGGTTCATAATCCAACATTCATACATCTTTGAGGTTGGCATCAGCCACCCATGTACATAGCTTATGAGCAGCAATCCACTAGTGTGCTGTCGAGAGTACACATATATGAATAATCTCCAGAGCTGTGAAACGCTCTTAGGTTTCGTTCTTCCGAAGAGGAGGGGAACGAGATGTAACATCACAATTCGAACTAGGCCCCCCCGTGAGTGTTTTGTGTCACCGAGACCTGACTTGGGATCGGTAGAAGCCCTAGGACCTTGAGGTGGTCAAGTTTGAGTCATGGTCTACATGGATGTAGAACAAAAGTTATGAAATTGCAAATTGGGAGAAAAATCCAAAGTCACGGGCGTGACCTGAAGTACATAGGTGTGACCTAAAGTATACGGGCGTGAACTATAAGTTATGGGCATGACTTAGGAAAAATGTCGCCATGTTAACTAAATATCGTTCTGTTAATTAAATATCGTTGTGTTCATGGCATGACCCCATGTACACGGGCGTGACCTTTAAGTCACGGGCGTAACTTAGGAAAATATCGTTGTGTTAACTAAATATCGCTGTGATAACTAAATATCATCGTGTTCACGGCAAGACCCTCCTATGTACACGGGCGTGACCAATAAGTCACGGGTGTGACTTAGAGAAATATTGTTGCGTTAAGAAAATATCGTCGTGTCATGAAAATACCGTCGTGTTCACGTGCATGATCTAAGTGTCAAGGGCGTGACCTAAGGGTCCACGGGCATGACTAAGGAAAAAATCGTTGTATTAAGAAAATATCGTTGTGTCATGAAAATACTGTGGCGTCCACGTGCATGATCTAAGGGTCACGAGCATGACTTGGGGAAAAATAATTGTGTTAAGAGCAATATCGGTGTGTTATGCCCGGGAGGCGGAATTAGGCTGATACGCCCTTTGGTCACGGGCGTGACCAAGGGGTGTGTACTTGGAAAATTCATTAATTTCTCGAGAACGGCGCGACATGGTCCCCGTCACCTTCCAGACATAATTCATGTTTGTCCTATGACAAAACATGACAATGGCCAATAGAAGATGGACACATGGCACGATGACTTTTCAAGACATGGAAAACGTTTCTTCATTAATGTAGTTAAATTTCAAGGCATGGGAAATAACTTTCATTAATGGCTGGCCATACGTGAGGATTTTTCCCGCACGAAACTCCCGCCCTTCCTCAATTGGCCTTTCCGCTTCATTCTCGACCCTCAAGAAACAGAGCAAGGATTTTTCCTGAAGGAGAGCAAGTCCACGAGAAGGAGTTGGAATGTAGCCGACCGCCATCATGCCACCGAGAAGGCAAATCCGATCCATGGGCATGAATCAGGTGACTTCCTCCCCTCTCTCTTGGTGTTAGATCTTTAGATCAAAATAAGAGAGATATTGAGCTCAAGAGAGCTTGATTTCAGCGAGATCCATGGAGTTTCATAGAAGAAGTCTATCTAATGGCTTTAGAAGCATATTCAGACAATGAAGAAAATCAGGTATCATGCTTTGATAACATTGATTTTTCTTCCAATGATTTTAAAGAATGTATTAAAGATTTTTGTAAATACCAAATAGAAGCTGAAAAATAAATCAAGTCACTAAGAAAAGAAATAGATGAATAAAAAAGTGAAAATTATTACAATATAAACTCTAACCTTAGAGTTGAACTAGGTAAACTAGAGAAAAAAAATAAATGAATTAAATGAAGAAAATAAAATCTTGAAAGATGAGCTAGCAAAGGAAAAATCCTTTGAGGACTCCTTCAATGGAAGGAGTCAAAAGCTCAAGAACACACAGAAACATTGGAGTTCAATGGCCTTACATTGCCAAGTGTTCAAATCAACATTCATCACATCATACAAAGAAAAAAAAAGGTAAAGTAATCATACACTACCTCGACATGCAAGCCAGAACATAATAAAAGAAATATAAGAAACAACCAAGCATGAGGAGGTACTCTTCATGAGGCTTAGACTTTTTGGCCGTCGAGCTGGCTCCAACTTGTGATCCATGCCCTGTAAAAATTTAATGTAGCATGAGTTAGCTAAGACTGACCTCAATTGTGTAACAAACACCCCTCCTCTCCTAGCAGACCTCGGGGCACTCCATCGCTCTGCATGTCAGCACTTCGTATGCATATAAAATAAAACATGAATTAACATAAAAAAAACAGGAATGGGTCACAAACATCAATCACGTTTCTATGTTGAACATTTAAATAAAAGGGTGCCTACTAATGCAGCATGTATGCAGACTTTGGTTTCACCCAAGACACCCTATGATGTGTATCATTCTAGTATATCATCGCACATCATCACATCACATCATTCACATGAGTACTCATATTCCCCAAAGGCATACAAAACCCAAGGCCGAGAACTCTTGCTGAGACCCCACCCGCACAAGGATCACAATACAATCGGGCTTGTCCATCATGTCCATCGTTCTCACCAAAATCACCAAGCAAAGCACAACTGATAGTAAGAACTCTCACTTAGACCCCACCCGCACATGGATCAAACAAAACCATTGAGCTTGTCCACAAACACAGACGTTCTCATCAGTTTGCACAAAAGGGGGCTTGTCTTATTGGGGCACCCTCCACACGAGAATCACAACATCAGTGGATAAGCCAACAATCCACAATGATAAAACCACACATTCTCAACCAAGCGGACATCACAATCTATCACACAATCACACACACTATTTTTGATCTTATGCCACATTCTTTCTCAAATGAGATTAAGGGCATCACAACGGTTCCTTTAACGTAATTGAATTTCTAGTAAATTCCTAAAATGCACAGCAAACAATATCACCAAATCAAAGAACCGGTCGCGACTTCAGCTTCACCCACAAGGGCTAATCCACTGACGGAGCGGATTTCTAATACAAAGGTATGTCGGGGACGGACTCAATCGAACCGATAGCTCCACTTGAACCAAGGCGACCCAAACCCCTCTCACTTGAGAGATCTGATGCCAAGAAATTGCAAGAAAATAAAGACATTTAATAAAGATGTTATGCACGCATCCCAGGCCCGGGAGGAGAGATGTCATTACCATACAAAATATCTTCCTTGTCATGGAAGCTCAGAATAGCACGGATGAACGTGTTCACCTTCAAGTCATCACCACAGATTCGGTCTCGAATGGGCAAACGAAGCTCTGAATCTCCGACAATGGCAAATCTAGGTCTTCTTCCACCTCTGCTCACTCTCTCCCTCTCTCTCCCTCACACCCACAATGTGACGAATGACTTGAATAATGAGAGGGGAGAACCCCTCTTCTCTATTTAGGGTTCATAAGCACAAGATCTGGGCCATTGAATCAAATCCCAAGAAGATCGGATGCCGAGAAATCACAAATTTACAAAACATATTCACGTTCACATTGAAATAGCTTTTTGTCTCGTATCGTTGAGTGAACACGACTATATTCCATTGAACACAACAATACACATGTGCACACAATGATATTAGAGTGCACACAACGATATCATCGTGTCCACGACACACATGCGATCATATTGTCATTTACACCTCTCTCACACACGACGATGCCATCGTGCACACCTCACACACACGACGATATCGCCGCGTACACCTCACACACAACGATATTTTTGGGGTGTACACGACAATTTTGCCTTAGTTGTTTGGTCAAGGAAAAAGGATCTATCTGTTGCATCCAACCAGCACTCTCAGACTCGTAGTAAAAACTTTTTGGGATGTTACAGATGTTTTCCTGACTGGTTAGTACTAGCGCGAGGTTCACAACTTCTTTTGGAATCGGATGTAGGTTACTCTCTTGTTTCCTCTTTTCATCCTTCGGCTGATACATTTTTTCTAGAGCGATCGTTTTGCTAGTATTGTTGTTGAACTGGTCAATAAAAAGCTGAGATAAATCCGCAAAACTATGGATCCTTCCTTCTAGGGAGCAAAACCAAGAGAGGGCTTGCCCCTTCAAAGTTATTAGGAATGTCTGGCAGAGGAGTTGATTTGATGCATTGTAGACACGCATGATAGTCACATAGTTTCTAACATGCATCTGAGGATCGTTCATTCTGTTGTACTTCTCTATATCGGGGATCTTGAAACTACCTGAAATAAGGTATGTTAAGGCCTCTATGTTGGTTGGTGTTACCATGGTGATCTGAAAGTGATCAAACATGTAGTCTCACTGTCAACGCAATATGAGTCTATGAGGTCGCATATAAGAGCATTGGAGAAGTAGGAAAGGTTTGCGTTGGTCTTGCTCATATGTGATATGAGTGAAAGGACCAAGCCTATAATGTTCTGGATCTGAAGGTTTTTCATTCTGGGACCTATATTTTGAATATGGGTCATCAGGTAAGTTATTGGAAATCTCAGGGAAATTCGTCGAGTATACTCTTGGAGTTTCAACGAATAAGGATAAATTCTTCCAGTATCGTCTTGACATTTTGACGAATTGATCTTGGATTCGTCGAGTATCTTCTTGGTATTTTGACGAATTGGACTTGGATTCATCAAGTTTCAGCTTGATGATTTGGACGAATTGGTATATCCTAATTCGTCGAGTATACTCTAGTTAACTCGACGAATGGGTCCTTGATTCGTCGAATATATACGTGCAAGCTCGACAAATTCTATTACCTCCGGTTTGATCCTTTAAGTCCCAGTTCGGCATGGTCTGTGGGTATCAGATGTTTCGGTTATCAGTATATATATATGATATAAATAGTAAATCGGAATGAGGAGTTAATTTTCTTTGACGTAATGTTTTGAGATCGAAGAGGGCAGCTTCTTCTTCCTTCCTGACGAAACTGTTTCGTACCGAAGAAGTCGCAGCCACTGATCCATCCTGTCGACCACCTGATTTCCTGTTGTCGTCGAGAAAGTGTTTTCTCAGGCTTCGTCTTCATCATTGCTGCCTCTCATTTAACGGTTCTAGCAACCCGCAGAGACGTTGAGGGCATACCTTCTTCCAACCTAGATCTTGTGTTATAAGAGTGTAAGGGTTTTTCGTGCTCGTGTGGACATCTGTAGAGGTGTGGACACAATTCTACGCTTGGAACTCCAGCCGCTAGTGTTCATCGAACTTCTTCGGAGCACCTTGGTTAAGTAGTGACTCAATCCCGCAAAGGTATACTTTTATTTACTGCAAATTTACTTCTTGATCAATGTTCATCGCAAGATCTGTATTTCTTTTGGATTTTCTTGTTCCTAATTCCGCTGCGCACAACTGTTGTGACGTATAGAAAAACCCAACACTCTAGTGGTACTGGTGAGTAGTCAAAGAAAGGGTGGAACCTGAAGAGGCATGTTGCTTGCCATTCTCACGCTTTCCGGCGGGTGCGCTGTAGATTTCTTCGTGAATGAGATCTTCAATTACGTGTCTGACACTCTCCATGTTCAAGCAGCAGTGATGATAACGAGCTTCTGGGTCTTGGGCCAAGCGTCCCGAAGATGACGAGCTACTTGCATTGGAGAATTCTTTCTAAAGGCTGTAGAGCTTATGAGCAAGGTGCTCTGTTGAAGCGGAGTGTGGACCTAGTGGGGACAATCATACTCGCTCAGGGGCAGAGTTGTAAGCTTTGTGTCTCTTTGTTTGCTAGGTATTCCTCAACCGGTCGTACACATTTTTCTAATACTGTATGAGTTGTACGCATGGTTCCTTTGGCGAGCGATATGTTATGTGTGAGGGAGAGGGAGGTGTATCAGTGTGCCCCAGGGGACAATCTTTCAGAAGTGCAAACGACTTTTCTTGCCATGATCTTTAGTTATGAGTACCACTATGCAAATAATACTGTCTTCCGGATATTCGAGGGATGTTGGGAACCATGTTCCTACAGACGACACCAAACTGTTGCAGACCACCGCCAGGGGCGCTGCCCCTTGGATCCCGTTATGGGCTCTGCCCCTAAGACCTCGTCAGTGGCGTAGCCCCTTGGAACCCCGCCAGAAACGCATGTGATATCTTTGTTTCTCCTTAACAATAACCGTCCTTTTTGTTGGTTTGTGAAACCAAGTGTTTTAGATTTTGAATCTCACATAGAGGGACGAGCTTGTCTAATGTGTAAGTGGAGTTGGTGTTGCTCATGTACAATGCATGTACATCTGAAGATTTAGAAGGGTTCTAGATATTCATATTTATCTCAGTTCGTCAAGTGTTGATGATTTTTCCTTGTGCACATATGTGATGTATTTGGATTGTGAATATTGTAAATATTTTGTGAATGTGCACATTGATTAATTAAGTATTTAGATGTCTTCCGATGAATGACACTCTTTCTACCTCGATAGATGAAGTGTGTGCTTGTCAAAGCAAGATGCATTAATCTATTTTGGTAAGCGTGTGAGCGAATAATTGTGATATCTCACTGTCGAGATCAGGTCAAACTTAACTGGGTGACCTTAAAAAGTTTAGTGCCCAGAGGCCTAGGGTTGACATGCACTATATGATAAATGTGAATAAAGAGTTATTCACCAACCATACAAGAGTTGTATAATGATTCAATCGGCAAGCATTGCCTACCTAAACAACTACATTGTGAGAGAAAAGCCAAAGCTGACTCATGATGATGGTGAAATATGGATCTTGTCCACTAAGAGAGTAGCTCGCATAAACTCTCTGAATTGATATCGAGAGTTATCAGTTTGATTAAAATAATGAGAGTAATTTTAATTAATTTTGAAATGTAGTCCTGAGTTTTCTTTGCATAAATTCTTGTAGAATTTTCATGACAAGTGGATCTCATTCCACCCTGTCCCTCAGATTTATACTTGAGAAGGAGAAACTGAGTGGGACAAATTATCCGGACTAGTACAGAAATCTGAGAATTGATCTCAGGCAATAGAGTAAGCTCTACGTCTTGGAAGAGGATTCCCCTGAATAGCCAATAGGGAATATGTCCCGAGCTGATAAAGATGTTCACAAAAGTATCAAGACGACTCCTTGGATGTTGAATGTCTCATGCTCGCCACCATGAATTCTGAGCTTCAGAAGCAACATGAGAACATAAGTTGTAAGGAGATTGACGAGCACCTTAAGAAAATATTTCAAGGGCAAGCACGTCAATAGAGGTTTGACGTCACCATGACATTGTTTCTGTGTAAGATGCGAGCTCGAGAACTATTAGGGACTCACGTACTCAAGATGATTGGGTATATAGATAATCTTGAAAGACTAGGTTTTCCTCTATGCCAAGAGTTGGCTACAGACCTGATCCTACAATCATTGCCGGACAGTTACGAGCAGTTTATCTTGAATTACAATATGAATGAAATCGACAAGACGCTGCCCAAGCTATTAGGCATGTTAAGAACTGTCAAAATCAACATGAAGAAGATCAAGTCTACTAGTTGCATACTGATGGTGCATAAAGGAAAGGGTAAGACCAAGGGTTTCAAGAAGACTAAGGTTGGACCTAAGTCATCTCTTGAGCCCAAGTATTCAACACTGAAGAAGAAAGGCATGACGAAAAAAGGGAAATTCCACCACTGTGGCAAGACTGGTCATTGGAGGAGAAATTATCCTTTTAATGAGGATGTGCAGAAAATGAAGGGAGGTATGACTTCCGCTTTAAGTATTTATGTTAGAGAGATAAACCTTTCTGCTCATTCATCCTGAGTATTGGATACCAGATGTGGTTCTCACATTTGTATAAATATGCAGGAACTGGGAAGGAGAAGAATGATAAGTAAAGGGGAGGTGGACCTGCGTGTTGGCAATGTAGCAAGAGTTGTTGCTATCGTCGTAGGAGTTTACCGTCTTTTTTTGCCTAGTGGACTTGTATTGGAACTAGATAATTATTATTATGTTCCTGCGATAACTAGAGACATCATTTCTATTTCATGTTTGGACATGATTGAATTTTCTTTTATTATTAAGAACAATTGTTGTTCTATATTTAAGAATGATGTTTGTTATGCTGTAGCTCAAATGTTTAATGGTTTGTATGTTTTGAACTTACATCATTCGATCTATAATATAAAAAATGTTAAAAGATTAAAAATGAAAGACTCAAATCCTACGTACCTTTGGCATTATCGTTTGGGCCATATAAATGAGAAACGCATATCCAAGCTCCATAAAGATGGACTACTGGACTCATTTGATTATGAATCATTTGAGAGATGTGAATCGTATTTATTAGGCAAGATGACTAAAGTCCCTTCCACTGGTTTTAATGAGAGGGTTGATGATCTCTTGGGTATAATATATAGTGATGTATGCAGACCCATGAGTTCTTTGGCTAGAGGTGGGTACTTCTACTTGGTTACATTTACTGATGATTTCAGTGGATACGGATATGTGTATCTTATGAAGTGCAAATCTGAAACCTTTGAAAAGTTCAGAGTTTAAGAATGAAGCAAAGAACCAGCTGTGTAAGAGGGTTAAAGCACTGCAATCTAATCGAGGTTGGGTTGGGCACCTTGGTGTTTACCTCCCAAAGACCCCTTCTGTGCCATATGCAGGTTGGGTTGGGTTCTTTGGTGCTTACTTACCAAGGACCCCTTACATGCCATTTAAGACTCAGATGACTGAGCAAGTATGCAGGTTCTCCGCAGTTTGGTTCATAGCGTCTAGGTGTACGTAAGGCATATGTCTGGTAGTCTGCATACCTACCTAGTAGTGGAGAAGTCCGTTCCACTATCTTCGTCTAGCCATGACAGGAGGTGCCTGAGTGGTTAGCTACCCTCGAAAAGCGGCAACTAAGTGTTGGCTCCATTGATCCTAATGGCCCTGATTTGATGATGTCAAACAGGTCAATGAGATACACACAGCTGTATTTGATGTGTGTGTAAGTTCATGTGTGCAGGATAGTCCTTGTGACAAAGTTTAGGCAGGTAGACTCAAAGAAGTGGCTGGAAGTGGCGTTGAGTGAAGTCTATTCACTCAACGCCAGTTAAGAAAAATCGTTGAGTTCTGCCCAGTCAGTCAAAACCACAGAAATTTTGTGTAAAATTTTGCCTATGTCCATAGGAAACTTACTCACGCAACGCCATATGACAGAAAATCTGTCTGTGGTTTGGCGTTGAGTGTAGCTTATTCACTCAACGTCATAAGACAATATATCTAAGTAGTTATACGTTGAGTGTAGCTATACTCAACGCCATGAGACAGAAAATTCTGTCTAAGTAGTTAGGCGTTGAGTGTAGCTTACTCACTCAGCGCCGTGAGACATTCTTTCTAAGTAGTTAGGCGTTGAGTGATGCTTACTGTAACGCCCCCGATTTTCTGATGTCATTATTTGGTTTGTCGGCGTCATAATTATGACGTCAGAGCGTTACCCTTTTTCGTATTGATGTCGGCGCTGCACCGTTTGTGCGTTTTTGCGTCTGTTGGGTCTGTTTGACCAGTTTTTAGGGTTTTGTTGGGATTAACCGTTCTTCCTTGATTTAAGGTTGAGTTTTTTTGAGGACTTGGACTTGTCCGGTTTTGTTGCGTTCCGAACATTTTGGGCTCTCGACGTGTGTTTGGATCATTGTGAGGATTTTCTTTGCTTGGGTAAGCTATTAATGATAGTGTCTCAAGAATGGTACGTCGGATTCTGGGGTCGTCTTCGCTGCTTTTTCGTAGGGTCGACATTTTATCCCGGAATAAAAGACAATCTGAAATTTGTCGAATTTACCCTCTGTTCAGTTCTCGAGAAGACCTGGAGTTCTCGAGAAATCCCTTGTTTTTCTCGAGAAACATCTTCTTGTTCTCGGGAGATGCGGTCTGGTACTTGAGAAGTCCTAAGTTGTTCTTGAGTAGTGCTTCCCTTCCTTCTCAAGAAGTTCTCTTATTCCTCGAGAAGCTCTCGAGAAACCTCCCTTGGATCTCGAGAAGTCCTGTCTTGTTGTTCTCGAGAAGCCTTCTAGTACTCGAGAAATCCATCTTCAGTACTTGAGTAATCCTTCCCTAGTACTCAAGAAGTCATGTCTTGCTGTTCTCGAGAAGCCTTCTAGTACTCGAGAAATCCTTCTTCTGTACTCGAGTAGGCCTTCTTCAGCACTCGAGTAATGCTTGCGTTCCCTTCTCGAGAATTTTTTCTTCTGTACTTGAGTTCTGCCCTTTTGGTACTCGAGAATGTTTCTGTTTATTCTCGGGAACAACTTCTTCTGTTCTCGAGTTGTGTTTCCTTCTTCTCGAGAACGGTCTTCTTGTTCTCGAGAATAGCTTCTTCTTCTCGAGAACAGCCTACTTCTTCTCGAGAACGGTCTTCTTCTTCTCGAGAATAGCTTCTTCCTTCTCGAGAACAGCTCCCTTGTTCTCGAGAACTGCTTCCTAGTTCTCGAGAACTGCTTCCTAGTTCTCAAGATTTAACTGGTTTGATCTCGAGGAAACCCTTCTTTCTTCTCGAAAACTCCGGTTCAGCCGAACACGGTTCTTTTTTTGAGTGTGGTTATCCTGATTTTACCCTAGGTTTATAAATACCTATTTCTTTCCCTTCTTCTGTCTGGACCGACTTTCCTGTTCATCTCCTGAACCAGAGGTGTGAGAGAGAGACCCTTCTTCTCGAGAATAGCTTCTTCCTTCTCGAGAACAGCTCCCTTGTTCTCGAGAACTGCTTCCTAGTTCTCGAGATTTAACTGGTTTGATCTCGAGGAAACCCTTCTTTCTTCTCGAAAACTCCGGTTCTGCCGAACACGGTTCTTTTCTTGAGTGTGGTTATCCTGATTTTACCCTAGGTTTATAAATACCTATTTTTTCCCTTCTTCTGTCTGGACCGACTTTCCTGTTCATCTCCTGAACCAGAGGCGTGAGAGAGAGACCCTTCCGTAATTCTTCCGATGGCCGCCGACGGTGCTCCGGTGCTCGAAATCTTCAATCGATTATAGATCTGGAAGGCCCTCAATGAGAGCTTCGCCATCATGGTAATATCTTCCCCTTTTCTTGAGATTTTCTCGCTATGATTTTCGGCCCTAACTTCATTTTTTGGTCGTTTTTGTTAGATTTTGGTTTCCCTCGTCTTCTATAGCCCTGATCTACGTCAAGGAGTGATTTTGGACGTCTTTCACCGGCAAAATCAAGGCAAGTGATGGTTTCTTTTTTTTACTTCCCTTCTTTACCCAAATTTTTTGCAGGAATTTCTAACTGCATGTGTTCATGATTATTAAATTAATTTACTGATGTATCATGCTGATATAATCTCTTGGCTAATGTAATTATAATCATCATGTTCTTGTTTTTGCTATCTAGCCTGGTAAAAGTTATATGTTTTGATGATGTGATTAAATCTCATTTTTTTATTGATCTGTAATTTTCGTGTAGTATGCGTTAGAGTTTGTTTAGGTTTGTTAATTTTTCCTAAAGGTTGATCAATCGTTTCATTCTAGAATTGTGTAATAGAATTCGATGTGTCATTGTCGACTTGAGATTTCTATCATGGTTTTTCTTCGTGGCGTTGCCGTGGGGCGAGACAAGCCGCCAGGCCCCGATTGGGTTGTGGTGTGCCTCTGAGCTCTAAACCCGGATCGTTACGGGGTTTTCCCTTCCGGGTTTTCCTTGTTGCGGGCGTTATTAGTGGGTGAATCCACCGCCGCAACGTTTGATCTCCCTATTAGCACTTTGTGGGGCTCTACCGGGTTTTGGGGCATTTGCGGTGTATGGTGGAGTATCCAGTTTCCCCCGCTTTTAGACGAATGAATTTGTGTTTGGGGTTGGCCACCCCGCCCATTTTGGTTTTGGTGGAGTTGACCACAGGTGGCTAGTAGGGGTTTGTTCCTCTTCCTGATGAATCAATCCTGACTTTTTCCCTTATTGTTTTGTACATTTGGGATGTTGTTTTACGTGACACTCCACGTAAGTGTTTCCTTTTTTTTTCTTTTGTACCTTACTGTTGTACCTTAATTAAGTATTTTTTTCTTTAGTCTTGGGTTGGTAACCCTTGACTTTGATTACCTTTGGCATACTTTCTGTCATCACTTGTACCTTTTTGCTGAGATGTTTTGTCTTTGGAATGCCTCATGTTCAGAGTTGTAGCTGAGTTCGGTGCTGGTTTTGGAGTGCTTGAGCGGCAGTGTTGGTCATGGTTGTTGACTTGCCATAGCGAGGTAGATTGTTGATTATTTTGCTTTACTAGTTCAGGCATACTTGGATTTTTGTGGGTTCGTGTCAGTTTGTTGACGCCCACAGGACTGTTGTTCATTTTGAATACTTACTAGCTGCTTAGTTTTCTTTCTGTGGATGTGGATTACTTGCTCTCTGGGACGTTTTATGTTAGGATTGCATGGTAGTTATTTTCAACAATAAAAATTACTACTATTACCTCATGCACTGCACGTATTTTTTAAAAATTATTAAATCACTATATTTAGCGACCGTAAAAATCTACTTTACTTGCTCTTATAAATTTAGAACTTGCATAACTTAAGGTGTCCTCTGAAAATCTCTAAGCGCATATAGGAAGTTTAATCTCATAAAAGAAGTATTTTTCCGCAGCGTATAACTACTTTTTTCGTGCACTAGATGAGGCACTAAGCCGAGGGATATAGCTAACAACTATACTCAAAATGACTTTTACTCTAAATAATTTTAAAAACATTTCTTCATGGCTAAGTAGGAGTTTTGCCTGAGCGTCTGAAGTTATTCTCTGTTAACGTGGCATCATGACGCGCATTGTTCCCTTACTCTGATATACTTATTTGACGGTGAAAAATGCGGGTTGTAACACTTACTCACTCAACGTCATAAGACAGAAAATCTGCCTAAGTAGTTAGACGTTGAGTGTAGCTTACTCGCTCAACGGCATAAGACAGAAAATCTGTCAAAGTAGTTAGACGTTGAGTGATGCTTACTCACTCAACGTCATGGGGCCATTTCGTCGAGCTCAGCTCTGAGTTCGACGACCTGAGCCCTTAGTTCATCGAACTAAGCTTTCACTGTTCGTCGAACTAAGCTTTCACCCTTCGTCGAGTTGAGCTCTAGGTTCGTCGAACTGAGTTCTGAGTTCGTCGAACTGAGCTTTCACTTTTCGTCGAACTGAGATTTCACTTTTCGTCGAGCTGAGTTCAGAGTTCGTCGAACTGAGTTTTGAGTTCGTCGAACTGAGTTTTCATTTTTCGTCGAACTGAGTTCTGAGTTCGTCGAACTAAGTCTGAAAATGTTTCTAAGTCTTTTGGCACTGAGTGATGGTCATTCACTCAATGCCTTTGCTATTGATGCCTGATTTTGTCTAAGTCAAGAGAGATGATGACGTCGGCAAAGTCAACAATGTCAAGTAGGTTCAAATGTTGCGGGAATGCTGCTAGTGACGGTGGGTGCCAACTGTCATGTTTTGTTGCACTAGGAAAGAGATTTCTCGCTGGGGCCCACACAAAGCAAAGAGCCGTTGAATCAGTCGTCAATGGAAAGTAGGTGGTTGTGTTGGGTCCATTGCCCACAATGTTCCATAGATTGGATTTGAAGAGACATCTCCATCAACACTAAAAGCATAGTTGTATTTGATGTTTTTTAAGCTCATCTTGTGCAGGATGTTCCATGGAATAAGTCTAGTGATGTGACAGTGGTCATAAGGCAGAAAGGTGGACACCAAGAGAAGATGCTGGAAAGACAGGAATTTGTCTAAGTCAAGGAGGAGTTGACATTGCAGCTAAGTCCACAGGCGTTGAGTGAAGCAAGCTCACTCAACGCCAGAGGTAAGAAAGAATGTTGATAAGCCAGAAATATGGCTAAGTAGTTTGGCGTTGAGTGATGAAGACACTCAACGTCATACAACAAAAAGGCTGTAAAGTTGAACTTTGTCGAAGTTAGTTCAAAATTCGTCGAACTAAATCCAGAGTTCGTCGAGCTGAGTTCGTCATTCGTCGAGCTAAGATCACAGCAAAAAGACTGTGAGTTGAACTTAGTTGAACTTCAAAATTCGTCGAACTAAGTTCAGATTTCGTCGAGCTGAGCTCACCATTCGTCGAGCTAAGATCAGAGTTTAAAATTCTGAGTTCGTCGGGCTCAGATCAGGAATTCGTCGAACAAAGTTCAGAGTTCGTCGCGGTGAGCTCACCATTCGTCGATCTAAGTTCAGAGTTTGAGACTCTAAGTTCGTCGAGCTCAGTTCAGAAAATTCATCGAACTGAGTTCAGAGTTCGTCGAGCTGAGCTCGTCATTCGTCGAACTCAGTTCAGTTAGTCGAACTACGTTCAGAAATTGGGCTAAGGCAAAAAACGTTGAGTGATGAAGACACACTCAACGCTCTTAACGCCAGAGAAGCAGGAAGATTTTTCTTAAGGCAAAAGCGTCGAGCCAGCTGAGACAGCTGAGATGCTCAATGCAAAAGCGCCGAGAGAAATGTTGGTCTCAGCACAACCGCTGAGACAGGAGTTAGTCTCAGCACAACCGCTGAGATAAGTGTTGGTCTCAGCACAACTGTTGAGACAAGTATTTGTCTCAGCTGAGAACAAGAAAGCGCTGAGACAGTTAAACAGAAAAATGGTTAAGGCAAAAATCGTTGAGTTGAGGTTGCTCACTCAACGTTGTCAACGCCTATTGAAGACAGAATTTTGTCTAAGGAGTTTGGCGTTGAGTGATGCTCACACACTCAACGTCAAGCAGCAGATAATTGATAAAGCAAGTTGGCGTTGAGTGAAGCTGAATCACTCTAACGCCTAAAAACAGATTTCAATTCTAATTAGTTTGGCGGTGAGTGAAGGGTACTCACTCAACGTCATGAGACAGTAAATCTAAGTGTTTTGGCGTTGAGTGATGCTTACTCACTCAACGTCTATGCTAATGTTGTTTGATTTTTGGCTAAGTCCACAGCTGATGACGTCAGCAAGTCAACAAGTCAACATATTTCAAATTAGTGGCGGGATGACTACAGTACGCGATAAATATTGTCGCGGACCTACTGTACGACAGTTGACGTTAAAGCAAATTTGTTGCTGGACATTAAATGTGTGGGGCTCACTGCTCAAGCTTGTCGCTGGAAATTAAACGTGTGGAGTCCACTGCTCAAGAGTCGTTCGGTCAAAACCAATAAAAGGAAAGAGGCGTACAAAGGAAGACTTTTTCGAAAAAAAGCAATCAGGCAGTTCTTCTTCTCTGTCATTGTTGTGGAGCTGAAGAACAGGAAGCTCAAGTCAGCAAGACGAAGAGCAAGTTAGATGTTGGTATCAACATCTTCAACAACAAGATAGCTGGTGTGATCTTCATCTGCACCAGCAAGTTAGCTCAGAGGGATTCTCTGAGAAAAAAGTTAGCAGCTTAGACCGACCCTTGCTGCAGGTGCTTCACAGACCCAGCCAACAAATACTACAGATCATTTTCTTAGGGAGCTGTGAAGGAGATAGGGCTGAGCAGTTGACTCGGTTCAGAAATGGGCAGAGAAGCTAATTTGCAAGTTACTTCCAGCACAAGCCAAAGCAAGATCTTCATCCTTGTTCCAGCTGGATAAAATCCCTGGTGTTGAGAAGAGAAAGTTATGTCTAAGTATTTTTAGTCCAGATAAGTAGACTCAGGAAATATATTTCTTGTAGTCAAGGTTGGGCTGAGTTTATCTCAGTCCACGTAGATTAGCAAAGTGAAATTTCACTTGTGGCCAATCATCACTCCAACCCTCTTTCATCTTGTAGGATCCAAGTATGGATCTGAGCTGAAAGGTCTTTGTGACCTGAGGTTTGGCTTAGTGTCGACTGAAAGATCTTTGTGACCTGAGGTTTGGCTTAGTGCCGAGTGAAAGGTCTTTGTGACCTGTGGTTTGGCTTAGTGCTGAATAAAAGATCTTTGTGACCTGTGATTTGGCTTAGTGCCGAGTGAAAGATCTTTGTGACCTGTGATTTGGCTTAGTGCCTAAGTGGTAGGTCTGTGTGACCTGTGAGGTACTGCGGGATCTGAAGTGTAAGCTCTTTGGAGCAAGTTTTGGAGAAGTGTCTAGTCCAACAAAATAGTTGGATAGACGGGAGAGAAAGTGGATGTACCCAGTTGGGGAACCACTAAAAATCATTGTGTACTTTTTGTGTTATTTTTCTTTGTGCATGTTGTGTACATCTTGAAAGCATAAAATAACCTAAAGTCAAAGCTCTTAAAGAAGAAATATTTAAGAAATCAGAAAAGAGACCAATAACCTATTCACCCCCCCCCCCAAGGTGATTTAGCTATCCTTGAATTAAGGACTTTCAAGTGGTATCAGAGGGAGGTTACTCAAAAAAGACCTAACAGTTTGTGTTTACCTCCAAGGATAGATAAAAGGTTAAACTTATGTGTTCAAAGTTGAACCATAAGGTGTGGAACTCTATGCAGCATCAAATTTGCATAGAGGACAAGAATAGCATTGGGCTGTTGGTTTCTCTTGATGAAGAAGGTGAAAGCAGATGGTATGGACCAATAGTTACACCAGAAGAAGAATCTTGTCAGGATCAGCCGGGTCAACATAAGGTATATTCCTCATCTAGCTCATCCTTAGAGTCTGGATATGATTCATGTACAGACTCTGATGTTTCTTCATCAAGTGATGATGAGGGTCCTTTGACAGAGTACGATATCAATCAATTGATTGACAATCATGTTGTCCTTCTGAAAGCTTTCAAGGAAAGCAGGCTGCTTGCTAAGTAACAAGCAGAGGAAATAGCCTCCCTACAGAAGACTTCTTCCCAACAAGATGAAGTTTCATCCTTGCTAAGTCTAAAAGAGAGGGAAGCAGCCCATCTGAAGATCATGATAGATATCCATGTTGAGTCCTTGAAATATAAGTACTCTATCATCAAGGATCTTGAAGAGAAACTTGATAGGGAGAGGATAATTGTGGCTAACTTCTCTAAGATAGATTCTATCAACAGAAGATCTAAATCTGAGTGGATTTCTAAAGTGATCAAATCTCAAAAAAGAGATCAAGTTCCTTTCAGGCCTCGGCCTATCTTTCACAAGATAATTCTCTCTTCCAACAGGCATGGCCAAGACCCCAGGGATGGTCACTGGAGGAATGAGAATCTTCCTTGTAAGACTACAAATGTCTCTTATAATGGAAGAAGAAAGGACAGGGGAATGAGTGTCTTTATGGCTCCCCATGAACAAGTACAAATGGCTCATTCTGGACTATTTATATTTGATGTCTCAGCCCCAACTCACAAGGATAAGGTCGTGGCTTTTACTCAAGCCCATCCAGCAAGGACTCAGACCAAGGGACAGTCTACCAGTAAGCCTATCTTGGCTTATTCTGATGATATAAACAGCTTGTCTTCTGCAAAGAAGACAGTTGTAAATACTATTCTGGGCAATCAAAGAAAGCCTGTTGGAAGAATAACTTTCAATCAGATCCTTGCTGAAAGGAACCTGAAGAAAGTTGTTGCTCTTCTTCCTTCTGCTCAGACAGCAGTTAACCACACTGCAAGACCTGCTCAGAAAAGAAGATATAATATCCATGAGTGTTGGTGTTGTGGTAAGGTGAGACATTTGTCCTAGATTGCTGGCACAATCCTTCTGTGCCTAGAGCAAGAGTTAGCCTACCTGTCAGAAATTCTGCAGGTAGGCAAGTTAGCTTTCAGTCTAATCAGAACCTAGGACCCAATACCTATTGGGGTCCTAAGGTAAGATAATTCTGTTTTGTAGGTTAGTCTAAGTGTTCATCCCCTATGTGGTACTCGGACAGAAGATGTTCCAGAACTTGAACTGGAACAAACAAGTTATCCTATGGATCATTCTCCAAGGATAAGGATGTTGTGTACATTCCTGAAGAAGGGTACAAGTGGTATCAGCTTGTCCCCATGGACATTGCAGAAGTTGAGAGGGAAACCACTCAAGTGATGGCACCTGCTGGAAGAAAGCAAGCCAAACAGTTTACAAGAACAGCTGGATTGCTCCAGCTATTGGTGATACAAGTCAGCACATTCCTATTGGAATAGCAGTGTAAAGAAAGACTCGGTATCAGAATGAAAGGATGATTCATGGAAAGATCATTCTAGGTTCAAGTGATCTTAAAAGTCCAGCAGCTGCAGGAGAACATTTAGCCTCATGAGAAGAGAAAGCTGGTAGCTGCACCAATGATATCATCTGCAATCAGCTAAGGGGAGAAGAGAATCACAACAGACCAGCTCTTCCTTGTCTATTCAGAAACCAAGAAGGGATTGATCAAGTGGTGATCAAGTGTGGAGATCAATGTAATGATCAAGATAGTACTAAGTGGGTTGAACACTCTTGTACTGCTAATCAGAAAGCTGAAGCCAAAGACAAGTCTGATGCTAAAGAAGGGGAGAAGATCTGGCTCAGCAAAAAGAGACTGGGCAAGGTACAAGGGAGTTGTTAAGCATCAACATGGATGGAGCTCGACGAAATAACCTTCATTCGTCGAACGGAGCTCGATCAAATCAGAAGAATTCGTCGAACGGAGCTCGACAAAATCTGAATAATTCGTCGAACTCAAGATTGTCAAACAGAAATTTTATGGCATCGAACCAAAACCTCCAGATAAGTAGAATTTCTTTTAGATTGTTATTCTACTAGTGTAATCTAAGTTGCGAGAAATCCTATCTGTCATAGCAGGATTATGCATATGTAGATTAAGTATAAATAAGTTTGGGAGCATAAGGAAGAACCCAATCCTGAGTTTGTCCTGACTGACAAGTGACTGTCATGTTTATCATGTCACTAGATGAAGTCAAGTTCTACACCCTCTTGGTTGAGTTGGGTATGTGGAACTTAGGATAGCTTCAGCAGCTCCAAACTATAGTTTGTGTTGCAGGATTTACTTTTCTTGCAGGTAGATAAATCCTTGATGTGACATCAAGACTATGAATACCATCATGTGGTATCCAGACTGGCACAGACTAAAATGTCTACCAAGAATCTGACAAAGATGTCTCAGTTGAGGGGGAGCAGGCAGCTGCTGCAGTAGATCAGCTGTCACAACTGCTGATCAGTTTGACTTAAGGGCAATGCACAGACCAAGGGGGAGATTATGAGAAGAGGAACAACTTACAGCCAGCTCAAGTGGATTCATGGTTCACTCAAATGTCAAGGGGCTGCAGTGATGTGGTGTATTAATGATATCACCACAAGTGGATGTTGATTCTGTAGATAAAACATCAGCAAGTGGAACTATGTGTGCTGCAAGTTCAAGTGATGCAGTGTTGTGTTGTTTCAACGTATCAACACAAAAGGTATGACTCATAATCTTGTAGATTGATCACTAGGTTAATTTCCTTAGTGTTATCAACATAGGATTTTGACTAAGATCAAGTGATAATCTCTCTCACGTTCCTTTCTCCTACCTCAATAGATATTTCTATTGAAGAAGACAGAAAGGGGGTAAAGTGTAGCAATGCATAAGGGGGAGATATAGAAGCATTACTTGACATGACTATGTGATGTTGAGTCAGTGCATATTACTTGAATTTTTCAAGTAGTATGAGAAATGAGAAATGCAATAACTGACTACAGGTCAAGTCATAACTGTGTCAGTGCATATTTTGAGGTAAGTGCTTCTAGTGGTGCTCTATTTAAATATTAAGTGATATAAATGAGAGTGCATATTACTTGAGCAATTGCTCAAGTAGTATTAGGATGCATTGACCTTACTTATTAAGTCAGTACAATTAATTTGAACATATTGTATTAATATAACATAAGCTAGTAGGTATGTAGCAATATCATAATCTACAGCTGCATGAATTCATTCTACCTATTATGGTAATGCCTCTTAGTATTGTTGGGTGTTCTGCCTTCTTCAAATAGGGGGAGATTGTTGTGTCCATTGCCCATAATGTTTCCTACATTGGATTTGAAGAGGCATCTCCATCAACACTAAGAGTATAGTTGTATTTGATGTTATTTAAACTCATCTTGCGCAGGATGTTCCATGGAACAAGTCTAGTGATGTGATAGGTGGTCATAAGGCAGAAAGGTGGACATCAAGAGAAGATGTTGGAAAGGCAAGAATTTGCCTAAGTTAAGGAGGAGTTGACATTGAAGCTAAGTTCACAGGCGTTGAGTGAAGCAAGCTCACTCAACGCCAGAGGTAAGAAAGAATGTTGATAAGCCAGAAATATGGCTAGATAGTTTGGCGTTGAGTGAAGAAGACACACTCAACGTCATACAGCAAAAAGACTGTAAAGTTGAACTTATCCGAACTTAGTTCAAAATTCGTCGAACTAAGTTCAGAGTTCGTCGAGCTGAGCTCGCCATTCGTCGAGCTAAGATCACAGCAAAAAGGCTGTGAGTTGAACTTAGTCGAACTTCAAAATTCGTCGAACAAAGTTCATAGTACGTCGAGCTGAGCTCATCATTCGTCGAGCTAAGTTCAGAGTTTGAGACTTTGAGTTCATCGAGCTCAGTTCAAAAAATTCGTCGAACTGAGTTAATAGTTCGTCGAGCTGAGCTCGTCATTTGTCGAACTCAGTTCAGTTAGTCGAACTAAGTTCAGAAATTGGGCTAAGGCAAAAAAGCGTTAAGTGATGAAGACACATTCAACGCTCTCAACGCCAGAGAAGCAGAAAGATTTTGCCTAAGACAAAAGCGTCGAGACAGCTAAAACAGCTGAGAAGCTCAATGCAAAAGCGCTGAGAGAAATGTTGGTCTCAGCAAAACCGCTGAGATAGAAGTTAGTCTCAGCAGAACTGCTGAGACAAGTATTGGTCTCAGCACAACCGCTGAGACAAGTGTTTGTCTCAGCGGAAAACAAGAAAGCGCTGAGACAGTTAAGCAGAAAAATGATCCAGGCAAAAAGCGTTGAGTGGAGGTTGTTCACTCAACGCTGTCAACGCCTAATGAAGACAGAATTTTGTCTAAGGAGTTTCGCGTTGAGTGATGCTCACACAATCAACGCCAAGCAGCAAATAGCTGATAAAGCAAGTTGACGTTGAGTGAAGCTGAATCACTCAACGCCTTGAAACAGATTTTAATTCTAACTAGTTTGTCGTTGAGTGAAAGTTACTCGCTCAACGTCATGACACAGTAAATCTGTCTAAGTGTTTTGGCGTTGAGTGATGCTTACTCATTCAACGCCTATGCTAATGTTGTTTGATTTTTAGCTTAGTACACAGCAGATGACGTTAGCAAGTCAACAAGTCAACACATTTCAAATTAGTGGTGGGATGGCTACAGTACGCGACAAAAGTTGTTGCAGATCTACTATACGACAGTTGGTGTTAAAGTTGCTGCTGGATATTAAATATGTGGGGCCCACTGCTCAAGCATGTTGCTCTCCATTAAATGTGTGGGGCCCACTGCTCAAGAGCCGTTCGATCAAAACCAATAAAAGAAAAGAGGCGTACTGAGGAAGACTTCTTCGAAAAAAAGCAATCAGGCAGTTCTTCTTCTCCGCCATTGTTGTGGAGCTGAAGAACGGAAAGCTCAGGTCAGTAAGACGAAGAGCAAGTTAGCAGTTGGTATCAACATCTTCAACAACAAGATAGCTGATGTCACCTTCATCTGCACCAGCAAGTTAGCTCAGAGGGATTCTCTGAGAAAAAGGTAGCAGCTTAGACCGACCCTTGCTGCAGGTGCTTCACAGACCCAGCCAACAAAAACTAAAAATCATTTTCTTAGGGAGCTGTGAAGAAGGAGATAGGGCTGAGCAGTTGACTCAGTTCAGAACGGGGCAGAGAAGCTAATCTGCAAGTTACTTCCAGCACAGGCCAAAACAAGATCTTCATCCTTGTTGTTGTGAAGAAAGGAGCAGGGCTGAGATTCTTCCAGCTCAGGTTGCAGCAAGATCTGCTACAGTTACTTCTCTAGTTCCAGCTGGATAAAATCTCTGGTGCTGAGAAGAGGAAGTTAGGTCCAAGTATTTTCTTAGTCCAGATAAGTAGACTCAGGAAATATATTTCCTGGAGTCAAGGTTGGGCTGAGTTTATCTCAGTCCAGGTAGATTAGCACAGTGAAATTTCACTTGTGACCAATCATCACTCCAACCCACTTTCATCATGTAGGATTCAAGCGTGGATCTGAGCTGAAAGGTCTTTGTGACCAGAGGTTTGGCTTAGTGTCGATTGAAAGGTCTTTGTGACCTGAGATTTGGCTTAGTGTCGAGTGAAAGGTCTTTGTGACCTGTGGTTTGGCTTAGTGTCGAGTAAAAGGTATTTGTGACATGTGGTTTGGCTTAGTGCCGAGTGAAAGGTCTTTGTGACCTGTGGTTTGGCTTAGTGTCGAGTGAAAGGTCTTTATGACCTGTGGTTTGGCTTAGTGCTGAGTGAAAGGTCTTTGTGACCTGTGGTTTGGTTTAGTGCCTAAGTGGTAGATCTGTGTGACCTGTGAGGTCTTGCGGGATCTGAGGTGTAAGCTCTTTGGAGCAAGTTTTGGAGAAGTGTCTAGTCCAATAAGATAGTTGGATAGGAGGGAGGGAAAGTGGATGTACCCAGTTGGGGAATCATTATAAATCACAGTGTGCTTTTTTGTGATGTTTTTCTTTGTGCAGGTTGTGTAGATCTTGAAATCATAAATTAACCTAAAGCCAAAGCTCTTAAAGAAGAAATATTTAAGAAATCAGAAAAAAAAACAATAACTTATTCACCCCCCAGGTGATTTAGCTATCCTTGAATTAAGGACTTTCAGGTTGCATGGCAAAATCACAGCCACCTATTCTGGTGGGGCCCACTGCTCAATGATACAATTGATCTGTTGTCTATAAAAGGAGCAGAATCAGATCAAAAAGGAGAACACAATCAATAACAATCAACACCAAGAAGAGATGTAATTAGGGTTCTCTGGATTTGCAATCCTGCGTCTGGACGACGTCTTCTTCCTCGTTTTCTTGTCGAGCCAGAAAAAGAAGTTCAGACCAGAGAACCTGAACGCGAAACGAGTTAGCTGCTGTGATAATCATCTGCGACAGCAAGATCAGTATTGCATCCTGAAAAAGAAGAAGCAGAATCTTCGGCAAGTTACTTCCAGAACGAGCCGTGCTTTAATTGAAGATTTTTATTCAACTTGTTGCTGTGAAGAAGAAGATAGGGTTGATATCTGCTCAGTGCAGGAAGACAGATACAGAGAACTTTCTCTGGTGTCTGAGTATCTCATTTCTTTGACATTCTCTGTAAGATCCAATTTGGGATCTGAGGGTAGGATTCTTTAGGGAATCTAAGTGTAGGCATGTGCTATAAAGGCTGAGGTAGGATCTGTTGTAGATCTGAGAGTATGATTCTTGTTAGAATCTGAGTGGTAAGGCTCAGTGTCTGAGTGTAGGCCTGTGTTATAAAGGCCGAGGTAGGATCCAGTTGGGATTTGAGTGGTAGGGTTTGGTGCTCGAGTTGTAGGTCTTGGATAAGCCTGAGTGATCCTGCGGGATCGTGCTGTAAGTTCTTAAGGAGCTGAGGAATTGGGGAAAAGCTTTATCTAACATATTGTTAGAAAGACGGAGAGGGACAGTGGACGTACCCAAGATTGGGGAACATTATAAAAATATCTGTGTCGTCTGTGATTGTTCTTGAAAATACAAATCAATTAATCACTAAGCACAGGAAATCAGTTATACGTCTGATTAATTAAAAAGAATGCCAAAAACCTATTCACCACCCCCCCCCCTATAGGTATTTAGTTGATCTTGAAAACAAGACTTTCAAGTGGTATCAGAGAGAGGTTACTCGTTAAAGACTCAACAGTCTGAGTAGATCTCCAAGGTCAACAAGGAAAGACATCCCTTATGGGTTCAAGAGAAACCACAAGGAGTTAGGGGTCATGAACCTCCCCATCTGTAGGAAGGAATGGTATGGAAGGAGAGGGTTAGGTTGTTTATGGAGGCAGCTGACCCTAGAATTTTCATTACTGTCAAAGAGGAACCATTCATCCCTATGAAGGTCTCAGCTCTGGATGCTAATATCCAGACACCAAAGACATACTCTGAAATGACTAAGGATGAAGTAATGCTTGTCACAATGGATAAGAGGGCCAAAAATATCATAGTCAGTGTCATTGATGATTTCAGCTTCCAAAACCTAGTTCACTGCAAGACATCTAAGAAGATGTGGGACACACTAGTTGTCGACATGGAGGGGGCAGAAGAACTAAGGGATGACAGGAAGTTCATGCTCAATCAAGAATATGAGAGCTTCAGGCAGAGCAAACAAATAGCATAGCTGAGTGTTATGAATGATTCTTTAAGATTGTAAATGGGCTGAGGACATGTGACAGAGTCTTCAACACATATGAATTAAATGACAAGTTCTTCGGGTCCCTAACAAAAAAGGACACTAAAATCTGTGCCATCAGAGAAGTGGGAAAACTTGCAGACACACCACCACCAACTCTGTTTGAAAAGTTGTTGTCCTATGAAATGCAGCTGACAACCAGAAATGAGTAAGAGAAAATTCGCAAGTCTGCAGTCAAGGACAAGTTTGTGGCCTTCAAAGCTGAAGACACAAGGAGGAGCAGGAGAAAAACACCTTCTCCACCAAGGAGGGATGCTGAATCTGATTCAGAAAGTTCAGAAATCAGCACATCAGACTGTCACATGTCTGATAAAGACTTTGATGCCTTCTCATGGGAATTCCGAAAATTCAAGA
Source organism: Platanthera guangdongensis (assembly GCA_039583875.1). NCBI lineage: Eukaryota > Viridiplantae > Streptophyta > Magnoliopsida > Asparagales > Orchidaceae > Platanthera > Platanthera guangdongensis. The sequence continues at coordinate 147,339,701 of CM077167.1, forward strand.
AGAAGAAGCACTGGAGAAGCAAGCCCTCCTCTTCTTATCCCAAAGAAGACTACTACAAGGGCAGGAAGAAAACCTCTAAAGAGGACAGATATGACTCTAAACCAAATAAACATGTTTCTTCTAAAATTGTCTGTTATTGTTGCAGCAAACTAGTGCATGTTATAGCAGATTGTCCTGTCAAAAAGAATGGTGCTGGTGAGAAGAAAGAACAACAGCAGAAGGGCAAGAAGGAGAAATCCTTCATTGCTAAGAAGCAAAAGAGCTGGACTGACTCTTCATCATCAGAGTCAGAAGAGGAAGATGAAGATGAAGCCTACATTGGGCTATTCACTGCTGAAGAAGCTGTAGAGGAAGACTTCTTAGAGATGCTGGCTGCAATTGCTGGAGAAGCTGATGATGCTGCCAGGACTGAAGAAGGAGAAGAAGACAGTCATTATCCTGGGCTGATGGCTCTGGCTGATGAAGAACCCAGCCAGGAACAGCCTGGTCCAATCAAAGTACATTCTCCATCCTCTGTGTCTGATTATAAGACAGGTCCAGAGTCAGAGACAACTGCATCAAGTGATGAAGATGGATCTGAATCTGAAGGAGACATCAATCAATTGATTGATGACTATGATGAACTCCTGCAGGCACTGAAGAGAAGCAGGCTCCTAGCCAAAAAGCAGGCTCAGGAGATTGCCTCTCTACAGCTTGCTGCCTCAAATTCAGCAATCTTGCTGGACCAGAAGCTGAATGAAATCAGCAAGCTGAAGAACACAATGTTATTCTGATTGGCACAATAGCCTTCAAGAATGACCACATCAGGTATCTTGAAGGTAAACTCCAAAAGGAGAAAGAGCTAGTGGTTAAGTTTTCTAAGTCATGTTCTGTGTTTCCTTTGATAGATTCATTCTCCTCCCAAAAGGATAAGAAGGGGTTAGGCTTCAAAGGAAACACTAAAGCTGTCAAGTCCAAAAGGAAGGGCAAAGCTCCAATGCAACCACTACTCTTCAAGCCTCATATTCCCTTCAGGAAAGTGCTGCTACCATCTAACAGATATGACCAAGAGAGCATATTTGGTCAATGGGACAATGGTGGATCCACTTATGGGAACAAAGTTGTTCATCGCCATGATGGTAGGAATGGAAAGGGTGCTAGTGCCTACAAGGCAGCTCATGCGGAGATCCAAATGGCCTACCATGAACCATTTGTGTTTGGTGCACATGCCCCAACACTCAAGAATAAGGCTGTAGCCCCTTCTCAAAATCTGCCAGTCCACAATCAGACCATAGGAAAGTCTATTAGCAAACCAGACTTGGGCATATCAGAAGCCATCAGGAGCATGCTCTCTGAAAAAAAGACAGTTGTTGGTAGGATTCAAGATACCCCAAGTACCTCTGCTGCCAGACATATCCCAAATCAGGTTGTGGCTGGAAGACAAAAGAAAAAGGCTGTTGTTGTACCTGCTGGACTGAGAGCTGATGACAGCATTGCTGTAAAACCAGCCCTTAAAAGAAGATACAACATTTTTGAGTGTTGGTGTTGTGGCAAAGTGGGTCACTATGTCATTGATTGTTGACACAATAATAGTGTCCAGAGAGCTAATGTCGGCTTACCTGTCTGAAGAGCTGCAGGCAGGCATATTCTTTTTCAACCTAACATGCACCTAGGATCCAATAAGAATTGGGGTCCTAAGGTTAAATGATTTATGGATTGCAGGTGAGTCCAAGTTGTCATACCCCTATATGGTACTTGGACAGTGGTTGTTCCAGGCACATGAATGGAACAAGGAGCATACTGAAGGAGTACATTGCAGTAGAGAATAGACCCAAAGTAATTTTTTGTGGTTCAGAAAAGGGAGTAACCAAAGGAGGTGATGGACAAGCTTACCATCAGGGAAGGTGATCCAGTAGTACAAAATAAGGAAGAAGATGGGTGTTGTCCAGGGGGAGCTCAAGACTCACAAGCTGAGGATGAAGAACAACCAGCTGAAGACAATGAAGAACAGCAAGTTGATGACAATGAAGAACAACAACCTGAGGCAAGATTGCCTCCAGCAGGGAGATATCTGAGGGACCATCCAGTACACCAAATCATTGGTGATACAAGACATGAAGTCCAGACAAGAAGCAAGAGCATCAACACAGCTAATTGTTCAAGCTTCATATCTTAAAAAGAGCCCAAGAATCTTGAAGATGTTATCAAAGACCCATTCTGGATTAGAGCAATGCAGGAAGAGCTGAACCAGTTCAAAAGGTGTAGTGTCTGGAAGCTGGTTCCCAGACCTAAGAGACATAATGTCATAGGAACTAAATGGATCTACAGGAACAAGTTAGATGAGAACAAAGCCAGATTGGTGGCAAAAGGATACAGGCAAGAAGAAGGAATATACTTTGACCAGACTTTTGCCCCAGTAGCCAGGCTGGAAGCAATAAGGCTATTCCTTGCATTTGCTGTCTATCAGGATTCAAAACCTACCAGATGGAAGTGAAGTCAGCATTCCTGAATTGGGACTTAAAAGAGAAAGTATATGTGAATCAGCCACCAGATTTTGTAGACCCTTACTTTCCTGATTATGTTTATAGACTTAGGAAAGCTCTATATGAGTTGAAACAAGCCCATAGAGCATGATATGAAACATTGTCTAGTTTCCTCATTGAGAACAAATTCTTAAGGGGCAAAATAAACAAGACTATATTCCTAAGGGAATCTAAGGGCAAAATCATCATAGTCCAGATATATGTCGATGACATTATCTTTGGATCTACTGAGCACAACCTTTGCAGAAATTTTGCTAAACTTATGCAAGGAAATTTTGAGATAAGCAGCATGAGTGAGCTCAAGTTCTTGGGACTGCAAGTAAGATATACTGATGATGGCTTGTACATATCCCAGTCAAAAATCACCAGAGAGTTGATTAAGAAATATGGTATGGAGAATGCCTCCACCATGAGAACTCTCATGGGGTCAAGCATGCTTATAAGCAAAGATGAGACAGGGAAACCTGTTGATGAGTCTTTGTATAGAGGGATAATTGGCTCTCTTCTATACTTGACTGCTAGTAGGCCTGACATCATGTATGCTACATGTGTCTGTGCTAGGTATCAGGTCTGCCCAAAAAAATCACATTACTCTGATGCAAAGAGAATTTTAAGGTATCTTAAGGGCACACCAGATCTTGGTTTATGGTACCCTAGGAATAAAGATTTTGATGTAACAGGATTTTCAGATGCAGATTTTGCAGGCTGCAAGAAACACTGGAAAAGTACTACTGGTACATGTCTATTCCTAGGTGGAAGACTGGTGTCATGGAGCAGCAAAAACAGGTCAGTATATCTATCTCAACTGCAGAGTCAGAGTACATTTCAGCAGGCAGTTGTTGTGCTCAATTATTGTGGATTCAGAATCAGCTTGAAGATTACAACATTAAGATAAGTAGAACTTATTTTTATTGTGATTCTACTAGTGTCATTTCTACTGCTAGGAATCCTGTCTCACACAGCAGGACTAAGCACATATAAATTAAGTATCATTTTATTAGGAAACATGTAGAGAAATAAGATATTAGCCTAGAGTTTGTCTTCACTGACAAGCAAGTATCTGATATCTTCACTAAGCCACTAGATGAAGCCAATCTCAACACCTTCAAGTTTGAACTGGGTATGTTGAACTTAGAATAGCTTCAGATACTCCCTAAGATATTTTTTTGGTACAGGCTTGTTCTTCTTGCAGATGATGCAGATCTAGTGGAAATCAAGAACAAGATGAGAGCAGATGCTCCTATTGAGGGGGAGCAAGTCTAGCAGCTGCAGGACTAAAGTCAGACTAGTATAAAGAGCAAGCTGATAGCTGCACTACTGGCTTCATCTACATCAGCTAGGCGGAGAACAAAAAGGGAGAGAAAGAACTGATGCACCTACCTGACTATCTGAAGAAGTCAAAAAGGAGGAGAGAAGAGATTGATCAAGTTCAAGTAGTACCCAAGGGGGAGAGACAAGCTCAAGAAAGGATCAAGCCCCAACATGGCAGAAAGACAGAGGGAGAAAGTCATGGGGAGAAGAAATTGATCAAGCTAAGAGATTGATCAAGCTGAGAGATAAACCTTTATAGTAACACACACCCTGCAGCAATACAGGGGGAGTAGGTAAAAATTCATCTCATTAAATTTAATAAATTTTTATTGCCCATGTGACTGTGTATTTCATTGACTAAGGAAACTGATCAATGGTTTTGACATCTTCAAATAGGGGGAATTGTTGGGTCCATTGATCTCAATGGCCCTGATTTGATGATGTCAAACAGGTCAATGAGATACACACAGCTGTATTTGATGTGTGTGTAAGTTCATGTGTGCAGGATAGTCCTTATGACAAAGTTTAGGCAGGTAGACTCAAAGAAGTGGCTGGAAGGGCAGAAGATTTGCCTAAGTACACAGACGTTGAGTGAAATCTATTCACTTAATGCCAGATAAGTAAAATCGTTGAGTTCTGCCTAGTCAATCAAAGCCACAGAAATTCTGTGTAAAATTTTGACTATGTCCACAGGCGTTGAGTGAAGCTTACTCATTCAACGTCATATGACAGAAAATCTGTCTGTGATTTGGCGTGGAGTGTAGCTTATTCACTCAACGCCATAAGACAATCTCTCTAAGTAGTTAGGCGTTGCGTGTAGCTTACTCACACAACGTCATGAGACAAAAAATTTTGTCTAAGTAGTTAGACGTTGAGTGTAGCTTACTCACTCAACACCGTGAGACATTCTGTCTAAGTAGTTAGGCGTTGAGTGATGATTACTCACTCAACGCCACAAGATAGAAAATCTGTCAAAATAGTTAGGCATTGAGTGTAGGTTACTCACTCAACGCCATGAGACAGAAAATCTGTCAAAGTAGTTAGGCGTTGAGTGATGCTTACTCAATCAACGTCATGGGGCCATTTCGTCGAGCTGAGCTCTGAGTTCGTCGACCTGAGCCCTAAGTTCGTCGAACCAAGCTTTCACTGTTCGTCGAACTAAGCTTTCATCTTTCGTCGAGCTGAGCTCTAGGTTTGTCGAACTGAGTTCTTAGTTCGTCAAACTGAGCTTTGATTTGTCGTCGAACTAAGCTTTCACTTTTCGTCCAACTGAGCTTTTACTTTTCGTCGAACAGAGCATTCACTTTTCGTCGAGCTGAGTTCAGAGTTCGTTGAACTGAGTTCTGAGTTCGTCGAACTGAGATTTCATTTTTCGTCAAACTGAGTTCTGAGTTCGTCGAACAAAGGGTGAAAATGTTTCTAAGTCTTTTGGCACTGAGTGATGGTCATTCACTCAATGCTTTTGTTACTGATGCCTGATTTTGTCTAAGTCCAGAGAGATGGTGACGTCTGCAAAGTCAACAATGTCAAGCAGGTTCAAATGTTGCGGGAATGTTGCTGGTGGCGCTGGGTGCCAGTCGTCATGATTTGTTGCACTAGGAAAGAGATTTCTCGCTGGGGCCCACACAAAGCAAAGAGCCGTTGAATCAGTCGTCAATGGAAAGTAGGTGGTTGCATGGCAAAATCACAACCACCAATTCTGGTGGGGTCCACTGCTCAATGAGACAATTGATCTGTTGTCTATAAAAGGAGCAGGATCAGATCAAAAAGGAGAACACAATCAATAACAATCAACACCAAGAAGAGACGTAATTAGGGTTCTCTGGATTTGCAATCCTACGGCTGGACGATGTCTTCTTCCTCGTTTTTTAGTCGAGCCAGAAGAAGTTCAGACCAGAGAACCTCAAACCGAAACGAGTTAGGTGCTGCGATAATCATCTGTGACAGCAAGATCAGGATTGCATCCTGAAAAAGAAGCAGAATCTTCTGCAAGTTACTTCCAGAACGAGTCGTGCTTCAATTGAAGATTTCTATTCAACTTGTTGTTGTGAAGAAGAAGATATGACTGATATTTGTTCAGTCCAGGAAGACAAACATAGAGAACTTTCTCTGGTGTCTGAGTATCTCATTTCTTTGACATTCTCTGTAAGATCCAATTTGGGATCTGAGGGTAGGATTCTTTAGGGAATCTGAGTGAAGGTCTATGCTATAAAGGCTGAGGTAGGATCTGTTGTAGATCTGAGAGTAGGATTCTTGTTAGACTCTGAGTGGTAAGGCGTACTGCCTGAGTGTAGGCCTGTGTTATAAAGGTCGAGGTAGGATCCAGTTGGGATCTGAGTGGTAGGACTTGGTACTCGAGTTGTAGGTCTTGGTTAAAACTTAGTGATCCTGCGGGATCGTGCTGTAAGCTCTTAAGGAGCCGAGAAATTGGTGAAGAGCTTTGTCTAACACACTGTTAGAAAGGCGGAGAGGGGCAGTGCGCGTACCCATGATTGCGGAACCACTATAAAAATATCTGTGTCGTCTGTGATTGTTCTTGAAAGCACAAATCAATTAATCACTAAGAACAGGAAATCAGTTATAGGTCTGATTAATTAAAAAGAAGGGCAAAAACCTATTCACCCCCCCTCTAGGTATTTAGTTGATCTTGAAAACAAGACTTTCACTAAGGTCTATGTCGACATAGCAAATCAGAGCGCGTGAGTAAGCTAGGATGAGCCATCATACAGTCATTGCAGTGTATTGCATGACATTGCACCGCATTAAGATCTTCATCATATAAATTTGTATGGTCACTTTTATATGATTAGTTATTATTTATGTACCAGATTCTTAACTTATAAATTTGCATGGATATTTTTATAAGTTAAGTTCAATTGAATCATTTTACTTAAGTGTTGCTTACTACACTGTTATTTTAGTTGTGCTCTATTTACTTGTTGGTATATCTTGATGCTTACCAATTTTCTTATAGAAATGTTCATATAATCACTGCTAGATTAAACAATTATCGCCTGTTTTGTTATATACCATTGTTTATATTGTACTCATTTTTTCCTCCTTCCGCCCAGTGTCTAAGAGTTGTCGAGGGAGAGGATGTGGAACCACTTAATTTTTATGACTAATGGTTGTTGCACCACCAGTTTTAGGAGCACACCCCGCAGGAGCAGCAACAACAGCACCCCATGCAGGAGGACGACCAAGCCAGGGGGATGGGGCCTAACGATACTTTATCGTCACTACCTTCTGTGACAGACGTGAGATTTGAGCGCTTTGATGTAGCCTAGGAGCATTTTATACTCCGATTTACGTTCTGGAATATTGCAGATTCCATGGGATTTGAGCGCTTTGATGTAGCTAGGATTTGAGCGCTTTGATGTAGCCTATGAGCAACTGTTATATTTTGGATTCCCAAAATTACTTCTACACGCTTCCTCTGCTGCATTTAATCTGACCATCCAAAAATCAAACCTTCATTTAGGATTTCGAAAAGTCATTGCTACACGCCAACGCCGTTGCAAATGTCAAACTACATTTAATTTTTTGCTACACGCCTGCAGCACGCCAATGCCGCATGGATTTTTGTCCGCCTCCTCCACATAAAATATTTATTGCTTCTTCCTCGACAGAGCGTCTCCCCTCCAAAACTCCTCCACTAAGCCACCTCCAACTCCTCAGTGACTCCTCCTGGATCTCTTCCTCCTCGGCAGAGCCTCGCCTCCTCCAAGTCCTCCTTCAAGCTGCTCCTCTCCATCCCTCTCAAGTGCTTTGCGGACTTGAAGCTGATCCAGCAACCTGGATCTGTAAGCTCCAACGCAAAGACACCTGAGATGATATTGCAGTAGTAAGTTCAAGCAGTTTGGGCAGGAGGAAGCAAGTGGCAGGGGCATCAGAAAGGTGGAGCAGGAATTTCCCGGGGTTCAAGCTTACAAACGGTGGAACAACGTTGCCACCGGGTATATAGAGCCCTCTCAACCAAGCTTGTCAAGGCGACAAGGCGACCAAGGCGTTAAAGGGTGTACTAAGGCGAGGCGACGCCTAGGCGACCAAAGCATTTAACATGCTCAGTAAAGTGTAACTCCCTTTTAAATCACAACATGCAAAATAATTGGTCACTCTCACTCACATGGGGTAACTGAGCTAAAATCACTCTTCAAATAGTCAATACTTCTCTACATTATCAACAAAATATAAGCATTCGACAGTAAATATTGAACACCCTAAATAAATTTCTAAATTTCATACAAAGCATCCACAACCACTACAATGTTAGTGGTCACAAAAATAAGCCAACTATGACATTACAAAATTATACTTAAACAATGTAAAGGTAACAGTCATTAAGAAAAATTATCAAAGCTTAAAAACCAAGGAAAAAGTAAAGCTACAGTAGCAGGTAAGAAGTCTTCAATATCAAATTTTCAAAATAATAAGTTAGGCACTTAGGCCAAATTCGTCTTCAATATCAAGTTTCAAAATATTAAGTTATCATCTTCTTCATTTGAATGTCCCTCCTCCACTGAACCAGTTATGTCAAAATCGTCTTCAATATCATCATCATCATCATGCACTTCTTCTTCAATCTCTAATGTTGTCTCATCAAATGACTCATCACTTCTAATCCTCCTTGATCTATTTTTTTTTTGGAATAATGTAGATGCTCCAAATTCTCTGTCTATCATGCTACACGTTAGATCTTCATTTGGATGAACCAAATCATCATCTGAATGGCCAGTCATCCACTCAGTGCTCCAATTAAGCTTTTCGAGAACCAAAGGATTAAAATTTCTGCAGTTTTCTCTTCTCTCTTGAAATCTTGCTTGAAGACGTCGATTATATTGAATGTAGACAAGATCATTCAATCGTTGATGTTCCAATCTATTCCTCCGCTTTGAGTGAATCTAAAGAGAGTATAAATTTTTAAAAAAAACAAATCAAAAGATAATTAAAGTTAGTATAACTTTTTTAAAAAAATTAAAGTTACTTACAAACTCAAATGTGCTCCAATTGCGTTCACAACCTGATGATGAACAACAAATACTGAGCAATCGTATGGCTATTTTGCAATGATCTGGTGCAGAACTTTCATATCTTTGCCACCATGAAACTGAAAAATTAAAATTTTAAGACAAATTATTAACATATTAAAATGAAAAACATAAAGTAATTGAATAATATATACTCACTTGGACTTAGTATTTCTCTTTGTCTGATCGTCATCTATTTAGCAAAACTCTCATTTGCTTCACTATAATGAGTAGCTTGCTCAATAATTTTATCTTGCAAATTTATATCAGGTTCAAGTCTTGCTACTACATCGTTAAATGCATCACTTATATTATGCCATGATTTTTCCGGATGCATAAGAAGACATTTGAAATATTTACTTGGATTGACAAAGAAAGCTGCAGAATATAGTGGCCGATCCATTTGATTTTCCCAACGGTTTTCAACAATTGTTATGATTTTTTGTCATTCTTTCTCCCTATCCCCAAAATTTTCTTTTATATTCTTTTTCGTCTCTTCCATCGCCATAAATACTTCTGGTAGAGCAGGTCTCTCATCACCATCTACTATTCTTAATAATTGTAGAAGAGGCAATGATGCTCTTAGACAATCTTTCACCACATTCCAAAAATGGCTAGAAAGAACTGTCTTCCACATTTTTTTTGCTTGTGTAGAAGAAACCTTACATTTCACTCAATCATCTAAAACAAATAACTGTCTCAATGGCTCTTGATGCTTTAATATACTTTGTAGTGTCAAAAAAGAAGATGCAAATCTGGTTACTCCAGCTCTTACTAAGTCTGTCCCCTTTGTTTTTTTCTCGCATAGCATCAAGAATGCGAGCATGCCTATAAATAAAGCTTGTCATTTTCATTGCTTTGTTGATGACATTCTTAAATGATTTTATCTTTCCAATATCCTCAAGCATTAGGTCAATGCAATGGGCCGCACATGAAGTCCAAAATAATTTCTTCCTTCTTCGCATCAACAATTCACCTGCTTTTTTACAATTAGCGGCATTATCTGTCACCAATTGTATGACATTATCTTCCCGAATCTCACAAACCTTCTTATCAAATAAATCAAATAACATATTAGCATCTTGAATTTGACTAGATGCATCATAGACCCAAAAAAAAATGTTCCATCTGGGCTATTCACAAGGAAATTGATTAAATATCTGTCTCTTTTATCAGTCCATCCATCTGACATCAAAGTGCAGCCATATTTTCTTCAAGCAGTCTGATGTTTCTCATTTATTTCTTTAATAGCTTGCATCTCTGACTTTAATAGACTGACTCTATAGTCATGCATAGACGGAGGTTTGAAGCCTGGCCCATATTGTCAAATTACCTCAACTAGAATATGAAAGATTTTTGATTTCAATACATTGAATGGGACACCACTTTCATATGCCCATCGAGCAAAGTAGGAACGCAGTTTATGTATTTCATCTTCCGATCTCATTTTGTTTTCCAAGGTTGTTTGGCTAGCTCGCTTGCTCCATCTCTCATCAATAATATCTTCTGGGGTACGCCTAACAAAAGTATCCATGGAACCCCTAATATGTTTATGAGTTTTCTCTTCAAAAAATATTTCTTTTCTTTTTTGTGCAACAGTTCCAGAACTCGGCTCAGTTCTACCATTTTGGCTTGCTCCCATTTCATTATGTGGCTGATATTCATCGATCTCAATTGTGGCCTTCATTTTTTTTATATTTTGTCATGAAATCTCTCATTTCTTTAGAGATTTCTTCAGTAACTTTTAGACATTTTTTAACATCTTCATACCCTTCAGTCAAATGCTCATTTAATCTTCTAATTCCTCCTTTAGTATCTTTGTCACATAACTTGCACCTAACCAAATTTTTATCATTTAAATCTGGTCAATACCCATACTTTCATCCAAGATCGTTTGATTTTGCTTTGTGCTTTGGATCTGTTTTTGAATCATGAGTTGAACCTAAGCTGCTTAAATTCTCAGATCCAACAACTCTCTGAACATTGGACATCTTAGCTCCTGACTCAACATGTTGAACAATTATAAAAAAATTAGTACCCAAAAAAAGAACATTTCTGCACTGTTCCATAAAAATTTTTAAGAAGTATCTGCCCATGTGAGTTCTCATGGGAAAAACAAAAGTAAAGGAAAATAAATGATTCAAGTAAAAATATCAAAGATTAAAAAAACTCGTTAATTTGTAGCTATATCAGTAACTCTATGAACAATATACAATCTAGTAGAACAAATCACTAAAATGTAGTGTTACCACAACGGATGTTACAATTTAAATAAATTTCTGCTCTCCCAAATAGACTTTGATACTTCATAAAAGAGAAGCTAAATAGTGGATTGATTAACACTCTTTATATGCCAACATAAGATTCGTTATAAACATGAAGATCTCAGGAAATATTAGGCAAGCTGAGTTGGTTGATACTTGATACTTCATAAAAGAGAAGCTAAATAGTGGATTGATTAACACTCTTTATATGCCAACATAAGATTCGTTATAAACATGAGGATCTCAGGAAATATTAGGCAAGCTGATAATGAAATGTAGTGTTATCACAACGGATGTTACAATGTAAATAAATTTATGTTCTCCCAAATAGACCTTAAAACATATTTAAGTTGGTTGATACTTGATACTTCATAAAAGATAAGCTAAATAGTGGATTGATTAACACTCTTTATTGGCCAACATAAGATTCGTTATAAACATGAAGATCTCAGGAAATATTAGGCAAGCTGATAATGAAAGACATTCAGTTATGAACTTGGGGGAAATGTTAGAAGAAGAGAACCTGCGGGAGGGGAGATGGGAAGCAGAGAGCCGGAGCTAAGCAGAGAGCTGGAGCAAGACCTGCGGGAGGAATACGGGAAGCGGAAGCCCTAGCGAACCTGCGGGAGGAATATTAGAACGAAAGACATTCAATTATGAACGGGAAGAAGAAGAAGAAGAACCTGCGGGAGGGAGAACCTGCGGGAGGGAGAACCTACGGGAGGTAGAACCTGCGGGAGGGGAGACGGGAAGCCCTAGCGAACGGGAGCAGACTAGCGAACGGGAGCAGACGGGAAGCCCTAGCGGGAGAAATAAAGTTTACGCGAAGAAATAAACCATACGCCAAATAAACCAAACGCGAAGCGAAGCGGGAGCCGGAGTGAGAAATAAAATTTTTGCGCCTAGGCGTGCAGGCATCGCCCTGGGCGCCTAGGCGCCTCTAGGCAGGCGCCTAACACAAGTGTTGTTAGGCGGGCGCCTAACACAAGTGTTGTTAGGCGGGCGCCTAACACAAGTGTTGTTAGGCGGGCACCGCATAGCTCTCTTGTGGGCGCCCGGGCGCCTAGGCGTCGCCTAGGCGACGCCTTGATAGCACTGCTCTCAACACCTGCGGCGGTTCTCCGGGGACCAAGATGAGGTCGGGGCCTTTTGCTGCTGAGTTGGTGCGGTTAAAAGACATTGCTTCTCTTTCTTTCTCTCTCTTCCATCCCAACTTTTTTTGTCTTCTTCTCTTTTTTCATGAAGAAGTCTTTTTTTCTTATTTCTATGACTTGGGTAAATTTCTTTTGCATTACGTGATATCATCTCTATTCAGATTTTATGCTAAAGTTTTCAGCTTTTATCACTCCATAACAGGATCATGTTGATCTACTGTAAATATTAGAACATGTTTACTATGCTTGGTTTCTTCCATGAATCATCTTCTCATGGCTATACTTAATTTTCTCGCTCTTTTTTTGGTATATATGCACATTGGCTTCTTCTCCTTCTCTTGGAAGAAGCTAAATAAGAACGAGAGATATTTAACATAGCCCGATAAGAGTCCAAAGTCCGTGCGGAACGAGCACATGTTTGTAAAATTAAATAGTGACAAACCTTCGTGCATACATGATCAGGCGAAGCATGCGACAGGTACTGTACCGCTTGGTTGCGGGCGAAGCCCGCTTGGTTGCGGGCGAAGCCCGCTTGGTTGCGGGCGAAGCCCGCTTGGTTGCGGGCGAAGCCCGCTTGGTTGCGGGCGAAGCCCGCTTGGTTGCGGGCGAAGCCCGCTTGGTTGCGGGCGAAGCCCGCTTGGTTGCGGGCGAAGCCCGCTTGGTTGCGGGCGAAGCCCGCTTGGTTGCGGGCGAAGCCCGCTTGGTTGCGGGCGAAGCCCGCTTGGTTGCGGGCGAAGCCCGCTTGGTTGCGGGCGAAGCCCGCTTGGTTGCGGGCGAAGCCCGCTTGGTTGCGGGCGAAGCCCGCTTGGTTGCGGGCGAAGCCCGCTTGGTTGCGGGCGAAGCCCGCTTGGTTGCGGGCGAAGCCCGCTTGGTTGCGGGCGAAGCCCGCTTGGTTGCGGGCGAAGCCCGCTTGGTTGCGGGCGAAGCCCGCTTGGTTGCGGGCGAAGCCCGCTTGGTTGCGGGCGAAGCCCGCTTGGTTGCGGGCGAAGCCCGCTTGGTTGCGGGCGAAGCCCGCTTGGTTGCGGGCGAAGCCCGCTTGGTTGCGGGCGAAGCCCGCTTGGTTGCGGGCGAAGCCCGCAGCGCGGCATCGAGAACGAGCGAAGCCCGTTCGAAGATGTTAGTATACACACACACCCACACACACATTGTTTTAAATGTCGGACAACATGTCGGCAGACATGTCTGATTTTAGGAAAAAACGACAGTATTTGAAATTACTTTAAAAAATTCGTATTTAATAAAATCGGTCGATTAATCGGGTAATTACAGATTAATCGGCCGATTTGATAAAAAAAGAGATCGCTCGATAATTGTTTCTTCGAGTCTTATATATATTATTTTACACAAAGCGCTGCCCTAACTCGTTAATCGTCTGCGCCGTGCTACCTCGTCCATAGCCGCGACTCATGTGAGTCCACGCTAATTGACTGTTGCGACTCCCGCGAGTCTTCTCCCTAATCTGAGCCGGCGTCTATCCTCCATCATCTAGCCGACGTCAATCCTCTCATCTAGGCGGTGTGGATCCTCCCCCGTCAACCTTCGGCAAGGCTTCCATCTTCCAAGATTTTATCCGGTGCGCTTGCAAGCCTGGCATTGATCAAGAATATTTTCTCATGTTGCCAGTTTTCTTCCTCCGCAGAAAGGGCGTCAAGCTGCTAGCAGATTTTCACTCCCATTGCTTCACTGAAGCCGGCCACTCGATCAACCGATCGTTCCTCTCAAGGTATCCTTCTAGCATCTATTTCTAGTCCAATGGAACATTTATTTTTAAGCTGCTTCTGAATGTGTGAAAATCATATTCCGTTTGTGTTTTTTTGAGTATTTTGAAATTCTATTTTGAAAATTTATGGAGCTTACTATGCTGTAATGATGACTTTGGCTCAAATGCTGTAAATGCAATTTCTTATGTTAAACCTTTCCAATTTAAAATTTCATGGATAACTTGTCTAAAGCTTAAATACTGCTGCCGTCCTTCAGTAATCCATAAAATTAGAGTAGTAAAATGTTGGATCTTGGATTTGGTTTTATACCAGTTCTATTATTCTTGTAAATCTTGTTGTGTAACTATTAACTTTTCTGAGCTCAAGCTGTGAAATGAAAGGACAATCCTTTGAGCTTCTGACCTAATAGTTTCAAAATTTTGAAACTTGTTTGCAGATTTGTACTCAAGCCACTCCAGTAAGGAGAGGATGCCAATGTAGTGATGACATATTAGTGTGTTAGCCTGACTTTAAGCTATCATCCACATTCAATTTAAAAATACATTTATTTATGGGCCAGTTTGAAACATGTGCTTGAGAACAATGAAACAAGAAATATATTTGTTTTAGGATTGCTAAATTTGCCATTAATACAAAAAAATAAGGTGGCCTGAAACTGTTTCTCCTTAAAATACTAATTTGAAACAAGTTTAAATTTTTCTGGGAATTCAATATTATGCTAAAAGCATTCTTGCAACATCTTAAGCCCAATTTGCTGTAAATGGATTGCACTTGAATTGGAGAGGATGCATAGTTATATTATGCATACATACTAATAATATATTTTTAAATTTTGAAACCCGACCTTTTCAAATGTCCCCAATATGTATCCGACATTTAATAACTCAATCTGATATGTACCCGACATCCGACATTTAAAACATTGTATATATCTTTATTATATAAAGCAACATAGAAATCTCATAGCACACCGAACTTTAGATCTGAACAGTTTGATTAAAATGCTTCAAATAACAGCCATCGTCGGATTGCTGCTCACAAAATATGCATATCCTTCGTCGGATTTGCCACGGACTTACGGCTGGATTTGCCATATTTTAAATTCATAGAATATCTTAAATTCATTGCCACGGACCTATGGCTGGATTTGTCATATCTTATAATCAATATTCTATATACCAAGCCATAAAATATTGATTATAAAAAAATCTGACGGTGGAAAATCCCGCATAAACAATCTCCCGCAGCAGCAAATCCCGCCGATCTCCCACTTCTTCCTCACACGTCTGGCGCCCAGCTTTTTTATACGCTTCCATCAAATCCGCCGAAAGCAGCTATCACAGTCACGTCTCCTCCCACGTCTCCGCAACTCCTCTGCTCCCGCACACCAGCAGCGACCCGCCCAAATCACCATTCTGCCATTAAAGCAACTCCTCTACTCCTCAACTCTCAAAATAATTTTCCCCTCCCGCTTCATACTTCGTCCCGCAGACGCCTAGGGCATCACCCAACACGCTGGTGAACCTTCCTCCCGCAGCTGCTAGGCCATTTTCGATCGGCACATCCCGTAAGCTCCTATAGCTGATAACCTCTACTGTATCTATTCTTATTTTGGATCTGAAGGAGTTGTATAAATCTGAAGCTATAAATTCCTGTTTTGCCAATTATTTTTCAGCCTAGGGCATCACCTAGCACGCTGGTGAACCTTCCTCCCGCAGCCGCCTAGGGCATTTTCGATCGGCACCTCTGATAAGCTCCTATAGCTCATAACCTCTACTGTATCTATTCCTATTTTGGATCCGAAGGAGTTGTAAAAATCAGTTTTGGAGTTGTATAAATTCATGTTTTGGAGGAGTTGTATAAATTCCTATTTTGGATTCGAGGTGAAATATCCCTATTTCTTTTGCTCCCTATTTCTTTTGCACAAAATTTTGGTTGGTTTGGAGCTTTTAGGCTACAATTCCGTTTGATTTTCCTATTTTTTTGGTTCGTTTGTCGAGAATTGCTTTGATAAATTGTTGAGTTATGCAGTGTTTCTGTTATTATAGTAGGACTGTTGTTTGGCTCTAATATATAGTAGGAATGTTGTTTAATCTCAAGCAGATTAAGAAGCACGCAAAAAGTCATCGTAGTTTTTTGTGCTAGAAATAATAATACAAATTTTATAATTAACCGCACATAAGAACTAAACAGTAATTAAGTTTGTTCTCGATGCCACGACGATTACAAAGAGAGTATTTCGAAGACCATTAGAATTACGGGTTGCAAGCTTGAGAGGTTCACATGCAATGTTTTGTTTAGAGATTCACATAACTAATAAACATTAACAGAGCATTTATTCTCCAAAAGACAATGTCTTTCGACATTCTCTTTGCAATGTTATTTATCTGCAGTTAATTATAGTAGGCAATTATTTTTCAGCAGTAAGATCTCTTTGCAATGATTTTTTGCTTTTTTGTTGTCAATCTCATGGCCGCCTGAAATATCGTTTTTGCCAAAAAATATGTTTATATTGTTGAAATTATTTGCTTCCCCTGCTCTTGTAATTATTTGATAATTATATGCGTGTTGTTGTAATTATTTGCACGATAAGTGATAATTATATGATTTTGCAACAAACCAATGATACTAATTGCAGAAACCAAAATAGTCACTCCATTGCTAAAATAGACACTCCATCTAAAATAGGAAAGAATGATCCCAAATTCCTGCAATTAGTTCCGGAAAAAGAGTTCTCCACTGCTGATCGGACGAAAACCACACCGCTTCATTCATCTGATCTTCTGCTCAACTTCGTCGGTGATCTCCAAAAACCCACATTGGACAGTGATCTCCAAAAACCACATAAAAGGGAGCCGCCTAATGTCATTTCACTTAATGTTGCCGTTATTACAACTGATGTCATATATTTTTCACACTTACATGTAGATCTAATCTACGCAAGATGTCATGTTCTAATGTCGTCGCTTCACCTAATGGCGCTGCTTCGCTTAATGTTGTCGCTTCGCCTAATGTCGCCTAAAATAGTCACTAAATTGCTATAATAGTCACTCCATTGCTAAAATAATCACTCCATTGCTAAATCAGTAGGGAAGGCATTGTATAAATTCTTATTTTGGACTATATATTTCTTTTGCTCTACATTATGGTTGATTTGGGCTTTTAGGCTACAATTCCTTTTGGTTTTCCGGAGGTATATATTTCTATTTTGGAAAATATATTTCACCGCGTGGCATGTTTTTGTTGTTCGTTTGTTGAGGATTGCTTTGATAAATTGTTGAAATTCAAACTTTTAATTGCCATTATTTTTGACGACCAAACTATCTTTTCTTCACCAATTTATGGAGTTTTGTTAATCTGGATAGACACATTTTACTTCTTCAGATATCGGATAGTCAATACTTTTGATCCACAAATGATTTAGTCAACAGTTCTCCTACAGTTGGACAAATGATTTTATTATCATTATTCATTTTTTACCATTAATTAGCATAAATTAGAGCTCATCAAACATTACTCTTCAACAATCAGAACTCAATAACGCATATTTCAACAATGGAAGACACAGGAAGTCAAGAATTACTTCAAAATCTACCGACTCCGGGTACTATCTGCCCAATTTTATAAACATTCTTAAACACAATCGATCAACAAAATAACATACGTACAACTACTAGATAGTCGTACACGCTTACTGCACCGCGATTCTACCCACTAATGAAGAAATAATATGACTGATCAACAACATACTGACGAAAATGGCAGAAGACGAGCACAACGCCATTGTCATGAAGCGCAAGAAAGAACAACGATCAACGATGTGACCATGCATTCAACTTTTCAAATAGGTGAGTGTTCAACGACAACAGCAACTTCAGATATTACCTACCCAAAATTAGAGATATCCCTTGACATAATATCTCATGCATCTGAATGTAACTACTTCGTTATCACATAACTATCAGAAAGTCGTACTCGCTTATTGCACCGCAATTCTACCCGCATACGGAGAAGCAATATGACTGTTCTACAACGTGCTGCCGAAAATACCCGAATAAGATGACGTCATGTTTGTGAAGATCAACAAAGAAAAACGTCCAATGTTATGACCACGCGTTCAACTTTTGAAATAGGCAAAAGTTCAACATCAACACCGGCTACAATAATTGTTCACGGTACACTGAACTAACTTTCTCCGTGTCTTCACTCCTTTGTGTATTCGTACTTCTAAATAATCACTAAATGCGAGAATACTTCACCCCAACTGCTGCACCAATCAACAACGATAGTTCTTACACAGAAAATGATAGTGCCTAAGAAGACGGTGAGAACGATATGTTGGATCCCTAGTTGATTTGGGCTAGGTTCACTGACTTAGGATGTGACCCATCATGTATAGTCTGGGTCAAGTTTTTGTCTTAGAGTCTAGGACAGTCCTCTATCTCAACTTCAGATGGACCAGCCTTCTTCAAGACCATCAGGAACTCCAGATCTATCAGGTTTTCAGACTAAGTGAAATGAGTTCGACGTTCGTCGAACTCAGCTCGACGAAGGGAGCTCTGCGCTCGACGATCGTGAGACTATTCGCAGTGCTGAGCTCGACGAACTGTGTTCTTTGCTCGACGAACACCAGGCTCTACTTCAAGCATTCTCAGGACTACTTCAGAATTTCTCTAAGTCCAGCTCCATGCTTCGGTCGACGAATCATATTCTGAGCTCGACGAACTTGGACCTCAAGTTCACAGCTTCTCAGGTCGACGAATGCTAATCTTTACTCGACGATTTTTGTGCTCAGAGAATCTGTGTCGACACTTAGGGCTTGTGTAGACACCAGGCGATTTGTGTCGACACCCAGGATTTCAGTCGACACCAGCTTGTGTCGACACCAGAGGATTTGTGTCGACACCTAGACCAATCTGTCGACACCAGAGGAGTTGTGTCGACACCAAGATCAATCTGTCGACACCAAGTTGTGTCGACACAGCATTTCAGCAGATGCAGAGTATTTCGTCCAAGTCCAGAACTTTTCTCAGGTCGACGAAGTTTATTCTCAGCTCGACGAATTTGGTTCTCTGCTCAACGAATAATGTTTGTCTGATATTGAAGATTGTCTATTCAACGAATGAAGACTGTCAGCTCGACGAACTCAGCTCAGCTCGACGAACTCAGCTTAGCTCGACGAACTCAGCTTAGCTCGACGAACTCTTAACTCTGTTCGACGAATTATGTTCTTCAGTCGACGATTCCAGACTAGGTCTTCTTCCGTTCCCGTCTCATTTCATGGCGCTGATTCCTGGACAATTAATGACAGTTCCTCATAGTATACTACCGTTAGGATGCGCAGTTAATTCTGGATTATTACATGTCATTTTCCCATGGAAACAGTTGGGGAAATAATTAATTGCTGCTTCATTTCCAGGTCGTCTGTCATTACTGCTCGACATTCAAAAATTCGAATGCTCTCCATGACAGACAGAGATATACAGAAACCAGAAGTAATACAACAAGTACACAACACCAGACAACAACAAGAAGAGGATAGACAGTGATTCAGACAACACAAGAAAAAGAATTCATTCTTGTCCCAGAGAGAAATTGATCTAGAAGAAGAAGAACATTACATCAATATCAAGAGTCTTCTTCATCTGCTTTTACTCAGGAGAACTTCAAAACAATACATTCATATCAGTTGCAAGAAGTTCCTGAAGACTTTCTCTGGACCTGGAATTCTAGGTCTTTGAAGACCTATCACCCTGAAGCAGTGCTCCAGTATTCTTCCTGATCCATTCTACATCTCAGGGGGAGCAAAGCTGCTAAACAACATTCCACAAGTCTTCTCATTTGACTTGAGAAAGAGAAGACCTCATCACCCTCTCACTCCACCTCTGTACAGGGTTTTAATTCTCTTCAAAATTATTCTGGTTGCAAGTCTCCCATCAAAAGACTTGAGGGTTTGGTTTTTGAGAACCTGATCAAAACCCCATTGGTGCCAGGACACCTGATCAACCCCTTCCTGCAGTGGATTCCTACCAGGGTGGTAGAAGAGTGGACTACCCAGATTTGGGGAACCACTATAAAATTCTTGTGTCGTCTGGTTGTTTTCTTTTCCTTTTGTTTTCTGGCCTTGCTCTGTGAATGTGTTGTGATTAGTCCATTGCTGTTTTTTTTATTTATTGTATTTGTTGCACACACACACACACACCTAAAATACAACAGCAGTTGTAAAAGTTTTAAAATCACTATATACTCTATTCACCCCCCCTCTAGAGTATATCAGATCTAGCTGCACTTTCAATTGGTATCAGAGCCAGGTTGGTTAAACATACCATACCTGAATGGTTGTACAGGCTAACACCTGAACTCAGAGATCCCTTAGTTAGATCTCTTTGTTTTTATTCTGTTATTAGATTTTGTTCTCACAGACATGGCCCAAAACAAGGATTATACAAGCATCAGACCTCCAGTGTGCAATATTAACAAGTTTGTCATCTGGAAGGCAAGAATTAGATTATATATAAACTCCATTGATGAGAATATTTTTTCTGTCATTTCAACAGGTGTTCCTCCAGCTCCTACAACTTTTGTCAGCACATCAACTAATCTGAGTGCAATACCACCTCCAGATAACACTGAAGCCTATAAGAAAGCCAAGATGGCTGATGCAAAGGCTATGAATATTCTTGGCCCAAACAATGTCAGATGACATATTTCAGAAGGTGGCTGAGTGCACCTCAGCCAAGGCCATTTGGGACTCTCTCAATCAAATGGTAGCAGGCTCAGCTGATGAAAGAAAGGATAGGAGATCCAGTCTCATTTCTCTCTATGAGAATTTCAAAAAGGATGAGACAGAATCAGTGGCTGAGATGTACAATAGATTAAGTTCAATCATTAGTGAACTCAAGACTCTTGACAAGGACATCACCTTAACTGAGGTGAATGATAAGATACTGATGTGTTTCCTCAGTTCATGGGACTCCAGAATCTGGTCAATCAAAGAAGCCAGAAGCCTCAATGAGATCTCAACAGAATCTCTGCTAGGCAAGCTGAAGTCATATGAGCAGCTTGTCAAATCAAGAGAGGCAGCAGAACAGAAGGCAACTACCCCAGTTAGGAAGGAGCACAGCTTGGCCCTCAAAGCTTCTGAAGACAGTGAAATATCTACCTCCAATGAAGAGTTAATGGGCCTCTTTGCCAAAAGATTCTACAAAATGACAAGAAAGGACTTCAGAAGAAAATCATCCAGGCAGGATGATAAACCCAATATGACAAGACACCAACTAAGGAGGTTGTGTGTTTTGGATGCAGAAAGCCTGGGCACTATATTTCAGAATGCCCAGAGAATCAGAAAAAGGACAAGGGCAGGGACAAGGATTACAGAAGAAAACAAAGCAGCAGACCCTCCTCCAACAAGTATAAAAGGAAGGACAAAGGATTTGTTGCTGAGTCATGGAGTGACACGGAAGAGGAAACATCCTCCTCCAGCTCCAGTGAAGAAGAGGAAGAAGCCAGATCCAAGGAGGTGTGTCTAATGGCAATAGATGCCTCCAGAAGCAACTGTGGATCAGAAGAGGATTCTGAAGATGAAGGTGTCTCAGACTCAGAGGCTGATCAGGTGATTTCTAGTTTTGATTTCAATTCTGACTTGTTTAAAGTAGAATTTAAAACTATGTGCATGGATTTAATAAACTCAGAGAAATAGATAAAAACCCTGAGAACTAGACTAGAAAATCTTGAATCTGTCAGCACAGAAAACAGAAAACTAACTGACCAATTGACTCTAGCTAATGAACAGATAATCAAGTTAAAATCTGAATTATGTGAGGCAAAACAACTTGAGCAATCTCTCAATGGGAGAAGCCTCAAGCTGATGGATATCACAAGCATAGTAAATGTCAGATTAAATGGCAGGCTGGGCTTGGGTGCTTCATCAGGTTTACCCCCCATAATAAATAAGAATATACTTTCCACTCCCATAAAGTTTATCACTGCTAAAGGTAAAGCGAAACTAACTGAAAAACTCAGATCAGAAAACAAGTCAAATCCCCTATACAATAGCACCAGAAAACAGAAGAAAGCTGTTAAAAACCAAGTTCAGCAGAATTCGTCGAACTTAGATCGACGAAATCCTGCAAGATCGTCGAACCCCGATCGACGAACGCTGAACGCAAACTTCAGAAATAATTATTCGTCTTACTGCGATCGACGAACTGTGTATGGTTCGTCGAGCAGAGGTCGACGAACGTGGGACGCAGAAAATGACCATGGTCATTCTCTGAGTGGAGGTCGACGATCTCATCCCAATTCGTCGAACTCTGGTCGACGAACTTACAATAATTCGTCGATCCCAGAATGACCAAATACAAATAATTTCTCCTATAGAAATGTTAAAACAGCTAACAAGACATTTAATTCAGTAGCTGATTGGATAATCCCACCTAGGAGATATCACCCTCTAGGGTATAAGTCTCAACCTGCATTATCAGTCATTTCTAGCTTTACTTTTCAGCCAAACCAAGGACCCAAGGTAACCTGGGTCAAGAACAATTGAGCTTTGTTTTCTTGATGCAGGTACAGGTGAAGAACTGTTCAAGGCTAAGTCAGACATGGTACCTGGACAGTGGCTGCTCCAAGCACATGACTGGCAGCAAAGCAAATCTCTCCAACTATAAGTCCAAGCTAGGACCAAAGGTGATATTTGGAGACTCAAAGAGTGGTCAGTCAGAAGGGTATGGAAGAATAAACATTGGAGCAGTGACCTTCAAAAAGATGACATATGTAAGAGGACTTAAACATAACCTTATATCCATAAGTCAACTATGTGATGAAGGTTATCAGGTACATTTCAACTCCACCACTTGTTCTATTATAAATGATAAAAACCAAACTGTTTTAATTGGACTTAGACAAGGAAACATATATTTAGTAGATTTCATTTCTGCCACAACTGATATTTGTTTACTCAATATCACTAGTAACCAAAATGAGCTATGGCACAAAAGGCTAGGACATGTAAACCTTAAGAACATATCTAGGTTATCTAAAGACAACCTTGTTAGAGGTTTACCTTCTGGTCCCTACAAGAAGGAAAACCTATGCAGGGCTTGTCAACTAGGCAAGCAAACTAAAACTAGCTTCAAATCCATTAATAAAAGTGATTCACCTAGGATATTGTATCTGCTTCATGTGGATCTTTTTGGACTCATTGCAGTACAAAGCCTAGGAGGGAAGTCTTACACCTTAGTTATTGTTGATGATTTCTCCAGATTCAGTTGGGTAGCCTTCCTGAGAGCTAAGTCAGATACATTCAAAGTTCTTACAGATTTTCTCAGGACCATACAGATTGAGTTCTCTACTCATGTTGCATTGATCAGAAGTGATCATGGCACAGAGTTTGAGTCTCTTCTTATGCATGAGTTCTGTGAGAAGGAAGGTATCAGGCAGTGCTTCTCAGCTCCTAGAACTCCCCAACAAAATGGGGTTGCTGAAAGGAAAAATAGGACACTCATTGAAGCTGCAGGTACATTGTTAGCAGATGCCTACATGTCTCTATCCTTTTGGGCAGAAGCTGTAAACACAGCTAACTATGTCCTGAACAGATGTCTTATACATAAACTAAAACACAAGACCCCCTATGAATTACTTAAAGAAAAGAAACCTAAAATCACTTACTTTAAAGTTTTTGGTTGCATATGTTACATTCACACTAATAACAAAAGATACACTAGAAAATTTGAGGTTAAGGCTGAAGAAGAGATTTTTCTAGGATATTCCCAAGTAAGCAAGGCATATAGGGTTTTCAACAAATCATCCCTTAAAATTGAAGAATCTGTCCATGTGTCTTTTGATGAAGCTAACATGTCTTATAAGGAGAAAGACATTTCTACCAATAGTCCTTTGCAGGTTTCACCAATGTGTGAGTCTATGGATGGACTAAACCTTACCCAAGAGGTTCCAACTCATCCCACTCCACAGGCTGCTGAAGATAGTGAAGAAGAAATCCAAGAGGAAGTAACTGAACTTCCATCAACAGCCAGTATAATTCCTCAAGAGGAATTATTTGCAGAAGCTGTTGCTCAACCAACTCCACCAACTGATCTTGTCACACTTAGAGATCACCACAGATCTCAAGTGATTGGGGGCATTTCAGTTGGTGTACAGACAAGACATCAGCTCAATCAAGACTTGACGCATGCTTGTTTTCTCTCTCAAATTGAACCTCTCACCATCCATGAAGCTGAGCAAGATCCCCACAGGATTCTTGCAATGCAAGAGGAACTAAATCAATTTGAGAGATGTAGAGTTTGGGATTTGGTTCCAAGACCCCATAACTACCCAGTTATTGGAACCAAATGGGTCTATATGAACAAATTAGATGCACAAGGGAACATAGTAAGGAACAAGGCTAGACTGTTTGCCCAAGGATATAGGCAAGAAGAAGGAATAGACTATGACCAAACATTTGCCCCTGTTGCAAGGTTGGAGGCCATTAGAATATTCCTAGCCTATGCAGCATACAAAAAGTTCAAGGTATTCCAGATGGATGTTAAGAGTGCCTTTCTGAATGGTGTACTTCAAGAAGAGGTTTATGTAGAACAACCTCCAGGTTTTATCTCTCTAACTCAACTCTCTTATGTTTACAAGTTGCATAAAGCTCTCTATGGTTTAAAGCAACCTCCAAGAGCTTGGTATGAGACCCTAGCTAGCTTTCTTTTAGAGCATAAATTTACAAGAGGAATCATAGATAAAACCATTTTCACTAGACATCATAAGAACCAAATCTTATTAGTACAAATATATGTGGATGACATTATTTTTGGGTCTACTGATCCCAAATTGTGCAAGAGGTTTGCTGACCTCATGCATTCCAAATTTGAGATGAGTAGCATGGGTGAGCTTTCCTACTTCCTTGGTCTCGAAGTGAAGCAGCTCCCAGATGGTATCTTTTTCTCCCAATCTAAGTATGCTAAAGAGCTCATTAAAAAGTTTGGGATGGGTGATGCCTCAGGAATGAACCATAGATAAAACTTTTTTCACTAGACATCATAAGCACCAAATCTTATTGGTACAAATATATGTGGATGACATTATTTTTGGGTCTACTGATCCCAAATTGTGCAAGAGCTTTGCTGACCTCATGCATTCCAAATTTGAGATGAGTAGCATGGGTGAGCTTTCCTATTTCTTTGGTCTCCAAGTGAAGCAGCTCCCTGATGGTATCTTTCTCTTCCAATCTAAGTATGCTAAAGAGCTCATTAAAAAGTTTGGGATGGGTGATGCCTTAGGAATGAAAACACCTATGGCTACAAATGTTGTTGTGGATTCTGATGCAGCAGGGAAACCTGTAGATCAGAAACATTATAGGGCAATTGTTGGATCTCTATTATACTTAACAGCTAGCAGACCTGACATAATGTTTGTCACATGCCTTTGTGCTAGATTCCAAGTGAATTCTAAAGAATCTCATCTTATTTTTCTAAAAAGGATTTTGAGATATATAAAGAGTTGTCCTAGTTTAGGACTCTGGTATCCTGCAGAGTCAGAATTTGAGTTAACTGTATACTCAGATGCTGACTATGCTGGATGTAGAGTGGACAGGAAAAGTACATCTGGAACTTGCCAGTTTCTGGGTATGAGACTTGTCTCTTGGTTTTGCAAAAAGCAGACATCTGTGTCTACATCAACTGCTGAGGCAGAGTATATGGCTGCTGACAGCTGCTGTTCACAGATGCTATGGATACAAAACCAACTCCTAGATTATGGTATCAACTTAAATAATTCAACTTTATTTTGTGATAATACAAGTGCTATTGCTATAGCTCAGAATCCAGTTCATCATTCTAGTACTAAACATATTGAAATAATACATCATTTCATTAGAGATAATGTGGACAAAAAGAAAATTAAATTGATCCACATTCCTACTGATCTACAGAGAGCAGATATCTTCACCAAGCCTTTGGATGAGAAAACCCATCTGTTCTTTATAAATCAACTGGGAATGATTGATGGAGAAGAGTTAAATTAATTTCTGTCTGCATTCGACAAATTCTCCAGAGTTCGTCGAACGGAGTTCGACGAATTAGGAAAAGTTCGAGAGATTCTCGTCGAACGAAGATCGACGAATTCTCTGTGTGGAAACAATTTTCGTCGACCGGAGATCGACGAACCTTGCTTCAGAAACCATTTCGTCGAACGGAGTTCGACGAACTGTTTTCAATTCTTCTAAATGGGTTCGACGAACTACTCTCATATACCTTATTTCGTCGATCTCAGTTCGAAGATCTGTTCTTTTTCGTGGAACGGAGCTTGTCGATTCATATTCTGAAAATCTTATATCTAGGTTTTCTTCGACCTCCGTCCCGCGCTTTCAGTTCCTTTGTTCTTGATCGCCGCTTTCTCTGTAATTTTCTTTGCAGGTCATCAATGGCGATTCCTCCAGGAGCACTTGCAGCGATGAAGTTTGATGCAGCATTCTCAATGGACTTTGAGTCCTTCCAGCATTCCGATCCAATTTTTCTGTATATCCTTGAATTACTTGAAGAATTGCATCTCAAGAACTTCATGACACGCAGCATCAAGCTACACTCAACAGAGATAAGAGAATGGGTGTACACTGCCACAATTTCTGAAGATGGAAATCTGACAGGAACTATTGGAAACACTGCCGTTTCCCTGTCCCCAGCAGTACTCTCTGAAATATTTGGTCTGATCAATGGGGAAGACAACTTGGAAATGGACGCTGAGGAATATGCTGATATGCTGAAAGTCATGGGTTTCTCTGGCAACAACCCTAATAAGCTTCTGAAGAAACAACTGTCAGCCGCTTATCAGTTTTTGGCCGACATTGTAGGGAAAATTCTGATGGGCAAGCACTCGGCACACGACTATATCACTCGCCATCAATTCCTGATCATGTGCGCAGTGTTCAACAAGCGCCAGGTCGATTGGGGCATGGTCTTCTTTGACCTTATCAAGAAAAGAACTAGCAAGAAGGAAGTCTGCTACGGCAGAATCCTGGGGATTTTCCTCTAGGAAAAGGCCAGTGAATGTCTGGTCTCCCCGACCACATTCATCAACGCCAGCAAGCGCCTCACCTGCGCCTTGTTTGGCTGATGGGAGAGGACAATCCACAAACCCTCCAAGGGTTCCTCCTCCATCAATGCTTCTAAGAGCACCAGGACCGTCAAGGTTACTCCCCACCCTGACTCTGAAGAGGTCATTCCCCCTACCAAATCTCTTCCCACTCCTCCTGCACCTCAATTGACTCCACCACAACATCAATCTCCACCGCCTGATCTTACACATATGCCTACACCTCCAGTTTCCCCCACTGAAACACATATTCTCTCACCTCCTCAATCCCCTCTTCCACCACACCTTTCCACTATTCCATCCTACACCATACCCACTGAACCACAACCTGTTCTCCCTCCCTTATTGATGGAGACGATGTTGATGCGGCCGTGGATCTACGACATCGAGAGTTCGTGGATTGGGACGGTCGTTGCCGCAAGATCGAAGATGAGAGTCTACCACGATGTTTCTTCGCCAACGCCACCACCGCTACATGTTTTGCTCGACGTCTGCCGCCACCAATAAATAAAATATATAATTATAAATTACATAATTATAATTATATATTTTATCAATTTTTATTTTAAGCAATATATTTTAAAAGTACTTTATTTCATGCATTTTATTTAGTTAGTGAATTATTTAATTTCATGTATTGTATTTTCATTTCATGTATTATGATGGGTGCATATAACCATCATAATTTCTTTTTCAATTTTGAATTTTGAATGAATGATGATTGAGTGGTGTAGGCTATATATAGTCATGGTTATGAAGGAATAATTAGAGAATGAAAGAAAGAAATCCTAAGAATTCAAATTTTGAATTTTCTCCCTCCTTTCTCATTCCTCTTTGAGAAATTCTCCCCCCTTTCTCTTCTCTCTTGGCCGCCGGCCTTCTATCTCTCCGACTCTTAGTGGCTCGACCACCTTCCCCCTCCCCTCCTCCTCCTCCCTCTCCAAGGGTTTTTCAAAAGGAGAAAACGGCGAGCGTCTTCATCGTCCGGTGCGGATCCGAGGATTTCTGCGTGGAAATAGAGAATATACCACCGTCAACGTGTGTTCCTCCACTCATCTCTGTGGAAGGTTTTCTTGGGATTTGGGTAACGATTCTTACACCTCTTTGTGTGATTTCTTCTAACTTATTTTGTGAGGTTTTGGTGGAATTAGAAGGCTAGTTTTTAGTCCGGATTTATATTGAAATTAGCGCTTAATAAAATCTGAATTTTCAAGCATATATTTCACGAATATTTTTCATATAACTTGGAGCGGGTAGATCTCGTGAACACTTGAAGAAATCGGGTTCATCGCCTTTGATTTCCCCTTGTGCTCAAGTGATTTGGTAAACCCTTATTTTAATTAATTTGGGATTGAAATTAGGACTTCATTTTAATCACTAATTTAGCCTGCAACTTTCTTTATTGGAATTGTGAATTGCTTGCGCATAATCTAATTTGAATAGCTAACTGTCCGGATCGTGTGGGTCCTTTTCGCTTGAGCGAACATTGGCCTATAGCCCTTGTTCAATCTATAAAAGGGGTTGCGTCCCTTTGCGTTGATGGTTGTGGAATTTTTGCCTCTTAATGTTCGAGTATTTGATAGTACTAAGTAGAGAAACCGCGCACTAGATATTTAATTAAATTGTCGAACAGAAGAACGCGTAATTTAATCTGTCGAAACCTTGGGTCTGCATCAATTTGGTATCAGAGCGAGGTTGTGCTAATTTCTTAATTAGTACCATCCTAGGAAATATTTCTTTAGCACGCCGACACGCACTTGCCCGTTTCATTGCACAACATATAAATTAATTTTTAAATTTGGTCTGCCAATAGCGGTCTATATTTTTATTTTTTTAGCAAAAAAATATCAAAAAAATATTTTAATAATCTTTCATTTATTATCAGTAAGAAAATCACAAAAAAAAATTTCTTGCCTTAGTTATTAAGCGGGAACAAATACATCTGTTGCATTTTATATAGGGTCAGGTTCATTATTCATTGCATGTGCACCAGTTCCGGGTGAGTTTTCTCTCTGGTTCTCATTATTATGGCCCATGATGTTTATGCTTCCTGTTTAGATTACTGGTATGTTAATCCCATGGCTAAACACACCCCAGCCTTGCCTTCATACCATGGGAATACCAACCGTCCCCACGCTCATCCTCCCACTAGAATTGAGGCACCTACTTATGACGGTTCGGGGTATCCCCAAAATTTTAGAGACTGGCTTAAGGGAATAGAAAATTATTTTAATTGTCACTTATGGGACGACCACCAAAAGGTTAACATAGCCCGAGATCGATTAGTAGGTCAAGCCCGCGTGTTTTGGCTAAACGAAGAGCGTCGTATTGGTAGTTATAAACATGCTTGGCCGGCAATGCGTAGTATACTCTCGGATCAATTTGATCCCGCCTACCTCCGCACTACTAACACCAATCTAGTGAGTGAGTATCGTTACGGCGCTAGTCCCACACCTGCCTATAGGAATGATTATATACCTAACGCTAGATCATTTGTCCCCAAAGGTCGGCCTGCTCTTAGTGTACCTACTACCACCTTTAGGGAAACCATTCTTACTAGATCTTATGCCTTGCACTCAAAAGATGTTACTCCTAGAATTTTGACTCCTTTATCCTCGAAGCCTAAGCCTCCTGATGTAGTGACTGATAGCCATGAGGATGCTGATGTAGATGTGGTATCTCTTGATCTTGAGGATGACCAACTAAGTGAGTGTATTCCATCATCTACGCTAGTGACCGACGATTCTACTGAGTCTGAAATTGAGATTGGATACCCTAGTGATTTGGAAGACGATGTATGGGATGATTACGTTCCGATCTGTGAGAGTATTACGTTGCCTATTACGTGCCCTACTAGCATTGTGTATGTTCACCCTAGTATTGAGTGCCCTCTCCATGATACGATCCCCATCGTGTTAAATCCTATGATCGCACCCACTGAGATTATATCTGAGTTATCTGAGGAGTCTGAGAGTGAGGATGTCCCAAGTATTATTTTGGATGAGTTAGCATCTAAGGGATGGGTATTTTTGGACGATTCAGTGGTTGTACACCCGGATGAGAGTTCTTTGATGTCGTCACCGTTGGGTGAAATTTTTACTGATTCAGATTTTATCCCGGGTTTGATTTTACCGACCCTTCCCCCTATTTATTTACCTGTCTTAGATGACTTTTTAGGACGTGGAACCGGTATCCCTAGTCTGAGTTGTTGTGTCACGCACACTTTATTATCTCCTACTTTGACGTTGACTCAGTGTGTAGATATTACTATGTTGCGCGCACTAGTATTTGGACTATTCACCGCACCTCATAGTCATGACTACGTGTCACTTTTGGCAGCTCCTTTTTCTGCGTGTCCGTCTACGGTTCTGTCGCCTACTACAAATGACTCTATTTCTTTGGCGACTGTTCCTCTGGATGTGTTGTCCCTTATACATACTTATATACCACACCCGATCGCACGCATTTACCCGCCTTCATTTGATGACCCTCATTTCCCCACGTTAGCGACTATAGTTGGGTCTCTTGAGTTGTTTCGCTCGCATACCTTTGCACATTCGGGGGCATCCTACTATATTGGTTATGATGCACGGTTCTCCTTGGCATATATTCATGCCAAACGTGAAAATATTAAAATTAAAATTAAGACTGCGGTGTCGGAGCCCATAAAAATTATCTCTGATTACAAGGCTGTCGTGCCACCTGACTTACCCCCCTTATCCTCTGCTCTTGGGTTAAGTCATGTAGCACATGGATTCTCTCTTCATGTATCTAGGCCATTAGTGGTTCATTTTAAGTTTTATCGCATGCACTTCTACATCTTTTTGAGACTGTCTGATGCTAGATATAGTGATTTGGGTTTAGTCTGGTCAGTCCCCGAGCGGATGCCTTCTGGCTCCGTTAATAAATTAATATGTAGGAACGCTGACCCATCCGTGATTATGAAGAATGTCGGATTTTATGTTTTTACTTTAGATTTTTATATAGCACATGGTGTTTCACTTTATTTCAAGTTTTCGGACTTTTTTACTGTACGTCTCTGTTCCACTTGAGCGCCTTTCTCTGTCGTCTCTCCCTACCACTAAATATTCTCTTGGGATGGGGAGTGTTAGTACTGTCGTGTCTATTTTCCATGTTGACTCCTTGGTTCTTGAACCGGTCGGTAAGATTCTTGTTTATTTTCTTTTGCTTGACACCCATTCGAGTTTTCTCGAAAGTCTTGTTGTTTGTGTGCCAGACAGGTTCTCAGTGCTATGGGATGTTCATGCTACGAAGACACGGATTGCGGGGCCATATTTGCCCCATGTTGCTGCTGCTTTAGACGGTTCCCCCCTCACGGGCCACTCATCGGTGATGAGTAATTTTGAGCGGGGAGAGGATTGATGGAGACGATGCTGATGCGGTCGTGGATCTACGACATCGAGAGTTCGTGGATTGGGACGGCCGTTGCCGCAAGATCGAAGATGAGAGTCTACCACGATGTTTCTTCGCCAACGCCACCACCGCTACATGTTTTGCTCGACGTCTGCCGCCACCAATAAATAAAATATATAATTATAAATTACATAATTATAATTATATATTTTATCAATTTTTATTTTAAGCAATATATTTTAAAAGTACTTTATTTCATGCATTTTATTTAGTTAGTGAATTATTTAATTTCATGTATTGTATTTTCATTTCATGTATTATGATGGGTGCATATAACCATCATAATTTTTTTTTGAATTTTGAATTTTGAATGGATGATGATTGAGTGGTGTAGGCTATATATAGTCATGGTTATGAAGGAATAATTAGAGAATGAAAGAAAGAAATCCTAAGAATTCAAATTTTGAATTTTCCCCCTCCTTTCTCCTTCCTCTTTGAGAAATTCTCCCCCCTTTCTCTTCTCTCTTGGCCGCCGGCCTTCTATCTCTCCGACTCTTAGTGGCTCGACCACCTTCCCCCTCCCCTCCTCCTCCTCCCTCTCCAAGGGTTTTTCAAAAGGAGAAAACGGCGAGCGTCTTCATCGTCCGGTGCGGATCCGAGGATTTCTGCGTGGAAATAGAGAATATACCACCGTCAACGTGTGTTCCTCCACTCATCTCTGTGGAAGGTTTTCTTGGGATTTGGGTAACGATTCTTACACCTCTTTGTGTGATTTCTTCTAACTTATTTTGTGAGGTTTTGGTGGAATTAGAAGGCTAGTTTTTAGTCCGGATTTATATTGAAATTAGCGCTTAATAAAATCTGAATTTTCAAGCATATATTTCACGAATATTTTTCATATAACTTGGAGCTGGTAGATCTCGTGAACACTTGAAGAAATCGGGTTCATCGCCTTTGATTTCCCCT
The DNA here is from genome assembly GCA_039583875.1 of Platanthera guangdongensis. Lineage (NCBI taxonomy): Eukaryota > Viridiplantae > Streptophyta > Magnoliopsida > Asparagales > Orchidaceae > Platanthera > Platanthera guangdongensis. The sequence goes on from CM077167.1 coordinate 147,372,132, forward strand.
TGTGCTCAAGTGATTTGGTAAACCCTTATTTTAATTAATTTGGGATTGAAATTAGGACTTCATTTTAATCACTAATTTAGCCTGCAACTTTCTTTATTGGAATTGTGAATTGCTTGCGCATAATCTAATTTGAATAGCTAACTGTCCGGATCGTGTGGGTCCTTTTCGCTTGAGCGAACATTGGCCTATAGCCCTTGTTCAATCTATAAAAGGGGTTGCGTCCCTTTGCGTTGATGGTTGTGGAATTTTTGCCTCTTAATGTTCGAGTATTTGATAGTACTAAGTAGAGAAACCGCGCACTAGATATTTAATTAAATTGTCGAACAGAAGAACGCGTAATTTAATCTGTCGAAACCTTGGGTCTGCATCAATTTGGTATCAGAGCGAGGTTGTGCTAATTTCTTAATTAGTACCATCCTAGGAAATATTTCTTTAGCACGCCGACACGCACTTGCCCGTTTCATTGCACAACATATAAATTAATTTTTAAATTTGGTCTGCCAATAGCGGTCTATATTTTTATTTTTTTAGCAAAAAAATATCAAAAAAATATTTTAATAATCTTTCATTTATTATCAGTAAGAAAATCACAAAAAAATATTTCTTGCCTTAGTTATTAAGCGGGAACAAATACATCTGTTGCATTTTATATAGGGTCAGGTTCATTATTCATTGCATGTGCACCAGTTCCGGGTGAGTTTTCTCTCTGGTTCTCATTATTATGGCCTATGATGTTTATGCTTCCCGTTTAGATTACTGGTATGTTAATCCCATGGCTAAACACACCCCAGCCTTGCCATCATACCATGGGAATACCAACCGTCCCCACGCTCATCCTCCCACTAGAATTGAGGCACCTACTTATGACGGTTCGGGGTATCCCCAAAATTTTAGAGACTGGCTTAAGGGAATAGAAAATTATTTTAATTGTCACTTATGGGACGACCACCAAAAGGTTAACATAGCCCGAGATCGATTAGTAGGTCAAGCTCGCGTGTTTTGGCTAAACGAAGAGCGTCGTGTTGGTAGTTATAAACATGCTTGGCCTGCAATGCGTAGTCTACTCTCGGATCAATTTGATCCCGCCTACCTCCGCACTACTAACATCAATCTAGTGAGTGAGTATCGTTATGGCGCTAGTCCCACACCTGCCTATAGGAATGATTATATACCTAACGCTAGATCATTTGTCCCCAAAGGTCGGCCTGCTCTTAGTGTACCTACTACCACCTTTAGGGAAACCATTCTTACTAGACTTATGCCTTGCACTCAAAAGATGTTACTCCTAGAATTTTGACTCCTTTATCCTCGAAGCCTAAGCCTCCTGATGTAGTGACTGATAGTCATGAGGATGCTGATGTAGATGTGGTATCTCTTGATCTTGAGGATGACCAACTAAGTGAGTGTATTTCATCATCTACGCTAGTGACCGACGATTCTACTGAGTCTGAAATTGAGATTGGATACCCTAGTGATTTGGAAGACGATGTATGGGATGATTACGTTCCGATCTGTGAGAGTATTACGTTGCCTATTACGTGCCCTACTAGCATTGTGTATGTTCACCCTAGTATTGAGTGCCCTCTCCATGATACGATCCCCATCGTGTTAGATCATATGATCGCACCCACTGAGATTATATCTGAGTTATCTGAGGAGTCTGAGAGTGAGGATGTCCCAAGTATTATTTTGGATGAGTTAGCATCTAAGGGATGGGTATTTTTGGACGATTCAGTGGTTGTACACCCGGATGAAAGTTCTTTGATGTCGTCACCGTTGGGTGAAATTTTTACTGATTCGGATTTTATCCCGGGTTTGATTTTACCGACCCTTCCCCCTATTTATTTACCTGTCTTAGATGACTTTTTAGGACGTGGAACCGGTATCCCTAGTCTGAGTTGTTGTGTCACGCACACTTTATTATCTCATACTTTGACGTTGACTCAGTGTGTAGATATTACTATGTTGCGCGCACTAGTATTTGGACTATTCACCGCACCTCATAGTCATGACTACGTGTCACTTTTGGCAGCTCCTTTTTCTGCGTGTCCGTCTACGGTTCTGTCGCCTACTACAAATGACTCTATTTCTTTGGCGACTGTTCCTCTGGATGTGGTGTCCCTTATACATACTTATATACCACACCCGATCGCACGCATTTACCCGTCTCCATTTGATGACCCTCATTTCCCCACGTTAGCGACTATAGTTGGGTCTCTTGAGTTGTTTCGCTCGCATACCTTTGCACATTCGGGGGCATCCTACTATATTGGTTATGATGCACGGTTCTCCTTGGCATATATTCATGCCAAACGTGAAAATATTAAAATTAAAATTAAGACTGCGGTGTCGGAGCCCATAAAAATTATCTCTGATTACAAGGCTGTCGTGCCACCTGACTTACCCCCCTTATCCTCTGCTCTTGGGTTAAGTCATGTAGCACATGGATTCTCTCCTCATGTATCTAGGCCATTAGTGGTTCATTTTAAGTTTTATCGCATGCACTTCTACACCTTTTTGAGACTGTCTGATGCTAGATATAGTGATTTGGGTTTAGTCTGGTCAGTCCCCGAGCGGATGCCTTCTGGCTCCGTTAATAAATTAATATGTAGGAACGCCGACCCATCCGTGATTATGAAGAACGTCGGATTTTATGCTTTTACTTTAGATTTTTATATAGCACATGGTGTTTCACTTTATTTCAAGTTTCCGGACTTTTTTACTGTACGTCTCTGTTCCACTTGAGCGCCTTTCTCTGTCGTCTCTCCCTACCACTAAATATTCTCTTGGGATGAGGAGTGTTAGTACTGTCGTGTCTATTTTCCATGTTGACTCCTTGGTTCTTGAACCGGTCGGTAAGATTCTTGTTTATTTTCTTTTGCTTGACACCCATTCGAGTTTTCTCGAAAGTCTTGTTGTTTGTGTGCCAGACAGGTTCTCAGTGCTATGGGATGTTCATGCTACGAAGACACGGATTGCGGGGCCATATTTGCCCCATGTTGCTGCTGCTTTAGACGGTTCCCCCCTCACGGGCCACTCATCGGTGATGAGTAATTTTGAGCGGGGAGAGGATTGATGGAGACGATGCTGATGCGGCCGTGGATCTACGACATCGAGAGTTCGTGGATTGGGACGGTCGTTGCCGCAAGATCGAAGATGAGAGTCTACCACGATGTTTCTTCGCCAACGCCACCACCGCTACATGTTTTGCTCGACGTCTGCCGCCACCAATAAATAAAATATATAATTATAAATTACATAATTATAATTATATATTTTATCAATTTTTATTTTAAGCAATATATTTTAAAAGTACTTTATTTCATGCATTTTATTTAGTTAGTGAATTATTTAATTTCATGTATTGTATTTTCATTTCATGTATTATGATGGGTGCATATAACCATCATAATTTCTTTTTCAATTTTGAATTTTGAATGGATGATGATTGAGTGGTGTACGCTATATATAGCCATGGTTATGAAGGAATAATTAGAGAATGAAAGAAAGAAATCCTAAGAATTCAAATTTTGAATTTTCCCCCTCCTTTCTCCTTCCTCTTTGAGAAATTCTCCCCCCTTTCTCTTCTCTCTTGGCCGCCGGCCTTCTATCTCTCCGACTCTTAGTGGCTCGACCACCTTCCCCCTCCCCTCCTCCTCCTCCCTCTCCAAGGGTTTTTCAAAAGGAGAAAACGGCGAGCGTCTTCATCGTCCGGTGCGGATCCGAGGATTTCTGCGTGGAAATAGAGAATATACCACCGTCAACGTGTGTTCCTCCACTCATCTCTGTGGAAGGTTTTCTTGGGATTTGGGTAACGATTCTTACACCTCTTTGTGTGATTTCTTCTAACTTATTTTGTGAGATTTTGGTGGAATTAGAAGGCTAGTTTTTAGTCCGGATTTATATTGAAATTAGCGCTTAATAAAATCTGAATTTTCAAGCATATATTTCACGAATATTTTTCATATAACTTGGAGCTGGTAGATCTCGTGAACACTTGAAGAAATCGGGTTCATCGCCTTTGATGTCCCCTTGTGCTCAAGTGATTTGGTAAACCCTTATTTTAATTAATTTGGGATTGAAATTAGGACTTCATTTTAATCACTAATTTAGCCTGCAACTTTCTTTATTGGAATTGTGAATTGCTTGCGCATAATCTAATTTGAATAGCTAACTGTCCGGATCGTGTGGGTCCTTTTCGCTTGAGCGAACATTGTCCTATAGCCCTTGTTCAATCTATAAAAGGGGTTGCGTCCCTTTGCGTTGATGGTTGTGGAATTTTTGCCTCTTAATGTTCGAGTATTTGATAGTACTAAGTAGAGAAACCGCGCACTAGATATTTAATTAAATTGTCGAACAGAAGAACGCGTAATTTAATCTGTCGAAACCTTGGGCCTGCATCACTTATCCCCTCCACATATTCTTCCTTCCTCCTCTACTATTCTTTCTCCACCTATGGATTCTTCCACCATTCCCACCATCATCTCTCTTCTGACTGCTCTTATTAAATCACTCATCACAGAGGCTATTACACCTCTGGTGAATTCCATTGATTCTTTATCTGCACAAATCTCAGCCCTCTCTGCTGCCCCCTCTTCATTCAGGGGTCTGGCTCCAGGTTCTCCTGAACCCAGGCAGGGGGAGATGCTCCATGATGAAGCTGGTGCAGCAGCTGCAGAAGTGAATACTGTTGATATAGATACAGATACTACAGATACAGTTTTTGACACTACAGATATAGTTGATTCAGTGCTTGATAATGCGCTTGCAGTTACAGATACAGCAATAGATTTTATTCAACTCATGGACACTGACAGTAGCATTGATGAGTCAGTATATTCAATAATAACTGCTGGTGATTTCCTTATAAATCCCACAGTTAATTTATCTGAGATACTTCAAATCTTTGATCCTGTATATATGAAGCTTCCTTCAGTAGAGATTGCTAAGCCATATTTGGCTATTGTCCAGTATACCTCTCCAGCAAGTCCAGCAGTTGCCAGGCAACTTTGTGCATCCTTTGCTCCAGGTTCCCTGAACCAGGCAGGGGGAGATGCTGTTCCAACTCCTGTGTCTATTCCATAATGCGCTTGCAGTTACAGATCAGCAATAGATTTTATTCAACTCATGGATGACAGTAGCCAGTATATTCAATAATAATGCTGGTTTTCCTTATAAATCCACAGTCTGAGATACTTCAAATCTTTGATCCTGATATATGAAGCTTCCTTCAGTAGAGATTGCTAAGCCATGGCTATTGTCTGCAAGTCTGGAACTTTGTGCATCCTTTGCTGCATTCTGTGCATTCCAGACATTGAGGAAGAGATCTGGACAAGGCAAGTAGCTGCAAGTTCTGTCTCTACTGCTGTTGAACCCTCACCCTCTGAACCTTCTATTCCCCCTCAAGAAAAACCTCTTATCATTCCTGATGCCACTCTGAGGAAGCTGAATGCTTTGTATGATAACCCTCAGAGTTCAAATTCTGATGATGATGATGAATCAGATGAGGAGGCTGCTAAAAAGAGAAAGAAGTTGCTCTCTAAGAAAAGGAAGGCTCCTCCTCCTCCTGCTCCCAAGCCTAATCCCACTGCAGACACTTCATACTATATTCTGCATAATGTTGCTCCTTACAAAGGGATGCCTGCATGGATGTGGCTATCAAAGAACCAGCAAAAAGAGAGGAAGAGGAGTAGGAGATACTCTCCTCCCCCAGTTCATAGACACAGAAAGGATCCTCCTCCTCCTCCTCCAGCAGCAGGTGCCTCTGGCTCAAGCTCTCAGAGATCTGCTCCTATTCAAACCTATCAGAGACAAACAGGGAGATCCTCTGGTAGTAGTCAGCCAATGCCACCATCTTCAGGCAGTCAACACCATCAACAACAACAGCAGCAGCCCCAGGAATCTAAGGAACATGAAGCTGAAAGGCCTTATTCTCCTCCTGAAGATCCAGAAATAGCCAACACAGCCAGAATGGCAAGATTCCAAGAAATCATTGGCTTATCTCTAATCAACAAAGCTAAAGCTGAAGGCAAGGACACAACAGGATTAACTACTATGTCTCAGTACAGGAGAGATGAACTAAAGAGATTTGGGAAAGCAAACAAGCTACTCAATGTTGATGAGTACATGAATCTTCACCAAGAAGCAGTTGTCCCCAGAGCCACTTCACTGAACATCATAGGGGCAGCTGACATGACTATGACCAAGGCTCAAGCTTCAGATCCCAATAGGGAAATCATTTTCAAGAATCCAGGAGAAAAAGCACCAGAAGTCAAGCCAAAACAGAAGAAATCAGAGAAGTAATTTTGTGTTTTCTTTTCATTTCTGCTTCTGTTTCAGTCTATATTTTGCATTAAAATAAAGCCAGTATGTATATATATATCTGTTGCATGTGTTGTAAATTCTCTGCCAGATATATCTCTTAATTTTGCTTTGTTTTTCTGTTTGTTCTTTGCTTGGAGTTTCTGTTAGTGACCTCACCCAAATAGGGGGAGATTGTTGGATCCCTAGTTGATTTGGGCTAGGTTCACTGACTTAGGATGTGACTCATCATGTATAGTCTGGGTCAAGTTTTTGTCTTAGAGTCTAGGACAGTCCTCTATCTCAACTTCAGATGGACCAGCCTTCTTCAAGACCATCAGGAACTCCAGATCTATCAGGTTTTCAGACTAAGTGAAATGAGTTCGACGTTCGTCGAACTCAGCTCGACGAAGGGAGCTCTGCGCTCGACGATCGTGAGACTATTCGCAGTGCTGAGCTCGACGAACTGTGTTCTTTGCTCGACGAACACCAGGCTCTACTTCAAGCATTCTCAGAACTACTTCAGAATTTCTCTAAGTCCAGCTTCATGCTTCGGTCGACGAATCATATTCTGAGCTCGACGAACTTGGACCTCAAGTTCACAGCTTCTCAGGTCGACGAATGCTAATCTTTACTCGACGATTTTTGTGCTCAGAGAATCTGTGTCGACACTTAGGGCTTGTGTTGACACCAGGCGATTTGTGTCGACACCCAGGATTTCAATCGACACCAGCTTGTGTCGACACCAGAGGAGTTGTGTCGACACCTAGACCAATCTGTCGACACCAGAGGAGTTGTGTCGACACCAAGATCAATCTGTCGACACCAAGTTGTGTCGACACAGCATTTCAGCAGATGCAGAGTATTTCGTCCAAGTCCAGAACTTTTCTCAGGTCGACGAAGTTTATTCTCAGCTCGACGAATTTGGTTCTCTGCTCAACGAATAATGTTTGTCTGATATTGAAGATTGTCTATTCAACGAATGAAGACTGTCAGCTCGACGAACTCAGCTCAGCTCGACGAACTCAGCTCAGCTCGACGAACTCAGCTTAGCTCGACGAACTCAGCTTAGCTCGACGAACTCTTAACTCTGTTCGACGAATTCTGTTCTTCGGTCGACGATTCCAGACTAGGTCTTCTTCCGTTCCCGTCTCATTTCATGGCGCTGATTCCTGGACAATTAATGGCAGTTCCTCACAGTATACTACCGTTAGGATGCGCAGTTAATTCTGGATTATTACATGTCATTTTCCCATGGAAACAGTTGGGGAAATAATTAATTGCTGCTTCCTTTCCAGGCCGTCTGTCATTACTGCTCGACATTCAAAAATTCGAATGCTCTCCATGACAGACAGAGATATACAGAAACCAGAAGTAATACAACAAGTACACAACACCAGACAACAACAAGAAAAGGATAGACAGTGATTCAGACAACACAAGAAAAAGAATTCATTCTTGTCCCAGAGAGAAATTGATCTAGAAGAAGAAGAAGAAGAAGAACATTACATCAATATCAAGAGTCTTCTTCATCTGCTTTTACTCAGGAGAACTTCAAAACAATACATTCATATCAGTTGCAAGAAGTTCCTGAAGACTTTCTCTGGACCTGGAATTCTAGGTCTTTGAAGACCTATCACCCTGAAGCAGTGCTCCAGTATTCTTCCTGATCCATTCTACATCTCAGGGGGAGCAAAACTGCTAAACAACATTCCACAAGTCTTCTCATTTGACTTGAGAAAGAGAAGACCTCATCACCCTCTCACTCCACCTCTGTACAGGGTTTTAATTCCCTTCAAAATTATTCTGGTTGCAAGTCTCCCATCAAAAGACTTGAGGGTTTGGTTTTTGGGAACCTGATCAAAACCCCATTGGTGCCAGGACACCTGATCAACCCCTTGCTGCAGTGGATTCCTACCAGGGTGGTAGAAGAGTGGACTACCCAGATTTGGGGAACCACTATAAAATTCTTGTGTCGTCTGGTTGCTTTCTTTTCCTTTTGTTTTCTGGCCTTGCTCTGTGAATGTGCTGTGATTAGTCCATTGCTGTTTTTTTTTGTTTATTGTATTTGTTGCACACACACACACACACACACCTAAAATACAACAGCAGTTGTAAAAGTTTTAAAATCATCATATACTATATTCACTCCCCCCCCTCTAGAGTATATCAGATCTAGCTGCACACACACACACACACCTAAAATAATCACTAAATGCTAGAATACTTCACCCCAACTGCTGCACCAATCAACAACGATAGTTCTTACACAGAAAATGATAGTGCCTAAGAAGACGGTGAGAACGATATTAAAGCAACCACAAGGACATATTCAATGTAATTGCGCTAAAATTTTTTATCCAGCGGACACTGAAACGCGCTTTGAACTACACTCACCGACAATCTGTCCCCACTGTCGTGCTAGACTATTTCAGCGAGAGACAAGCTCAATGTGTTGTAACAAGGGAAAAATATCAATACCTGAAATCCCAGGACCTACAGAATTACTCAATCTCTACACCGATCAATTCGAGGAAAGTCAGCATTTTAGGCAACATCTGCGTGCATACAACCATGTTTTCTCCTTCATGTCATTGGGTGTAATGCTTGACAACAAGATAGACCCATTTCACCAAGTAATTTATAGCTTCCGGGAACATGGATCCATATATCATCGCATCGAAAACCTAACCCCAAATGATGGCCTAAGATCACGCGTCCTTCAACTATTTATCTACGACACCGACAATGAGATAACAAATCGTTTACAAGAAAATAATGAGCTTAGGGTTGAGCTCCTACAGAAAATAACACGAATATTAGATATATTCAATCCCTTCGTTCAGAGGTTCCAACAACTTTCGCGTCAACCAAACATACATGAATGCAAGTTGGTTATAAAAGAACGTCCTTCCAATCTACATCAATACATTATGTCTTCGGCCACTCATGTTGCAGCTATATTAGTGGGAAAAGAAGGACAACAAATGCGAGAAAGAGATATCATTGTTCAAACGATTGAAGGGCATCTTCAGAGTGTTCAAGAATACTCTTAGCTACTACGACCCCCTTCAATATCTTTTGTTGTTACCGTTGGGGACGTTGGCTGGTCTAGCAATGTACATACAATCACGGACTCAAAAATCACATGTTGTGATTACTATTCATACATGCTTCAGGTAATCACCACTTATTTTGCACATTTTTCAGATGTCACGTTTTAAGTTTTCTGTAATTATTCTAACTACTTATTGATTTTTCTCAAGATTTGAGATGCTTCCAATTCGATATTACAATGCAGCGGAAGGTTACTACAACAATATGTGGTCGATAACTACGTAAAAATAGAAACTCAAAAATTGTGGTTTATTAGATCACATCAAAGGGACCTGAGCGCAAAACTATATTCGGGGTTGCAAGATTATTTTAATGCGTGCGAAAATAAAGCTGGTATGATAAACTCACTTTTTCTTGGAAATATAAATATATAGTCTCATTACTGACAAACTCTTTACCGTGTTATTTCAATTTAGGTAACGTCGGAAAAAGAATCATACTACCATCTTCATTTAATGGCAGGCCAAGAGATTTGTATCAGCGATATCAAGATGTTATGATAATTATTCAGCACATCAACAAGTCAGATTTGTTTATAATCATGACATGCAATCCATGATGGAAGGAGATTAATGATGAGCTCATGGAAGGACAAGCTTCGTATGACCGTCCAGATCTCCTAATTAGGATATTTCGTTCTGAATACGAGAAGCTCAAGAAAGATATATATTCCACAGAGGCGTGTTAGGAAAGATAGTTGGACATGTTCATGTCATTGAATTTCAAAAAAATGGGATTACCACATGTTCACATGTTGGTGTTATTGGATCCGACAGAAAAATTAACCTCCTCTGACGCATACAATTTAGTTGTACGAGCTGAGATACCTTACAGAGATCAGGAACCTGCATTGCACGAGTCCATAATAAAACACATGATTCACGGGTCATGTGGACATTACAAATCAAATGCATAATGCATGAAGAATCATATCTATAATAAAAGTTTTCCTAAACAGTATGCAGATGCAACGATACAAGGAAATGAAGCTTACCCAGTGTATCGAAGAAGGAATGATAACAGAAACATTATTTTAGGCAAAAATACAGCATTCAATGTTGATAATAGATGGGTTGTTCCATATAATTCATGGTTGCTGTTAAAATATGATTGTCATCTAAATGTTGAGATATGCAGTAGAATCAATAGCATTAAATAATCATACAAATACGTATATAAAGGACCTAATCATGTCTCTTTTAAAGTTCGTCCTCGTGCTAATCAAGATGAAATAAACAATTATGTTGACGGCAGATAGTTGTGTCTGCATGAATCATTATGGAGAACATTCAAGTTTCAAATGAGTCGAACATATCTATCGGTAGAGCGGTTACAAATACATCTACCTAGTAAACATCAGATACAATTTTATAGTGAACAATCAATCTCATCGATATTAATGGATGACCGCAATTCCAAGACAATGTTGACCGAGTTTTTTAGTGTTTATAGCCAACATAGAGAGCAAAACCTTCATTTGTACAGAGATTTTCCAAAATATTATCGATGATTCAAGCAACAAAAAATTTGGAGGAAAATGATCAGAAATTGAATGGTAATTAGTAGGATTTATTCAGTACCGCTTGCTGATAACAAAAGATATTATTTGCGCATGCTTCTAAATCATGTACCGGATCCAAAGTCATTCGATGCATTATTAACTGTCAACGGCACACACTGCATCACTTTTAAGAATGTTGCACAGAACTGTGGTTTGCTTGAGAACGATAACAGTATTCAAGAATGTCTACTTGAGGCTCGAGTATTCAGAATGTCATCCGCGCTGAGAAGACTGTTAGCTATTATATTGATCTTTTGTGAACCAACCGATGTCAGAAGTATTTGGGATGAAAATTATACAAGCATGATCGAAGATTATCCAAGTTCTAGCATGATCAATGAGTTTTATATTATAAATAAACTACTTCATAGCCTCAATGATATCCTGAAGCAACATAAATATTCTATTAAAGAGTTTGATTTACCACTCATCAATGAATCATTCAATAATTTCAATAACCTATCCGGTCTTATAGAAGATGAATTATCAATACATATTACACCGGATGTTATAATGTTTTTTTGGATAACTTAACACGGTTACGTTGCTCAATGAAGCAATTCAACCCCAAAAGTCAATTACATTACACAACAAAAATATTGCTTACAATGTGATTAGCGAGGCAATAAAGAAGAAAGCACATGAGTGTTTTTTGTTGATGGACCTGGTGGAACTGGAAAACATATTTGTACAAAGAAAATAATTAATGCGTGCAATTTTTGCATTTTTTTTGAAAATTAGAAAAATATGATAACAAAATTTTAAATATTTCTTTTAGTTTTTTGTTTTGGATTTTTTTGTTGTTGTTTTTGCCTCAAAATATAATGCATCAGTATAGCTACAACTACTTTTGGTATTGTTGCTTCTTTTACCGAGAGGTCGAACTGCACATTCAAAATTACAAATACCCATTAAATTGGATTACAAATCAGAGTTCGCAGAAGTAATCAGACAATCGAAGGCCTTAATTTGGGATGAAACACCCATGGCTGATAGAAAGGCGTTCGAGACAGTTGATCGTTCGTTTTGTGATGTTACTGATGTAGACAAACCATTCAGAAGGAAAATTATCATTATAGGAGGAGATTTTCGCCAAGTACTATCGGTTGTTGTCAATTGAACAAGAGCATAAATAATTAATGCAAGCATTGTTCAATCACATTTATGGAGTCAAGTCAAAATATTAACTCTATCAGAAAATATGCGAGCCAAAAATGATAACAGCTTCTTTGAATATCTCCTCCGAGTTGGAAATGGATTGGAAATGATCATACAAGATGATATGATTAGGATCCTCGATCCAATGGGGTTGTCATGGGAATGTGAGAAATCTATTAATGATTTAATATATGTTACATTCCCAAATTTAGGATTGCACGTTGGCGATGAAAGCTATCTTCGAGACAGAGATTTATTAACACCGTTAAATGAGCATGTGAGTATGTTGAACAACATCACTCTTCTACAATTCCCAGGCGAAGAAGTTATATACTACTCTTATGATTCTGTCGTTTATATACTCTACTACTACTCATGATTTATCTAATACTAACTCTTATATATGATAGGAGAAGTTTGTATCAACCTCCAACAACCCACGAATTTCTAAATTCATTGACACCGGACACCAGTAACTTACCGCCCACCAAGACACAATCATAACTTACCTTACACCGTCAAATCATAAAATCAAGTTAAAAATTGGAGCTCCTATCATGTTAATCAGAAATATTGACTCAAAGATAGGTCTATGTAATGGAAGAAGACTTATTTGTCGTCGGTTTGAGAAAAATGTAATAGAAGCAGAGATTTTAACAGGTAATTTTCAAGGAAACTTGGTCTTCTTGCCACGGATACCATTGAAGACAGATGAAGATATTAAACTGCTATTTCAATTAACGCGCAAACAATTTTCATTGAGGCTAATCTTCACACTGAATATTAATAAATCTCAAGGCCAAACAATCAAAAATGTTGAAATATATCTGTAAAATAATGTGTTCAATCATGGCCAGTTGTACGTAGCTTTATCGCGAGGTGTGTCCAGTGAAAAAACAAAAATTCTGATAAAGAATGACATGATAGTTGGTCATGAAGGCAGTTACACGATGAATGTTGTTTACAAAGAAATATTTGCACAACTTAGTCAACAACATGCAATGTATCTCCAAGGTAGGTCGATTGTTCATTATTTTCACAACACTACAACTATTTCAATCAACCACTAAATTAAATTTTTTCTATGCAAAATAGAAGGTCATGATCGGTGTTGGTTTTGAAATGACTTCTAATGCGGCTGTAATCTTCAAAATATAATATAAATTAAATGTCAAACTATCTTATTAATTATTATCATTGTATTATTGTCCTTTTTGATGATTTGTAAAAGTCTCATCGCATTGTGAAGTTTTTTTACCTGACTATAGAATAAGTTACTCAAATGACAGTTCTCACTATATCGAATGTGAGATTTGATGTCGCCGCCTTCGCCAGACGAATGTCGCCTCCCCGGAAGAATGTCGTCACTCCTGAACAATATCGCCGCTCCCAAATATTGTCGCCGACCTCGAACATTGTCGCTGCCCACGAACAATGTCGACGCTCTTGAACAATGTCGCCGCCCACGAACAATATCGTCGCTCACGACCAATGTTGTCACCCACGACCAATGTCGCCGCTCACGATCAATGTCACCACCCACGACCAATGTCACCGCCACGACCAATATCGTCGTCCAAGACAAATGTTGTTGCACACGACCAATGTCTTTAATTTGCGGGCGTAGGCGCTGCGCCGCGTCGAGAACGGGCACTCCCAACGAATGTCACCGCCCCCAAACAATGTCGCCTCCCCCGAACATTGTCGAAGCCTCTGAACAATTTCGATTGGTTGCGGGCGAAGCCCGCTTGGTTGTCAAGCGGGCGAAGCCCGTTTGGTTGTCAAGTGGACGAAGCCCGCAGCGACGCATCGAGAACAGGCGAAGCCCGTTCGAAGATGCTAATATATATATATATATATATATATATATATATATATATATATATATATATATATATATATATATATTGTGGACACCTTATGTTTATTGTGGATTGTAGCTTGTCTTTTCTTTTATTAATGGATTGACAATGTGATATTGAAAACAACCAGCATAATAGGTGCCCTGTGGTATAGGTTAGCATGTGTACTGACGCTACCGCAAGACGACTATTTGGGCATAAGGCACCCCACAGCCATGTCTTGCGTTCCCGTTCGAAGATGCTAATATATATATATATAATATATATATATATATATATTATATATATATATATATATATATACCATATTATAAAGAAATACTGTGGTCTGCAAATAGCATGAATTCGAAATTGGAAGGAAAATAGGTGGCCGTCAGATTTCAGAGTTTTGATCATAAACCGTTGGATCAAACCAACCCTCTCTCTTCACATTTTACTAGGGGTCCTAAACCTACTACTAGGAATATTAAAGTTAGGGAGATAACTTAAGAAAGGCCTTAAGAAACAACACTCGCTAAAAACTCTGATTCAAAACGAGCCCGCAAACCCGCTGTTCATATAATTATAGATAAGCCCGGCAGCCCGCAAGCCCACAAGCCCGCCCAATTTCTATATGGTATTATGTAATTCTATATTTAAACCCAAAATCTTCAAAGCTACTGACAGTGTGGGACAAACATAAGGTGCGGTCCGTACGGGCAAGAAATTTGGGGGGTCAAGATGGTCTCAAAACGAAAAGTAATCAACATGAAAGTTGTAGATCTCGGCGAGACGAACAACTTTCATGTTGATCACTTTTTCATTTGGAGCCGTCTTGGACCTCGATTTGGGCCCCGAAATCTGGGGCGGCGGAACGCTTTACTGTAGGTGTCCGCCGCCCGAGATTTCGGGGCCCAAATCGAGGTCTAAGACGGCTCCAAATCAAAAAGTGATCAACATGAAATTTGTTCGTCTCGCCGAGATCTACAACTTTCATGTTGATTACTTTTCGATTGAGACCATCTTGACCCCCAAAACCTTGCCGTACGACCGCACCTTATGCTTGCACGCACAGTATATGCCCCCAATAAATATAATTTAAATGGCAAGCGGGTGAACAGTGATCATGTCACTTCACCCACTTGTTATATTATGATTATATATTTATATAATGATAATCTAATTATAATATATTATAATTAAAGAAATGTTTTATAATTAAATAAAAGCTAGAAATGTTTTCTTTAAGCCCGTCGGGGGGCGGGCAGCCCGCCGTCGCCAGCCGGGGGGCCGCGGGCAAGCCCGCCGTCGCCACAGAGGAGGGGGCGAAGCCCGCTGTCGCCGTTCGGGTACTGTGGCACGTGGCCATATATTTTTAAGCCCGACGGGGGGCTGCGGGCGAAGCCCGCCGTCGCCGGCGGGGGGCGCGGTGCGAAGCCCGACGTTGTTATGTCGGGTACTGTGAGCGTCGTTTATCGGGCCGGAGCCCGTGCCTGTTCACTCGTATATATATATATATATTATATATATATATATATATATATATATATATATATATATATAATATATATTGTGGACACCTTATGTTGTTTGTGGATCGTAGCTTGCTTCTTTTATTAATGGATTGACAATGTGATATTGAAACAGCCAGCATAATAGGTGCCTTGTGGTATAGGTTAGCATGTGTACTGACGTTACCGCAAGACGACTATTTTGGGCATAAGGCACCCCACAGCCATGTCTTGCGTTCCGGGAGGGGGGTCTTACACGAGACTACTTGATGCGGGACAGGAGTCACACCTGTCTGCCACCCTGGAGACCCACACGGGGGCCCACCTGGAGTCAGCACCAGGCGGCTTTCATCAGGGCTGCGGCCCGTACACCCCAACCAGCTCTCGGTCATGCAGTCACCACCACGCGACAGGTTGTTGAGGCCGGGGCTCGATCCCCAGACCTCCTAGATAAGAGGTCTTCATCAACGCTCTCATCACCAACTTTCTATGAGCTGGTAGGAAACAACACTACTCAACGGGTGCTCAGTAACCGAGGAGTGAACACAGGTACGCTTGCCCTTGCGAAGGGCAATAGGTAAATCGACAGAAGAAGTAGAGAAGAGAGGCTCAAGAAAGATACCTGCGACCGGAAGTAGTGGTGGATCCGAGACTGTAGGAGAAGTGAGTGCACCGGGTGGAGGTGGCGAAGGGCGGCGAGAGTAAGTTAGCAGGACAGGCGGAGCAATAGAAGGGCAGCACCTGATGGAGGAGAGACGACTGGGAGAGGCTGCACAATAGTGGGAAGCGCAGGAGGGGTCGAATGTGTAGGAAAGAAGGGAACCTCCTCATGAAATGTCACATCCATAGAGTGAATGACACAGCGCAACTGGGGATCATAGTAGCGGTAACCCTTAGTGGTAGTTGAGTAGCCAAGGAATAGGCAGCGGATGGCCTTGTCGTCGAGTTTAGTCTGAGAGGGGCGGCGATTCTGGACAAAACACACACAACCAAAGACCCGAAGAGGGATGGAAAATGCGGAGACAGGAAGATGGATGAGACTATAGGTGGTAACGCCACCGAGAGGACGAGAGGGAGTCTGATTAATAAGAAAAGCTTTTGTAAGAAGAGCAGCACACCAATAGGACTTAGGGACATTCATTCCCCGAAGAAGGCAACGAACAGAGTCTAGGATGTGGAGGTTTTTGCGTTATGCAACCCCATTCTGCTCTGTGGTCCCGGACAAGAAAATTGGTGTAGAGTGCCCTCATCTCGGAGCAAGAGATCAAAAAGACGAGAAGTGCACTCACCTCCATTGTCGGAGCGGAGGATATGAACTGATGTACCATGCTGGGTTTGTTTCATACGTGAAAAATGAGAGTAAACCGATAGGACCTCAGATTTATGTTTAAGGAGGTAAACCCATAAACAACAAGAATAGTCATCAATAAAAGTTACAAAATACGAGAAACCATCAAATAATACAACGGGGGCAGGGCCCCACACATCAGAATGAACTAACTCAAAACATGAAGTAGCACGACTAACAGACGGAACATACGTGTTGCGTGTGTGTTTGGACAGCTCACATACATCACAGCGAAAGGGAAAAACAAAACACACATCAGGACAAACCAACAACATCCGCCGATGGCTGGCATGACCGAGACGTGAGTGTCAAAGCGAGCTTGACGACGAAGTAGGATAAGCAGCAGACGAGGTAGGCAGGAAGGTAACAGTGGTGGTGGTAGCAGCAGTGGTAGGAGGTAGCTTCAGGTAGTACATCTCACTCATCTCATATCCCGTACCAATAGTCCTGAATCTCAGGTCCTGAAAAACACAACAATCAGAGAAGAAAGTTACTGAGCAGTTCAAAGTGCGAGTAATACTACTAACAGATAAAAGGTTCAGAGCCAACTGAGGGACAAGAAGAACAGAGTCAAGGGAGAGAGCGAAAGAGAGAGGAAGAGAGAGGGACCGTGCCCCGGCTAAGGGCAGGAGTAACTGAGCCATCTGCAAGGCGCACGTCCCGGTGGGAGCAGGGAACAACCTGAAGCAGATGGGAAGACATACCAGTTATATGATCGATTGCACCAGAGTCGATCACCCAGGGTGACGAATCCTGGCCAACCATGGTCGCGGAGCAAGCAAATGGAGTATCTGAGGAAGAAGAGACAGTGGAAGCAGAGACAGTAGTGGAAGGCTGAGACTGCTGAAACTGTTGAAACTGCCGAAACTGGGCCATCATCTGACAGAAGTCGGAGGAGTTGGTACCCACGGTGCGCTCGATGGGCTCGAAAGACTCAGCAGAAGCAACAGTGTGTCTGGGGACACTACCAAGAGTAGGACGCTCAGAGCCCCGCAGGTGTGGGTATAGCTGATAACAACGACTGCGATCATGGTAGAGAAGACCACAGTGAGAGCAAGGGCCAGGAGGACCCGTAGAGCCACGACCACCAGAAGAGCCACGACCACCAGGCTGTGTAGAAGAACCCCAACCACCACGGCTACGAGTGCCGGAGGTGGGAGGGCGGTAGGAAGCTGCAAGGGCCATCTGCTCAGTAGGGAGAGAGGAGGTAGCCCGAACGCCGGGAAGACTAGATTGCCTCTGCATACGTTTGTCATGCTCTGCAACAATGGAGTAGGCCTCAAGGAGATCTGGCAAAGGTGACATCCACACAATCGGAGTATGAGTAGACTCATATTCGGGGCGAAGCCCCATCAAGAACTGGTAGGTCTCTCTCTCTAGCGCAGTTTCTGAATGAGGGTGATATCATTAGAAGACTCCAGGGCACTGAGAGGCTCAAGATCGTTAAGCTCAAGAAAACGGTCTTGAAGGTAAGTGAAATACTCCGGAACAGAGCGCTCCCCCTGTGTGGCGGAAGCGATGTCCTGAAAAATCCCGAAAATCTGGGCATCAACACGCGTGTCGCCAAAAGTGCGCGGGAGAGCGGACCATGGCTCAGAGATATCCTCAAAACGCATGAACTGGCTGAAGATGCGAGGCTCCATCGAGCACTGAATCCATCCAAGAACCATGTACTTTTCAGTCGACCATTTGACTAACACCTCTTTCTTGTCATCTTTGTCAGTCGGTTTGGGCATCAGAGGGCCGTCGGTCAGCCAGGAAAGCTTATTCCGGCCAGCAAGAGCCATTTTCATCGAAGTCGCCTATGAAGAATAATTTTTCTCATCGAGAAGGACGCTAGTATTTCATCTTGTAGAGCCATAAGTATCCTTAGAATCCATGAAGCACAGAAATAACGAGTAGCAAGATCCCTCCCGCAAAGGAGATCGGAGACCGAAGGACGAAGAACGAAAAATCACATACAACGAATCAAGAACGACGTCATGGAGACGACGAGGATGTCATTAGGTCTCCACGGAGAAATCAAGGAGCATGGGAGGAGAAACCACTGGAGAAGACTCCGCCCCTACGGCCAAGCGCGACAGTACCCAGCCGCCCACGGCGGGCATCGCCCGGTCACCCGCCAGAAGCTGGCCCCAGCCCACCGAGTCGGGCTTCGTCCACCCCACTCGCGCGAAGCCAGCACCAACCCGCCCGGCCCGGCCGCAATTTCCATGGCATAAGGGTGAATCACCCTTTGGTGCAAGGGCAAAATTGGAAAGCCCAATGTTGCACCAAAGGGGGTTTCTTCCTTATAGAATAGTATAGATATATATATATACTAGCATCTTCGAACGGGCTCCGCCCGTTCTCGATGCATCGTTGCGGGCTTCGCTCGCAATCAAGCGGACTTCGCCGCTTGACCCCCCGGCGAGCTTCGCCCGCCCTCTGGAGGGCTTTGCCCTCCCCCCGGCGGGCTTCGCCCGCCCCCCGGCGCGCGAGGCCCGTCCCCCCGCGGGCTTCGCCCACCCCGGACAAAATTTAAATAATTAAATAATTTAATAAATAATTATTATTTTTCAATCAAATTATAATTTAATAAATAATTATAAAAAAAATGAAAAAATACCCAAAATCTCCCCCCCCCCCCCCCCCCCCCCGCGCTTCCGCCTGCTCACGCGGGGGCATTCCCGGCCGCCGCCGGCCTGCCCGGAACCCACCGGCGGGTTCGCCGGCCTCTGGCGAAGCCGCCGGTGGTTGTCCGGCGGCGAGCGGGCACGGCCACCGCCGGACAGTGCAGCATTTGTGGGGAATGCATTCGTGGGTATCGCGATTTTGGAGGCTGTGAACAGTGCAGCATTTGGAAATCTGGATATTAGCAGGCCGTATTTGTTAGATCCAATGGCCAGAAACTATTTCCTGGAGATTGGACGGTCGTAATGCGTTTAACGGTGTGCTTTGAGATATCTATATTGTTTTATATAATAAAGATATATATATAATATATATATATATATATATATATATATATTATATATATTATATATATAAAGAGGAAGAGAGAACTATAGAGAGGAAAAGATTTTATAATACTCGTTGCTTCCTTCAATATATATATAATATAATATATATATATATATATATATATTATATATTATATAAGAGAGAGAGAGAGAGAGAGAGAATACATGGCCCCTTTACGATAAGGTCCACGTACTCGAATCGACAAACATATGCGACATATAATAACATAAGATGCGTCATATAATAACATACAAGACGACATGGATTATAAAGATAAATGACGCATACTTACAACTGTCACTCCATTCCCTAATCATTCATGATTAAAGAGTATAAAAAAGTAGTAGCTAGGTTTATTTAATTTATTATTTTCCTTGAACAAATATGTTGGTTGACGTAATAATGTCATTAGAAAATAACTAACATCTGCTTTGTCGAGATTATTATGTACAAACAAATTTGTTCTACTTCCAATATTTCAGGATGATACTGACCTCAGAAGTAAAAAAAATAAAAATATAGGTTATCTGCAGAAGAATTTTGCAGCAAACCAACTAAAAATCAACGAACAACTTGCAATTAAATTACTTTACCTTATCAAAGATAGGGAACTCGGCTTTGAAGCGAGTGCAAGCAAATTCCAATATCTCCTCATTGCTACCTGGTTCTTCAGCCCCAAACTGGTTGCAGGGAAAAGCCAGTATCTCCAAACCTAAACAGTAAAATTGCAAATGTAATAAACACATTTGAAAATAACCAACAAAAATAAGAGAAAACTAACGCTGTGTAAGAATAATTAAATACCACGATATTTAGCCTTCGAAGCTATTTCAGATATTGCATGAAATTTTGGCAACATGGAACTCTTATCTTTTGGGAAAACATTTCAGTGAATCAAGTACTTTCAATCATCCTCAATGTCTATAGCTGACAAAATCTAGAAAAAAGTAGAAATGGGTTTACTCTTGTTGTTTTGTTGGGTAAAATATCTATATAGTTGTTCCCTTTTATGTTAAGATCCACGTGAGTAGAGATTACTCTCATATTGGAAGTAAAAGTTTCTGATATACTAATAGTGGACCCTACCATTGGCTTTTGATGGCCATTCATCTACTTGTGTATTGAGATGAACTTATGTTCTGATGTTCCGCTAATGCCTATCAATGGTTCAGATTATGATCCAACACGATCAAAGATATGACAGATGCACAGAAATGGATCAAACTTTATGAGCCAACAACCCAACCTGATAATAGATCTAACTCATTTATGGTCACATGTGTATAACCCGTAATTCGTCGAGATCAGAGACGACTGAGGATGACCTAGAGGATCTCGCCCACCTAGGGCGAGTGCAGTAGAAATGGGTTTACCTTGGTGACGATAATCGCTCCACGACTAATGGCCTCTGTCGTGACCTTCCACTCCAGTTGGGTATTACAGCGCCTCCGCCGGCTATTACGTCTTACCTTTGGGCGTTGTGGATGCCATCCTCGGCATTATGTGGTTATAAATGTTGGGCGACATAAGACACAATTGGGCCTCTATGTGGATGACCTTCCAGTGGGTCAATCGGCCCCGCACACTTTTCGGGAGACGCCTCTCTTCAGTTGATCGCCGTTCAATCGCACGCAGCCCAACAGACTCACTTCATGGACTTTCGGGCACTACTATGGCATATCACCTCATTGGCGACTGTGGCCCTGAAGCCTACGCGTTCTCCCCCCGCCGCCTCAATTGTCTCTCCTACTGGAGGTTTTCTCGTCCACGTTCGAGCCTGCTCAGGGACTCCCACATCCCCGCCCCGTGCCACCGACCACTGCATTACTCTCCGGACGGAGTAAAGGCGATTTTGATTCGGCCATATCATTACATCAATATTTAAAAGGATGAGATCGAGCAATTGGTGTTCGACATGTTAGTTTCTGGACTAATAGGACCTAATGCTAGTCCGTTCTCGAGCCCGGACCTCCTCGTGCGGAAAAAGATGACAATTTGTGCTTCTGCGTTGATTATCGTGCGCTTAACAAATCCACTATAGCTGACAATATCCTCATCATCCAGGAGCTCTTGGACATGTTGTGTTGGGCCACTTATCCAAAATTGACCTCCACTCTGACTATCATCAGATCCTGGTGTGTGTCAAGGGCATCCCGAAGACCGCCTTCCGCACCACGACGACAACTACGAGTTCTTGGTCATGTCGTTCGACCTCACCAATGCCATAAATATCTTTCAAGCCACGATGAACGATATCTTTCGGATGGTGCTTCTTAAGAATGTCCTGATTTTCTTTGACGACATACTTGTTTACATCCTAACGTGGCAGAATCACTTACACCATTTGAAAACCACTTTGGAGACACTGCGGCTCCACTCCTTGGTATCCAACCTGAAGAAATGTGCCTTTTCTTAGTACAAAAAATCTCCTACTTGGGTTACACCATCTCAACTCAGGGAGCGATTATGGACCCCAACAAGGTCACAGCGGTGTTGTAGTGGCCACAGACGCGCTCCTTATGCGAAGTACGTTGCTTCCTCGGTTTGATGGGTTATTATCATCGTTTCATTCATGACTGTGCCATGCTGGTATGACCACTTATTAGCCTTCTGCGTAGGACAAACGATGCTAACTTCTGTTGGTCCCGGAGACGATCACTGCCTTCACAGCGCTTCAACAAGCCCTGGTGAATGCTTCGGTTATGGCAATGCCCGATTTCTCAGTCTTTCATCGTAGAATGTGATGTCTCGGGGACAGTCGTCGGCGGCATGCTAATGCAGATCGAGCTCCTCATAGTTTACTTTAACCATTCCTTCTCTACAACCATTCGTTCCCGCTTCGCCTACGAAAATGAGCTGATAGCGCTAGTTTTGGCAGTTCAACACTAACACCCTTACATATTGGGGAAACACTTCATCGTGAGCATGGATCATCACAGCTTATGATATCTGCTCAACCAAAAGATGACCACCCCATCCCAGCAGGTTTGGGTGGCGAAACTGTTGAGTTATGAATTTTTTGTCGAGTTCTATTTAGACAAGTCCAACATAGCAACGAACGTCATACCTTGCCAAACAACTTCGGCCAAACTGATGTCCATCTCTCGCTCGGCTTCGCAGGGGGAAAGCACTATACAGAGTGAGGTGGAAACGATTTTACTTTTCGGCCTATCATGGACAGCTTACGAGTTGATGACACCGCATGTCCCCAGTACACCCTTGTTGGGGGTCGATTGTTCTATCGGGGCCGATTGATACTCTCTTCCTTGTCGGTACGCATTTTGTGCCTCCTCACAGAGTCTCACACTAGATCGTATCGCCGCCCAGCGGCTGCACTGTATTGGCGAGGGATGATACAATATACAGACGAAAATGTCGTAGCCTGCCTGATTTGCCAACGTTCTAAATATGAGGTCACTTTTCTCGGGGGTCCTTTGCTGCCCTTACATGTACCCGGCCTTATTTGGGATTATTTCACAATGGACTTTATTACGCACCTTCCACGCTCTTCTAGATGCAACTACATCTTCATCGTGGTGGATAGTTTGTCCAAGTATAACCAATTTATTCTCCTGTATCATCCTTTAACAACACTGGTGGTGGTCGAGGCATTCATCTCTGGCGTGGTCCGACTAGCACGGTTTTCCTCATTCGATCGTCAGTGATCGAGACCCAGTTTTTATGAGTACCTTCTAGCAGGCGCAGTTATTGATGAGCTTTGCCTACCATCTCCAAATAGACGGGCAATCTGACGTACAGAACTGATGCTTGGAGACTTACTTCTGCAGTTTTACTTCAGACTGCCCACGTGATTGGAGCAAAATGTTGAGGTGGGCAGAGTTATTCTACAAGAACTCTTTCCATTATTCTCCCGGCATGATACCGTTCCAAGCCATTTATGAGGAACCCTCGCCCACCGTGATCCAGCATCTACCAGGAGAATGTCATGTCGGCGTGGTGCGCGCAAAGCTCTTGGATAAAGATGAGATATTGAGGGTCCAGAAGATACATCTTTGCAACACACATAAGAAGGTGCTCCACCAAGCAAACAAACGATGTCGTGACGTCCAGTTCCAAGTGGGAGATAGTTTTTGTCAAGCTCTGCCAGTACCGCAAAATTTTAGTGCTGAATCGTCCCCATCTCAAGATGTTTGCCCACTTCTTCGACTCATTTACGCTGATTGCACGTATAGGTGAAGTGGCCTACCGCCTTCGCCAACCTCTCCACAGTCGATTCATCCGGTTTTCCACGTCTCCCAGCTTAAATAGGTGGTGGGTGATCGCCCTGTCAAGGAGACCTTGCCGACAATAGGGGTGCAAGTTGAGTTGAGCCGGCTCATGAGCACGATGAGCCGGCTCAAAAAAGCTCGATTCGAGCTCGATTGCGATCTCGAGCTCGAGCTTGCCTGCTCTTGTTCATGAGCCCGTGAACCGACTCGCGAGCTTTCTTTTGACTTTTTTTTAAAACATATCTATACTATCTATAAATAAAAAGTTGCCTTTGGTGCAACATATGCACTACCTAAATTGCCCCTGTAATTTTCAAAAAGTGGAGAGAGGAGAGAGAGAGAGGAGCCGTCAATTATTATAATATATATATATATAGTATTATAAAGAAAGAGTGGGGAGGGCGAGAGTGTGTGGGACAGAGGGAGAGAGGGCGAAAGAGAGAGAGAGGAGGAATAAGAATAGAGAGAGAAACAAATAAGTTTTTGTAGGTATAAAAATATTTTTTTACGAATTAAATATTGTAATATTGATTTAGATTTTTTTACGATCATTTTGAACACTCATATGTATATATTGCGGGCGCAGTCCACAGGACCCGTCGGGGGCAGGCGAAGCACGTCGTCGCCGGCGGAGTACTGTGGCGCGTAGTCATCGGGCCGGAGGCCCGTGCGTGTCACTCGTATAAATATAAATATAAAATGGGTAATGAGCTGAAAAGCTCGTAAGCATCTTGAGCTAGAGTCGAGCTCCTGAGCTCGAAAGCTCGAGCTCGAGCCATGCAAAATGAGCTCGTCGAGCTCAAGCTTGGGAATTTTGCCAAGCTCGACTCAAGCTCGACTTGTTTACACCCCTAACCGTCAAACATCGAATCGGACGGCTCCATCATCTACCTTCTGAAAGCCATTTTGTACCGCAAAATCGTCACAGTGGACGCTCGAGTTCGAGGGCAGGTGTTGATGGAGTGACGACAACACCCCTAATCCCGACGTAACTTAGTGGGATCACGACGACTTCCGCATCCAGTTCCCTGAGTTTTGCCTTGAGGACAAGACAAAATTTTCATATGGGGTATTGTTACAGGTGCGGATGACGACATAGATCTTGAAGGCGATTCGCTAGCGTGGCAGTCTACTCCAGAAGGAAGAGTCCGGCAGTGGAGACACTTGTGTGATTTATGAAGACCTGAGGGGTGTTATATTATAAGCTATCTTAATTACTAAGTTGTATTATAATTTCAGTTGAATATTTACGCTTATGCCCTGGGGGTTCAAATACCCAACCCTCTTGTATTTTGGTATGCTAGGAGATTTTGGAGAAAAAGATGGAGCCTAGAGCTGGTAAAGGGGGTTCTCTAGGATTTTCTCTCCTCCCCTCACATTCTTCGGGATCCAGAACTATGAAACCCTAAGGAGTAATGTTGAAGTTGATGACCGGGCGGTCTGGCGGTCTGTCTTGGCGGGTTGAAGACTGCGCGGTCTGGCGGTTTGTCTCAGCCGGCTTGGAGACCGGGCGGTCTAGAGGTCTACCCTGGCAATCTCTTTTCTCTCTGGTGGTAGCCGTGCGGGTAGCCCTTCTGTCTAACCGCGCGGCTTGTGCGGTTTGTTTTGTATAGTCCGCTTAGTCCTGTAAATTTTTAGTCTCACATCTCTTATTTGTATTCTTCATCTCTCCCATTCTATAAAAAAAGAGGGCATACCTTTGTAATAGATATCTTTTTGGATAATAAAACTTTCAATTATTCAAAACTCCGGCTTGTTTTTTGGTCGTTTGTTCGCTACTTTAACATGGTATCAGAGGACTCGATTTTCTCCTCCTGATTCTGTGCGCCCTCTCTGACCGCGCGACCTATCCGCGCGACTTGCTTCTTCTTCTTGCGGCCTGTCCCGCGGCTTGTTTCTTCGCCTGCTTGCGCCTTGTTCGCGCGGCTTCTTCTCTCCTTGTCGTTTCCCTTTGTGTGCGCGACCTCTTTGTTTCTTCTTCTTCTTGCTGCGACCTGTTTGCCTCCCAGCAGACTTTTCTCTGTTCGCGTGGTGTCTCTTTCTTCTGTTCGCGGGGCTGATTTCTAGTCGCTCGACTTCTTTCCCTCTGCTTGCTTCTGCGGCTTGGTCGTGGTTTTTCTGGCCGCCGGTATCTATCATCGTGACCGCTGCAGATCTCTTTCTCTAACGCTGCGTTTTCTCTCTGTTCGCGCTGGTTCTTCCTTGTTTCGGCAGCCTCTCTGCCTTTCTTCCTTTAGCCGGTCCTGCCTGTTAGTCGCTGCGACCTCCTGTTAAGTTGTGCGGCTTGTGCTTCCCTCTTCTTACCCTTTGTCTTGCTCTGCACCTTGGTCGTGGCCCTTCTTGTCGCTGGTGTGCTGTCACCGAGACGCTGCAGTTTTTTTTTTCCTCCCTTCATGGCTTTCATATACTCCTCCAAGCCGTTCGCCTCGGTTGTCACGTCTTCTGGCAGTGCCCACGTTGTTACTCAAGAAAATGGCTGATCGACACCGGTGCTACAAATCATATGACGGCAATCTTACAGTGTTTTTCTCTCCTAGAACACAATGATCGGTTTGCCCCCGGTTATTTTCGCTGACGGCTTTTTTCATCGGTCCATGGGACGGGGATAGTTCATGTCACTCTGTCTCTTCACTTGGTGGATACTCTATATGTGCTCCAGTTCTCGTGCAACTTATTATCTGTTACCTCTCTATGCAAGCAATTACAGTGTTCAGTCACATTTACTTCTACTTCTTGCTCTTTGCAGGATCCGGACTCCCAAGGACGTTGCTACTGGGACTGAGAGTGGCGGCCTATACTTTCATGGACAACATTTCTGCTTTTTCCACCTTCTCCACCACCTCCACAGATATTCTCCAATGGCATCTCCGCCTTGATCATGCTCCCTCCACGTCTTCTTCGTCAACATCTGCCCCACCTTCCTCCACAAAGTCCTCCTCTCAACTGTGAGGCCTGTCAGCTTGGCAAGCATCACCGCTCCTCTTCCCTCCAAAGCACGTTCGTGGCTCTACCGTCCGTTTGATCTCATCCATTCCAATATTTGGGGTCCCTCTCCTACTCTTACCATTGGTCGGGATAGTTCATATTTTGTCACGTTCATTGATGATTTCTCTCGCTGTACGTGGTGTTATCTATTAAAAGATCGCTCTGAATTATTCTTTGTTATGGACGTCCTTTTATCTCATGATCAAACTCAGTTTAATGTTTCTATCAAAGTTTTTTGATTTGATAATGCCAAAGAATATATCAGTCATGACTTTTCTACATTCTGCATGCAAATGGGATTATTCATCAAACTAGTTGTGTCTATACTTCACAACAAAATGGGTGTGGCCGAACGCAAAACCGTCACCTCCTCGATGTCGCTCGCACCTTGATGACCCAGATGCATGTTCCTCGCTCCTATTGGGGCTATGCTGTTTCTCCTTGTCTGCTACTTATCAATCGTTTTCCCTCCACGGTTCTCCACGGCACAAACCCTCATTCTCATTCTGTATCCGGGCAAGGAGCCGTTTCCTCTACCTCTCCAAATCTTTGGATGCACTGCCTTTGTGCATATCCCTTCTGCCACGTGAGAAGCTCTCCCCTCGCTCCACCAAATGTGTCTTTCTGGGGTACTCACCACTCAGAAAGGTTATTGTTGTTTTGATCCCGTCCTTCGTAAGCAGTTCGTCTCTGCTGACGTCACCTTTCTTCGAGAATACCTTACTTCTCGGATGACTCCTCTCCTCTTCTCCCAGCTTCTGATTCTCCTGTCGTTCCCTTCGTTCCCTTCGTTCCCTCGCCTCCTACTACGATCCCCACCCCTACACCGTCTCCATCCACTCCTCTCCCTCCACCTCTCTCTCTCCCTCCTCCGCCACCCTCTCTCTCATCTCCGTCGTCGTCGCTCTCTACTCCCGGGCCAGTTTTTCTCTACCACGGATGCTCTGGATGCCGCGGGACCCGCTGACCTGGATCTTCCTATAGCTCATCGCAAAGGGGTGCGGACGTTGTACCCTACACCCCCTTGCTGTTGTTGTTTCTATGATCGTTATTACCCCTTCTCGCAGGACATTTGCACTGGCTATCTCTGTCACTGTCACACACCCGCCTATACCAGGAGGCCCTTGCTATTCTCATTGGAAGATGGCCATGGATGAGGAAATGGCGACCCTAACTGAGCGGGGTACCTGGACTCTTGTTCCTCCTCCCTTCGCACTGATGTGGTTGGCTATCGCTGGGTCTTTGTGGTCAATTTTGGCCCCGACGGCACTGTGGATCGTTATAAAGCCTCGCCTTGTTGCTAAGGATTTACTCAGACCTATGGGGTGATTACTTTGACACCTTCTCCCCCGTGGCTCATCTCAGCACTATCCGGTCCTTCTCTCTGTGGCGGTAAATAGGGATTGGCCGATTTCCCAGCTGGTGTCAAAATGTCTTCCTTTATGGTGATCTTCACGAGGCCGTTTACATGGAGCAACCTCCTGGGTATGTTGCTCAGGGGGAGACACGAGTATGCCGGCTGAAGAAGGCAATTATGGGCCTCAAGAGACCTTGAGCTGGTTTGACAAGTTCAGCGGCATCGTGGCGGCCGTTGGTTTTGCGCGAAGCTCTGCCGATTACTCTCTATATTTATTCGCAAAACTCCTTCGGGGCTGGTTGTTCTTGTTGTGTACGTCGATGATATTCTTTCTCACTGGCGATGACCAGGGAAAGGGTAGCCCTGACAAAGCGACATTTTCGCAAACATCTGATCACGAAGATATGGGCTCTCCAAAGTACTTTCTGGGGATCGAATCTCTCGGAAGCCCAGTTCCCTAGTTCTCTCTCAGCGTTAAGTATGTCCTTGATCTTTTAAAAGAGGCAGGATTGACTGGAGCAAAACCTGCCGATGCCCCATGGCAACTGGAGAAGACAAAACCTGGACAGATGATTCGCCTCCTCTTTCAGATAGTTCGCAATACAGGCGTCTGGTTGGTAAGCTCATATATCTCACAGTGACCAGGCCGACATCTCCTATGCTGTGGGTTAAGGGGAGTCAATTCATGCAAGCACCTAGTGAGTGTCATCTACAGTCCGCCTTGCGGATCTTGGAGTATGTCAAAGCAGCGCCTGTGAAAGGATTACTTTTCAGAAGAATGGTCATCTGTGGATTGAAGCATACTCAGATGCAAGTTTTGCTGATGACAAAGGGGTTCGCAAGTCAACCTCAGGTTTTTGCACCTTTGTTGGGGGAAATCTGGTGAGCTGGAAGAGCAAGAAGCAGTCTATTGTCTCCAGGTCCAGTGCAGAAGCTGAGTATCGCGTATGGCGTCGATCACTTGTGAGTTAAAATGGCTGCGGGCTCTCATGCTAGATTTTAGAGAGGTCTAAAACATCCTCTACCTATGTTCTGTGATAACAAGGCCGTCATATACATCTCCAAAAATCCGATCTTCCATGAAAGAACAAAGCACATTGAGGTCGACTGTCATTTCATTCGTGAAGAGATCTTAAAGGAACAAATTTGCACTCTCTTTGTCACTTCTGATAAAGGAGCTGGCTGACATCTTCACCAAGCCAGTTTCCGCATCGTTTCTTCATGTTTGTGACAAGTTGGGCATGATCGTTATATATGCTCCAGCTTGAGGGGGAGTGGTTGAAGTTGGTGACCGGGCGGTCTGGCGGTCTGTCTTGGCGGGTTGAAGACCGCGCGGTCTGGCGGTTTTGTCTCAGCCGGCTTGGAGACGGGCGTCTAGCGGTTTCTACCCTGACATTCTCTTTTCTCTCTGGTGGTAGCCGTGCGGTTAGGCCCTTCTGTCTAAACGCGCGGCTTGTGCGGTTTTGTTTTGTATAGTCCGCTTAGTCCTAAATTTTTAGTCTCATATTCTTATTTGTATTCTCTCATCTCTCCTCCATTCTATATAAGGGAGGGCATACCTTTGTAATAGATATCTTTTTGGATAATAAAACTTTCAATTATTCAAAACTCCGGCTTATTTTTTGGTCGTTTGTTCGCTACTTTAACAAGTAACATTCCAATGGTACATTTATGTTAGTGTAACACATAAATACATGAGTTTATAGATGTGAGAACATACATGTTAGGCAAAAGATACATTAAGGCTATGCTTGGACAAATGTCAGGGAGGGGTAATCAGGCCAATAACCGTGATCAACTAGTGGGTTGTTTGGCACTTTGGCGTAGTTAACTATTTGGTGGCTGCAACAAGTATATTACTATAAAGACAGCAAAAATATCATTTTCAACACCATTTGGAATGCGTCCTCCTACACGTGCCCCGAAGAATACAAAAATTGATAGAAATGTTTCCATCTTGACACCGTTTAAAAATGGCGACTAATAGAGCCCGAGTATATCCCATAATTCACCCATGCCTTCAACATTTACATGAAGGTTACAAGATCTTTACAAAATTTTAATTACAACAATTTTAGAGCTTTATTACAAAATAATATTCCATAATTAAAGAAACACCTGATTTACCAACAAAATATAGATTTGAGCAGTTAGAAATTCCACCCTATAAGTTAAAACAATACCTTTATCCTTGTACTTCACATATAAATCACTCAACTCTGTATAATTTGAGTTGGTCAACCCACTGCATCAAATAGCCATAACAAAGCTCAGATGAAGTACATAACATAGAAGTGAGCTACAAAAAGAAAGCTTAAAATAAATGACATACTTGACCTAAATAGCTACATAAACTTAGTATAAAGTGGACAAATTAAAATAAATGTGCATGTAACTCAAATAAATTTCCAGCAATGAAAAGAGCACTGACCAAATAAGAATAAAACCACAACAAATGATTAATTTGTCTCCATGTAATGAAACAATTAACCAATATACCATTTAGAAGCTACATTCACAATCAGCAGAACCTTGCCGTTGTAAATGCTAAGATCCACATCCTGTCCACGAACATCCTACAAAGTATCAAAAAACTACTATAAAAATCTACTCTGTAGGCTGTGGTGAAGATAGACTCAAACATCATTTAATGTCAAATTCTGGCACGAGAGACCAAAGTAAAATGAGAAGTCAATCGGATTTGAATCAGGGAAATAAATTCTGCAAGAATATAGCATCTGATATTTAGAATAGGCCTAAAATGCAGAAATAAAAAAAAACATCAAGGATTTGATCCAATGATTCCACGCAATGACCAATCACACCCAACATTTTCCCAATTGACCTCAAAATTATAAAAATAAAATTATATCTAAAAAAGTATCATTATCATAGCCCCAAAATTCGCTCGATCCCTCAACAAAACAATCAATAAATACAATTTTCCCTAATAGCAGGGAAGGATCTTACGTGCTGATGAAACCGATTTGAGAAGCACTACCTTCCCAACCAAAATACTTGATATCCACTGTGTTACACACTCTTTTTGAACAAAGTTGTTGTGGCGAAAAAAACTGTTGAGGTTTTGATGCGGAGCAGAGACGAGTACGTGCAGTGCAGGACAAGTTTTGGGCCCATTCAGGACTGATTTGGGACTTACCATATATGGAGCACCCGTATCGACGATTCGACTCCGTGGATGCGTCCGGATTCGCGTTGCGAATCAATTTCATATATAGTTTTGTATTTTTCGGCTTTTATTTCATGTAGTTTTGGCCCCGAAATCAACGGCCAATCGTAGTCATTGATTTCGGGTACCCCAATTTCAGATTATTATATATATGTTGTTAGGGCAGCCGTCATATTGATTGTTCAATGCGTGGAGAGTCTTCTTCCTTCATTTCGGTGATCTCCTCTACAGTGCCGACTCCGTGGAGCCCCCTTGGTGACGAATTCTTG
Organism: Platanthera guangdongensis; assembly: GCA_039583875.1. Lineage (NCBI taxonomy): Eukaryota > Viridiplantae > Streptophyta > Magnoliopsida > Asparagales > Orchidaceae > Platanthera > Platanthera guangdongensis. Next base: position 147,404,001 of record CM077167.1, read on the forward strand.
GGTAAGTTTATATCTTTTGATTTTTCCCTCCACCTCCCCACCCAAAAAGGCCCTCTCACTGCTGGCCGAACTCGTCCCAGCAACCTATAGGTCCGCCATCTTGTTTTTCTTCCTATTCACTATTTGAAAATGAAATTTACAATTCATTTATAAAGTCCCCCCCCCCCAAAATCAGCCGTCGCTGCACCTCTTCTCCTCCCAGTAGGCCGCCACCTGGGCTCCCTCCCCCTGTCCAACCTCCTCCAGCCCTCTAGCCGCCAACCACCACCACCACCCTATCCGGCCACCTCCGCCCCTCCAGCCACCTACCAACAGACTGCCACCCTCCAAATCCTGTGGAGCCACCTCAAACACCCCCCCACACACACACACACTTCTGTTTTTGCACAGTTCTAGGCATTCTATCCTAGATCCAGCCACCTCCCGCCCCGATCCAGCCCTCCCAACCCCCGACCAGCCGGAACCTTACCCGATCTAGTTCTACCAACGACCGGAATCACTTTTTGAACTCTCCAATATTCAGATTGATTCTATTTACAGCAGCCCTAACATTCGTATGGTGTTTTGTATTGGTTTTTGGTTGTAAACATTATCATGGTTTGGATATTATGTGCTTACGCGGGATTATGGTTTTTTTGTTGTTCGCTCTTTGATAAATTTCTAAGCGGGAAGGATTTATTCACCGTACGCTTTTGCTTTGGGCCTCCGCACGGAGGAAAGCATAAGCTTGTCTTGCTTAAATAAATTATTTTGCCTTGTTTTGAATTATCTGCATGGGATATATTATTTATTATTTAATTGTAATCTAACCATCGGGTTTTGCATAGTATGTAAGGTTAGGTCCCCGTTTATCCGCCGCTATAGATTTCGCCCTGCGTCAATTGGTATCAGAGTCAGGTTGCTTACACCTTTCGACACACAGTCGTAGGGTCTAAGTTTTTCATTATGTATAGGTGTCACAATTATTCCTCTCCTCACTTTGGAGGTCTCGAGTCCACTTGCACCCGCTCTCACAGAGCCCTGTAAGGGAGGCCCTCACGTTACAATGACGATTATTCTTGATCGCGACACACTACTTTTAGAGATCGTGTTGACCCGCTGACACGACCTGTAAGACTCGAACGTAGATAGATATAAATTTTTTGTATAAAAAAAAAATAAACAACTAACTATGTAACTATCCCCGATGATAAAAGAACAATTCGGTGCTGACTTGGCGTCGCACTTTATTTTGATGTTCGGGTTTTCCGTTACGTTGGAGGGTGTGGGACAAACCAATCCTCGACCACTTCTAATAGGGCAGTTGCAGGTTTTGATCCCCCCCCCCCAGTTGCTATAATTGATGACGAAAGACGATCTCATGCCTTGTGTCGCGGTGGTACTGTTGTACTTATCTTTATAGCTTAGATCGTGTGATTCTTGGGTGTTCATAACACGTGCATGATGACTTGGAAGGTGACGCTTAGTGTGTCCCTTTGTTCTTTGTTTGCGTGTTTTGGTTTATGTGCGTACGTACAGGGGAGTGACATACTCGCCCCGGAGTCCGCTAGGATGACAGGGGAGGGATCGTTACATTGTGTTGGTCAGCCCACCTTCGTTTTCCACCTGTGTTCTTGGTTTCAGGTGGAGTAGCTCATAGTGGAGCTTAGAAAGCCGGAACCCAAGTCAGGCTGAGGAGTTGGGGATCTTTTCTCCCATTTGGGTTTTCTTTTAGTTTTACTGTATTTCTATTTGGAAATTATGCAAGGCCTTAAGGATCTTTTCTCCCGTTTGAGTTTTCTTTTAGTTTTACTTTATTTCTATTTGGAAATCATGCAAGGCCTTAAGGTCGATTACCTCATTTCAGTACTTTACATTCCTAATAGTTGTGGACATTCAGGTTTTTTGTTTAGCTTTTGTTTTCGTTTATAACTCTGAGATGTTTGGTAAGTTTTCTTGTGTCAATTATTAGCATTTTAGGTTTGTGGATTTTGTATGTCGTTGGGCCCCGACCGGACCCATGATATATATTGTTTGCAGGTTAGGGATGTTACAATTGGTATAGGACTTTAAGTTTCATAATTTGATAGTTTTTTTGATTTCGAGACCAATTCTTTTTAATAGGTGGTGAGCACATATAGTGCAAGAGCCTAAATGACTAAATTTAAGCAAAATGTCTACTTAGGAATGACCAAAATCATCGTGTTTCATACACATTTGCGAACCTAAACATTTCATGCTTAGTGATTTCCCCACCACTAGACAATGTGTTTCAAATGTGTAAGCGTTAGTAGTGAGTTAATGAAGTGCTTTTTGGTCTTCTTTCCTTCGAGTAGAGCTCTATTGGAAAATAATTATAGTGGTTTCTCTTAAAAGAATAAGAACGTCAGGTGAACTGTCGCTATAGTTTGAGTGCTACCATAGCTTAGGTGTTAACCACCTTGATATTTTGGTAAGTTGATATTTTGGTAAGTATTATGAGCCTTTGTAGCCACCCTTATGCGAAAATGACTAATTAGATGAAAAGTCATGGCCTTCGAGACGTGAGATTTGTTATAGTGATTCACCTAGTACTTTAGTGAATGACTGCAAATGGTGTAAAACCTTTGGCTACCCATTGATTGGAATTATTGAATTACCCATATTTCGTATGAAATTAAGTTTGACATGTCAAAAGAGGGTATAAGTGTTACAAGTAATTGGGTTACCCCTATGCTTGGTGGTATGACCCTGATGAGCATAAACGAGTGCAGAAGTTCATACTTAAGGTTGATGATTCAGTGATAATCACACGCTATGTCAATAAAGGTGGTGAATTATGGTTCATGAGTGGTGATGCTAAACGTTGATTTAACTCTTTGTAATGGAATGCAATGTCAAAATTTACGAATTGAATCAATCTTGTGAATACTCTCCTGCATGTGATGCTACCCTTATAGAGGGAAGTCAATATTATTGCATTGATTTTGGAATGTGAAATTAAAAGGATATGTACAACCCCAATGTGAGCTGAAATTGAAGAATCCCCGTAACGGATTTTAAATGCCTTACAACTATGGGCACTAATGTGTCACGACAAGTGCACCGATCGTTCAATAATAAAGATGTGAGTTTTTACACTCAGGAATTATCGTCTTCCACAAGAAGCGGGGTGAAGATACAAGGATTTCCTAAACCTTTGGTTAGTTAACAATTAATTATAAAAAGTGGGTTTTTCAATTTTTAACTAACAAATAACCTACAACAAGAAAAGAAAACCACGCTAAGGTGCGGGTTGCCAACACCGCTTCACTTACCCCGCGGGTCGCCTTCACCGCTTCGCACACTCAATCACACTTGTTTAACAAGAACAACAATTCACAAGCTCAAATTATAAGCACATGAATAACACAGAACAATAACATTGATATCTCATCCACAACATCCACAATAAAAAATGCACCTATGAGCATCTATACCCAATAGTCATGGTGTGTAGAAGTTTTATAATACACTTCAATACGTTTGTAAGTATTGTAAAAGAGAAACGGAGAAATGCAAGTTACTATCCCTTGATATGGAGGAAACGAGAGAATATTTCTCGGGTACGGGGGGAGACAAACAAGGACTTGTAATCTCGGTTCCCGTACAACCCCTTGGCTACTGTCCGAGATTTAGGCATATTGTCACCGCCTCCCAAAGTTTCTCGTCTTCTCTCTAGTTTGTTCACCTCCACATCAAGTACTCTGACTTGGAACTCCGATGGAACCTTGGAAAACAACTCCTTTCACCATTAGAATGCTTAGTGAGGTAGGAGAAGACCAAGGAATGAAACCCTAGAGCTCTGGGATGAAAGAAGACCTAAAACAACACTCCCGGCTAGCTGATCTCGTCAAAATAGCGAACAACGATTACATAGAAGAAATAGGTGCATGCACGTGCGTGAAGTAAAAAAGTATTATAAAACTGGACGCCCAGGTCGCGCACGCGTAATTGCACGTGCGAACACGCATGATACGATCCTAGAGAGGAATCCGGCAAGGGAAAGGGCCGGCGAAGGTAAGGGAGTGAAAGGAGGAGGGAACGAAAAGAAAACCTAGGAAGTAACCCTAAATTCCAAACATTAGTGCATAATCCAAAAAGAGTACGTCACAACCCCTTATAGGTGCAAGTTGCGGATAACGGAAAGCAATGCGAAAAATAAAGCGTACATACACATAACAACATATAACATAACAAAATGCAAATCAGATAATCAGATCGGTGGCGCGTCTTCGATCTCTCCTCCAGACGGACCGGTCAACATCTTCCTTCATGTGTGGGTTCGTTGTGGCGTCTCGTTGGCATGTGCGTGTCTCATCGACATGCTCAACCGTAACAATGTCACCGTCTGGAAAATATGTCATGTCCCCAAGGTAGTAGTCGGAGGACTGGCGGCAGAAGTGATCCAGGGGAAGCCACATAGCTTCAGACATCCAGACGGGAGACCTAACAAGAGGGACCTCCGGCGAGCCTAAGTCCCTCTGAAAGTTGTAGCAGCGATCAAGTAGCTTGGATGGGTAGTACGACATCAATTGTCGTCTTTCTTCCGGACCAGAAGAATCGGGCTAGACAATCGTCTTGCACCCGAATGGGTAAGGCCGCCCATCAACATCCCTTGCATCAGAGGCTCGAGCTCATCCTTCCACCCAATGTCAGAATGAAATGGCTGCGTCGCAGCTGCTGGAGTCCTGGGCTGGAGGGAACTGGCGCGGCCGGTCAGCCGGGCTGCTGGAAATCAAGCCGAAGGTTGAATGACGTCGGCGAGCGCAGTAGAAAGCTCTTGGTGATCCGTCGGAGAAGGGAAAGGCACATCGGATGGGCCCAAGAGGGCCCACAACCCCACGGAGAGGCCGACGTTCGAGGTCTGTTGGATCGTGTAGAGGGGACCGGTGAGCGGAAGAGAGTGAAGTCACCGTTGAGGCGACATGGCTAGCCCCCGTGGAGGAACTGCATGGTCACAGTCGCTTAATTGACGCGCACATCGTCGAGCGTACGGAGCCAAGACACCCCCAAAATGGCGTTGATACTTCCTAGGCCGAATGCGTAGAAGCCCGCGGTCACGGAACAGGACCCCATGGAGAGAGACACGACTGTGCAACAACCCTGAGTCGGTAGGCAGCGCCCATCGCCCCGGGGGAGCGTAACATCCGGAGACGGGGCTGCTGCGCCAGGCACTCAGAGATGAGGTTGTGGCTTGCGTCTTTGTCCACCATGATGACGATCAGGCGATCCTGCAGTGTGCCCGAGAGTTGCATGGTCTGCTGGCAGGAGATCTCGCCCGTCGAGGCACATAATAACTTCAGGTGGGAGAATATAGCCTCGATGGGATCAAGAGGTGTATCCCCTACTGAGAGCTCCAAGGCCTCAAATTCGACCAAGGTAACCTCAGGGTCGACGTCACTGATGATGGCATGGAACTCCTTCACAGAGCACTCATGGTTGTGGACGTAGGGTTGGAGGCATCGAAAACAGAGACCCTTGCTGTGAAGTTCATTGTAATCGCTGTTCGAGAGGCGCTGAGGGCCGGTGGGAGGCCCAACCAGTTTCCCCAAGGCAACGATCGCGGTGGAGGAGCTGGGGCTGGTGGTCGCCAAGGAGTCTGAGGCTAGTGGTGGTCGGTCGTAGGAGCAGGTGGTCGGGGGTAGAGGTCGGCTTCCACCAAACGCGTCAAGTCCATGGCATCGGAGACTGTGTGGGAGTGGTGTGTGCGGAGACGGGAGAGAATATGTGGCAGTAGACCCTGCATGAAGAAGCTCAAGTAATGGTGGGGTGACAGGCCGGGGACGTGGGAGACTAGGGCGACAAACTCATCAACATAGTCGTCCAAGCCGGGTGTCTGGCGGACGCCACAAAGAAGCTCGATAGGGAGGAGCCGGATCAGCGGGTATCATACTGCCGGATCATCTCTTGCTTGAGCTTAAGCCAGGAGAGGTACGGGTTGGACTGGCGGAGAGTGGCGGGTCGAGCCGTCTAGGCGAACAACAGCAGATGACACCTTGTCGTGCTCCGGTGTATAGTTGAAGTTGAAATATTGTTCCGCTTTGGCGATCCAACCCAGCAGGTCAACGCCGACAAATGAGGGAATGTCGAGGGAGAGGGCAGACCAGCCCGGAATTGGAGAAGTGAGTCCGGAGCGAATAGGCAATGGCCCGGCGCCGAGGAGAGAGCCGTCGTCCGCAGGCGAGCCAGATCCTTAGGCGGCGATCGACGTTTGGAGGGAGTCGATCTTGGAGTGGAGGGCAAGGAGAGAGGCATGCAGGGAGGCCACAAGTTGCTTTTGAGCCTCCAAGCGGCGGCTTAGGGCTTCGGTGAGGCAAGTCGCGGCGTTGTGCAATCGAGATCATTGGCGACTAGATGGCAGACGGTGAGGCAAGTCTGATCAAATTAATACGATCCTGGAGAGGAATCCGACAAGAGAAAGGGCCGACGGAGGTAAGAAAGAGGAAGGAGGGAACGAGAAGAAAGTCTAGCAATTTTTGGGTGTTCATGACGCGTGCATGATGGCTTGGAAGATGACGTTTAGCGTGTCCCTTTGTTCTTTGTTTGCATGTTTTTATTTACGTGTACTTGCAGGAGAGCGATATACTTGCCCCATAGTCCGCTAGGATGGCCGGGGAGAGGGGTCGTTACATTGTGTTGTTCAGCCACATACTGACCTTCATTTTTCAGCCGTGTATTCTGGTTTTAGGTAGAGTAGCTCATAGTGGAGCTTAGTGGGCCAGAGCCCAAGTCATGTTGAGGAGTTTAGGATCTTTTATAACGTTTTTGGTTTTCCTTTAGCTTACTGTATTTCTATTTGGAAATCATGTAAGGCCTTAAGGCCGAGTTCCTTATTTCAGTAATTTACATTCCTAATAGTTGCGGACATTCAGATCTTTTGTTTGACTTCTGTTTCCATTTATAACTCTAAGATGTTTAGTAAGTTTTCTTATATCAATTATGAGCATTTTAGGTTTGTGGATATAGTATATCGTGGGGCCCTGGCCAGACTCATGCTATATATATTACTTGAAGGCCACGAATGTTATAGGGAGGCATCAAAATATAGTGGTTTGAGGGTGGGTGGAATTTGAAAGCTGCGGTTTTGAGGGGAAGGATAACAGGAAGATTTTGGCTACAAGGGAAGATGTCTGGACTACGGTTGAGGGGAAAAGGCAAGAGAGGAGTAAGCAAAAGGTGGAGAGGGTGAGTTGTCATCGGCGTGAGATGGAGAGGATGTGGATGGTGTAAGGGGAGACGGGAGGGGAACTAGAAATGGGAGGTGAGGGATGGTGGGTCGTGGATGGGAGTGAAGACGGAGCATGCGGGTCGCAGAACTGGAAGGGGTAGTGACATACAAGAAGTGAAGGAATTCGGATGCAGGGGAGGGGACCGATGGTTCTGAAACTGGGATAAAATCTAGATCCCTAAAACCGTTACATGCATGTGCGTATAAAAAACACATAGTTGATAGGGCACACGGATCGGGCAGCTCATAATGTCGAAACCGATCGGGTGTCAAATACAACTCGAAAAATAAAGATAAATAAATGAAATAGACTCGAAACAATCATTCAGACGCATCTGTGGACTTATGTTGTCTTAACGGGTGGCAGATCACCGCCTCCTGCGGGAATAAATGTATGTGGGCCGGCAATCTCCATCACGTATCTTATATCCATGGCAGAAAATATAAGATCGAAGGATCTTTACAAAGAAGTGGAGATGCTCAATATCGACCACAATTCAATGGTAAAATATCTGCGGACACTAGATGGAAATCTAATCCAAAATTTTGTAGTAAGTTCAAGGAATGTACACAATCTTAACAGGCGAGAAGACAACGATAAGTCAACACAAATCTCTCGATTTCATCAGAAGTTGGACCCCTTCACAAAAAATCAACCTTAATCGATTACTCGATTTTCGCGCATCGAGTTTACTAGGTTCAAAGGTGAAACTTTAAGGGAGTGGATCGGTCAGTGCGAACAATATTTTGATATTGATGGAATCCAGGACGCGATGAAGGTGAAAATAGCTCAGGTTCATTTGGTAAAGCTCTATATTAGCAGCACTTTTATATTAAAGCATGCATATTAAGGCAATTACATGAGTTGTGAAAAATATATACAAGCCGTTGGGCAATATATTTGGTGAACAAATATTTGATGATCCGACGAGTGAAGTGAATAAATTTAAACATTAGGTTCAGTTTGACATATTGCTTAATAAAACAATAGCTACAAAGGAGCATGAGATCATTCTATGTTTAAACGGAATGAAAGGAGGAGATCGAATGCCCGATCATGATGTTTTTGACCAAAACTTTTATAAAGGTCTTAATGATAGTAACGATCTAGAATGGGAGGGAGAGTTCAAAAATGGCAGAAGGAAGAACTCCAAACTATAGGAATATTGATTTTCCAAGGGCGGCACAGAACATGAGAGGGTTGTGTTTCTAGTGTGATGAGCATTTCACTCCAGGACATAAATGTTTGAATAAGTAATGATCTATTCATTGGTGATAACAAAAGGTTCACAAAATTGTGAAGGGAATACATCTGCAAAACCCGAAACTACAGGGGAAGATCAAATGACAATCAAGTGTCAGTGCATGCCTTATCAGGAATAATCAACTATCATGCGGCTATGGCCATTGCCGCTTATCATAGTAAAGCCATATTTATCTTAATTGATATAAGAAGCACTTACAATTTGATAGCGCGCAACGCCCGACACAAGTGTATTCCCGCAGGAGGCGGTGACCAAGAATAAGTTGGTAAGGAGAAAATCTTGTTTCCTATTTGGATAGATCTCTACGATCTATGATCATAGAATATAGGGGCCCCTTTACCATTTTGTATAAATAGACTTCTATTTGTATAGATATGGTAGAGGGGGCTATCCAATCTTTCTTCGTCCATCAGTTCCCGGTACCGCGGAGTATTTCCCGGTTGTTTACCGTGGAGTAGAGCAGTTTGGTAGCTCGCAAGGCTCATAACCTTGAGGTCATGGTTTCAAATCCCGTCTCCGCAACATTTTTTGTGAAATCCCCCGTTTTTACATTTGTAGTAATTAATTACTCTTTTTTTTGTTGGGTGCTTTAAGACTCCAACTCTATCTAATGAAGGTTTAGGATTTCCCCAATCCCACGAAACTGAGACGGGAGTTTTCAGCAGCAAAAGTCTAGCAAGTGTGTCGGGAGTGGTAGCAGTTTAGTCAGGGGATTGCTTATGGCTGGGAGTGATCCGGTCTTGTTGAGTCGACTGAAGAGCTTGGTTAGCTCTTATCTTCTAAAGAAGTGCTTTTATAACTCATCCACAATGTCTGGATGATGCTATGTTTGATAAAGTGGCCAATGCAACTCATTCTAAAATGGGAGATATTTGATTGTTTGAGCATCAAAGAAAGTCTCAAAAAAATGGAACTTACCGAGTAGCACAGTGTTGAGTAGGGTGTCGGGTATCAAGTCACCAAAGAACCCTGAACAATTAAAGAGTGTGTCACTTGCGTATTTTTCCGCATCTAAAAAGAAAAGATTCTTTACTAGACTTCTCACTCTACCGAAGAAGCGTCTGGAACGGGACATCTAGTCCTAGAGTAGCTTCAACGAGTTACCCTAGAAACCGCCCAAGACAGAAAGAAGAGAAGAAAATGACTTATGAACCGATAGCTATATAGGAAAGAGCCCACTAGCCGGAATGACTCGGAGACCACAAAGAGGAAATTGAGTAAACATGATCCGTCCTTAGCTACTTCTCCTGTTGGTTTCTTCTCCGTGGTTGCGTCCGGATGGTCGATCTAAGTCATTTTTATGATTTGAGTTGTATTTAGCATCGAATCGGCCCAAACAGTGTGAGCCGTCCTATTTGGGTGGGTACTTATGTAGACTTAGGGTTATGTTGCGGTTATAGTTTTAGGGTTTTTTATATTGTGTGCAGGCGGTGGTTCAAGGATCATGGGTTATGCAGAAGCAGGAACCGCTCGGTCCCCTCTGGTGTGACGCTGAAACCAAGCCCGCCTGGTGCGACTCCAGGCAATTCCCACTCCACCATCAGTCAGCCTGTAAGCCTCCCCTTTCCTCTCTTTGTTGTGCCCACTCTGGTCTTCTCGTCCTCCTCCGGAAGCCTACCTGGTGCAATTCCAGGAAAGCCGCCCCATTTTCTCTTCCTCCCTCCTCTTCCACCGTTGATCCACCGTAAGCCATTCCTTTCTCCTCGACGCACTCTGTAGTCTCTCAGCATCTCTCGAGAAATTTCCTTCCATCTTACTGTTGGATCCACGGAAACCCGCCCCGCTCAGCGACCTACTCAACCCCTCCAACTTCCAGATCGCCTAGAAACACTTCATCGCTGACCTCCACCCCTCCAGGACTCTTTTATTCGCCCACAACATCAAGCCCGACCCCCCCCCCCCCCGCCCTCCCTGCTTTATTTCTTGTAACTGAGCACTGGCTGTCATTCCCCAACCCGGCAGCACCTTCCCTGACCTCCCTGCTACCACCAACTTTAAGTTTCCCCTGCTGTGAGCCTCCCTACAGCCACTATCCCATTCAAACCATCCACTATCTACCACACCAAGCCACCATCAGTCAAACTTCACCTTCGGCGCATTCCCCCATTTGCTAATGACCTTGGATGCCCTCCAACAGTCGTCATTGCCGCCGCCTGCATGTGTGAATTGTGGTAAGAAGTATGTATTTTCAATTGTTGTGTCATTTGGCATTCTACTTGTTGAGGATTGTTATTTCATTTTTGATTAGTATCTGCGAACATCTGACTTGAAGGGTTCATTTCGTACGCGCTTGAAATAATTGTGGCTCGTTCGTTTACAAATTCATGTGTCTCTTTAATCAAAAAAGTTTGTGATTTCCTATTCACCTGCTAATTTTATAATAATTAATTACAGTTATATTTTTAAAACAAACCACCTTTTGCATCATCAACATATTCCACACATTTAGGACTGCATTTAGTGAGTCCACCCAGTCGCTCTACCATTGCATCACAATTTCTTAAATCAAGGGGTCTGATATCAAGCTAGAATGCAAATAAAAAATCATAGTAGTATTCAATTTCTCTGTGGCAGACTAGAATCAAATAAAAAGTAAGACTATGGTAACCGACTTTAGATGGAGATGCAAGGAGTTCAGTTTGAATTTGATATGCTGGTTTTGGCACTTGGGGATTGCGATGTAGTTCTGGAAATATAGTGGCTGGTGATATTAAGGCTCGATTTGTTTGGGCGTTTCGCTGCTCCGTTTTTGGCAAACACTGCCGGAAGGAGGGTAAACAAATGAACCTCCGGCGACGTTTGTTCCGTTTCAACCCGCCCGCATTGAGAAATGCCCCAAAAGCTCTGTTTGGAGCAGCCACCTCCCCCTCCGGTTCGAACACTTCGTTTCACACCCGTCAGATCGACCTGCCACCGCCGAACCAAATGGAGCCTAAGAGTTGTAAACTAGGATTTCACTCGTCATTGGATGGAATTTTTGTTTAGGGTAAGAAAATATCGTTAAAGGGTATTTGCGTGATGAATTCAACTAAAAAAATACTAAAAAAATTTGGACAGTTAATCATGATGGGTATTTGCGTGATGAATTCAGCTAAACTAGAGAAGGTGGACTGCAAGCTATTTGAGGAACAAAAAAAGAAACAGTAATCAAGCTGGATGAAAATTATGAGTCATTGCAATAATTATTAAAGGATTATCATGAATGTTTTTGCAAAACTAAGGGAATTATCCCCTTCACGGGATCACGAGCATCATATTAGACTTCGGGATGGAGCGGCAGTAAATCTCAGACTCTATGGATATTCATCACTGCAAATAACAGAGATGGAAAAGATGATCCACGAAATGTTGACAGCTGGAGAAATCAAACATAGTCACATCCCTTATGCCTCGCTGACTGTAATGATCAAAACGAGGATGAATCGTGGCATCTTTTTATTAACTACAGAAAATTAAATTAATGAATTATTAAAGATAAATTTTCAATCCCCGTCATTAAGAATTATTGGAGGAATTACATGGGGCTCGGATTTCCTCCAAACTTGATCTGAGGATTGGATATCATTAAGTACGTACAGCAAAGGATGGCATCAGCAAAATGACATTTAAATATCGTCAAGACACAATGAGTTCGTTGTTATGTCGTTCGGATTAACGAATACCCTTGGCCCCTGCCACATTCAAAGATCTTATGAACAAAATTTTCAATCAACAATTGAAAAAATTCATTTTAGTATTCTTCGATGATATCTTAATTTTCAGTTCTACTTGGAAGGATCATTTGTTATTCTTGTACTTTAAATGTCAATGCTAAGAGAGAAATCCTACTTTAAAAAGAGTAAATGCTCCATTGGAAAGGACCGTGTAATGTTGCAACGAGTGCAGCCACAGATCCTCGTAAGATCAAGGACATGAAGTGGAAATTGCTGCAAAATCTTAAACAACTAAGAAGATTTTTGAAATTGACGGGGCACATATTGTCAGTTCATTCAAGGATATGGACTAATTGCTCGGCCCTTAACATAGTTATTGACGAGAAACAATTTCAAGTGGGATGATGAGGTCATAACTGCTTTTAAAAGATTAAAAGAGTTATTCAGTAAGCCTCCAGTTGCTTTGCCTAATTTTCAGGGCGAGTTCATCATAGAAATTGATGCTTCGGACAAGGGAGTGAGAGCGGTTTTATTATAAATGAATCACCTCATTGCATATTTTAGTAAAGATTTGAGAAGGAAGAATGCAGTTTTATCACATATGAGAAGCAATAATTAGCCAATATCATGGTTGTGCAGAAATGACGACTGTATCTAATAGGATGCAAGTTCATCATCAAGATTGATAAACAAAACCTTAAATCCCTGCTGGAGTAAAGAATTGAATCACCTAAACAACGTAAATATGTTTTCAAATTGATGGGTATGACATTTTATACAATATAAGAAGCAAAGTGAGAATAAATGTATTGATGCCCATACCAGAAAGGATAATGAAAAGGAAGGAACATTAGTTTTGTTAGCAACGGTGAACTCAGGCATCTACAAAAAATCAAAGCATCATCATGGGCATGGGATTAGAGAATACAGAAGATCATTCAATTGAAAGAGACAGATGAGAATCAGAAATGAAATTACCGGCGGTCAAGAGGATTATAAGAAGGAAAGGAAGATTGGTGGTAGTAGGAAAAGAAGGATCAAGCCACCGAAAAGCTGCTACTATAACTTTATCATGCGGAGCTATAGGAGGGCATTCAGGAGTAAATACTACTATAAAAATGATTAGACAGTTTTTGGGGGAAGAAAATACAGCAAGAGGTGAAGGGGTGTATAAGAGCATGTTCAGTTTGTCAACTATGTAAGAATGACAATCAGTTGCCATGGGATTACTTCAGACCTTGCTTATTTGAAGGTGTGCAAGATTTACCAAAAGGGTTTTATTGACGGTTTACCTAAATCACATAGTAAATTGGTGATCTTTGTGATTGTGGATCGGCGGAGTAAATACGCTCATCTATAGCTTTAGCATCCTTATAATGTCCAAACAGCAGCACAATCCTTTTTAGATCATATATTCATACCACATGGATTGCCGGATTCGATCGTTAGTGATGGAGATTGTGTTTTTAATCCAATTCTTAGAAGTGAAGCTGAATATGTCCATTGCTCGCCATCTCCTTACGCAGATGGTCAGATAGAGATTATAAATCGGTGCATAGAAATTTATTTGACATGTATGATTTTTGAGAAGCCCCGGAATTAGTTGAAGCAGATACCATTTGCCGAATGGTGATATAATTTATCATTTCATAGTGCAATTCACATGACCCCTTATCAGGTGGTTTACAATCAGGCTCCTCCTTTGCATCAATCATATTTACAAATTCAGCAATAACAAATATAATAGATAACTTGAAGATATGGTATTGAGACTTAAATTACACTTAACTCAAGCTCAAAACAGAATGAAAATCATGGTGAATAGAAGAAGAGAAGAGAACTGCAAGAAGTCAGGGGAGGAATTGTTCACGGGCACATGCCCGGGTCCAAAATTTTGGGGAAAAAATTAAGGGTATTTATTTGGGTCCAACCTAAATACATTTAGGTCTAATTTAGGCACACACAAGCACTATTTGAGTCCAAAATTAAGCCCAGCGATTAGCGATCTGATTTCGCGTGACTCTTTAGCCATGGATCTGATTTCCCCTTTCCACTCTAAGACGACGAGTTCAGTCTTGCCAAACCCGTACTTCTCCTCTCTTGCGAATGCGGTGGAATCATGGGCACTCGCCACTGGGCAGTCAGCACTCGGTAGCTCCTCGTCATATCTAACTTCTAAGGTTTTAACATTTGATTTCTAACTTTAATCCAAGATTTCTAATTAATCCCAAGATCATATGTGCCGTGTGCGCCATTTTCCAACTTATTTTTCCAATCCCTGTTTTTTGCTCATGTGGACCTACTGAGTCTCGGATTCGGGATTTTCATCAACACTTCAATCTCTGTTATTTTATATGTTATGAACACAGTTCCAATCTCTTTTTATAAATTTGATGGCATGCTTAAAGTGGAAAAGGTGCATCTCTTGTATAGCTTCGGTTGAATTTTAGTGGTATATAAAATTAAAAGGCGGAAAAAGGTGCATCTCTTATTTTTCCAATCTCTGTTATTTTTGCTCCCGTGGACCTACCGAGTCTCCGATTCGGGGATTTCCATCAACACTTCAATCTCTGTTATTTTATCTGTTATTAAAAGTGGAAAAGGTGCATCTCTTATTTTTCCAATCTCTGTTATTTTTGCTCCCATGGACCTGCTGAGTCTCTGATTCAGGGATTTTCATCAACACTTCAATCTCTGTTATTTTATATGTTATGAACACAGTTCCAATCTCTTTTTTATAATGGCATGCTTAAAGTGGAAAAGGTGCATCTCTTGTTTAGCTTTTGTTGGATTTTAGTAATAAAATTTGGTGGTGAAATTTAAAGATGGAAAAGCAGGTTGCTTTCAAGAAACCAGTTATGGAACAACTAGTTGATGACTCTTATGTTGATCATAATGTCTTATAAGAAGTTATGTTTTCACATTTAAGGATAAATGAAAAAAACGTACTTAGAGTATCAAAAGGTCGTGTGCCCCCAAATAAAAAAATCATGGTGGTGGAAAGAGCAAGTGCAAGACAAAGTGAGGGCAAAAAAGTCAGTAATAAATCACTCTACGCTTGTAGGAATGATGAAAACTTAGGCAGGTATAAAATCACCGAAAAAGAAGCTAATTAGACAGTAAGTAAAGCAAGAAATCAATCTTATGAAGAATTTTATAAGCGACTAGATATCAAAGATAGAGAGTGTGACATATATAAAATTGCTCAAACTAGAGAAAAAAGACGAAATTTAATTAAAGTAATTGCATAAGGGATGAGACAGATATAGTTTTGACGGTTGATGTGAATATTAAAGAGCAATGAAAAAGATACTTTTATCAACTCGATAATAAAACGAAGGAAAATGAATTGAACTTGAAAGAGTTAAGTAAATCGGAGAAGTATAAGAACATAATGTTTTATCGTAAAATTCAGGTATCAGAGGTAAATGATGCTTTAAATAAGATGAAAAATGAAAAGACGATTGAGTCAGACGATATACCCATCAAAGTATGGAAATGTCTAGGAAATGAATGAATTTTGTGGCTTAAATATTTTTCAAAAAGATACTGAATTCAAAAAGGATGTCAAACCAATGAAGAAAAAGTATCTTGGTACATTTGTATAAGAATAAAGAGGATATACAAAATTGTGTTAATTACAGATGAATTAAATTGTTGAGTCATAACATGAAATTATGGGAATGAGTAATATAAAGAAAATTAATACGAAAGACTAACATCTCGGAGAATCAATTTGGATTCATGCCAGAGAGGTCGTCCACGGAAGTTATACATCTCTTGAGGAGCTCATTGACAACTATCGAGAAAGAAAACAAGATTTGCATATGTTTTTATTGATCTTTAGAAGACTTATGATAGAGCTTCAAGAGAGATCTTATGGGGAGTCTTGGAAAAGAAAAAAAAATATATGTTACAAATTCAGTGACAAGGGAGGACATCTGAGGATTAACACAGGAATTCCCTCTTGTTGGCTTACATCAATTTCAGCTTTAAGCCCTTATCTCTTTACCCTTGTCTTAGATGAGCTCACCAGACATATCCAACAAGCAATATCTTAGTGTTTATTGTTTGTGGATGATATTGTTTTGGTTGATGAGACGCGCGGGGGTGTAAATGCAAAACTTAAATTTTGGCGAGATATTTTAAAAAAGAAGGATTTTAGGTTGAGCGGGGCAAAGACGGAGTATATGGAGCTTAAATTTAGCAGTACAAGAAGGACAGGTGACTTCGTTATTAAGTTGGGTGATCAAGATATTTCCCGAAGTAAGTGTTTTAAATATATTGGATCGATAGTTCAAAAAGATTGAGGTATTGATAAAGATGTGACACATAAAATCCAAGCGGGTTGGTTGCAGTGGAAAGCGCGTTAGAGATCTTATGTGATCGTAAAGTACCACTAAGACTTAAGGCAAGTTTTACCGTACTGCAATTAGACCCGCGATGCTCTATGGTTCTGAGTGTTGTGCAATTAATTGTGTACATGAGTAAAAAATGGGAGTTACGGAGATGAAAATGCTTAGGTAGATGTGTGGACACACGAGATTGGATAAAATTAGGAATAAAAGTATCAGGGATAAGACTGGAGTAGCATCAATTGCAGAGAAGATGCGAGAAGCTCATCTAAGATGGTTTGGACACGTACAAAGGAGACCATTAGAAGCATCTGTTAGGCGTTGTGAGAGTCTAGTCACTAGGCATGTTAAACGAGGGAGGGGTAGACTAATAAAGACTTGGAATGAAACTGTAAGGAAAGACATGATATACTTAGGCATTAGTGAAATTATGACAAAAGATAGGGCACAATGGCGACAAAGGATCCATATAGCTAATCCCACTATAGTGGGATAAAGGCTTGAGTGTTGTTGTATAAAATTAAAAGGTGCATCTCTTGTTTAGTTCCAGTTGGATCTTTGTGATAAAAAGAAATAAAAATTTTGATTGCATGATTGCATCACGCTGTTATATTAATTGGTGGCAACTTCATCTTTGTTGTAGATGTTGATTTCAAGAGCATAGGTTTCGCAAGATAGAGAAATTAGTTAAGGATTTCGAGTAGTTCAAGGAACAAGGGCTCTGGTATTTCATTTTTCACTGGAATTAGTCAATCAGATACTGAATTCCATTTTTTAGCAATTAAATCATTAATAATTGCTTTGGAAAAAAGTATGAGTTTTTTGTTCCATGCTTTAGTGCAAGAGGAAAGGTCTTAAGGTTGTTGTTGCATCAAGAGCTGACCCGTTAATCCTCTCATAATTAGACTCTATCTATGACCAAATATAGACTTGAAATATAATAACAATTACTTTGGCAATTAGGAGTAAAAAATCAGTAAATGCATAACTTTGTAAATTATTATCGTACTCAATGTATTATCGTATTCATGGTTTTGTGCATAAATTGATTGAAGTTGATGTGTGATTTAGGTAAATTAGTGGACGTGGATGTAGGATCTCGTTTTGAGAGTATCCAATTGTTTGCGTCAAAAGAATCGCTCATTGAGTGGGTTCATGATATCGGTCGAAGTTTGGGTTTTGTTGCAACAATAAAAAAAAAGATGAGATTACAGGCTGACTTACACCTCGCATATTCTTTGGGTGTGATAGCGGGGGTAAGTATCGTGATAATCAAAACAGAAAAGATTATGTGTAGAAAGATAATAGAAAAACATCAAGTGTTGTGGTTGTCCATTCACTGTCAAAGATCAAAAAAGGGCTAATGTTGATTAATGGAAGCTTTACGTGGTTTGCGAAATGCCCAATCATGAGCGTAATCATTTGGAGGTCCACTCGTACGATGGCCAGTTGAATGAGAAAGAGTAAAATTAGTTGAGCAAATGTATGATTCAGGGGTAAAGCCACGAAAAATATTAGCCGTTGCGTGAAAAATAATGATCTAAACAAAACAACTATAAGAACCATTTATAATGAAATAGTGAAGTTACACAAGAAAGATTTAGATGAATGAACATCATTTCAATCTTTGTATAAATGTATTACCACAGAGGGTTATGTATGATACAACAAAGTAGATGTTATGACCAATCAACTGGATGTGTATATTCTGGATATGTGTGTGATTTGGGTCCAATAGATTTGCAGTTATTTGAAGGCCACCTGGATGTGTAAATTCTGCATATGTGATCAACTAGTGTGTTTTCTCACGTAAAAGGAATTAGTGGACTTATTAAGAAATAGTGGAGACAAAAAAACATGCTCATTTTAAAATTATTTATCAGCTTTTGAAGCTAGTATATCTTCTACCTGTTGCAATTGCTTTTGTTGAAAGAATGTTCTCAGCAATGTACATAACAAAAAGTCATTTGTGGAACAGAATGTAAGATGAATGGATGAACGATTACTTAATTGCTAATATTGAGAAAGACATTGTGGCAATCATTACTAATGAGACAATCATCATGCACTGCCAAAATATGTGTACCCGAAAAGTATTTTTCTAGTCAGTATGTAATTAACTTTTATTTTGATTAGCTTGCATCTTTTTTAAAATTTAGCATTAAAAAAACTTATAATTAATTATTTTTGTATGCTGCCCGGGTTCAACAAAAATCCTAATTCCACCATTGCATGAAGGAATGGATGTATATTAAAGGAACATAGAGGGGCAATGCCCAACAGAGGTCAACAAAGAGGGACAACAACTATTAGAACCAGAAGAACCCTGAATAGAAAAATTATTCCTTATAAAGGATTAGGAGTCACGCAAGACTCGTTAAAAACTTGAAGACAGATTAAAGACTTGATTAAAGACTTGTAACACACTTCCTATCTTCAAAGCAAACAAACTATCAACCCTCAGTTGAAGAAGACAAATTCATTTCTAAGAATAAAATTCAAGTCACTGACTTTTTGGCACTTTGCACACTCGAAATATAGAGTTTAGACATTTTGCACTCTAAATCTTTAAAATTGGCATTTTGCACCCCCCTCTCAATTACCAATTTCTAGCATTTTGCGTCCTCGGGCCGAAATTTCAACGAAATTTAGGTCTGTGCACATAAAAAATTCACATTTTGGCACTTTGCACTCCGGATTATTAATGCTACCCGGACCTAAATATCCTTTAGTGAGCATTTTTGGTACTACCCAAACTTAAATATCTCTGAAATTTTGACATGGGGGTGCAAAGCGCCAGAATCGATATTTGTTGGTTCAAAGACCTAATTTTTAAAATTTGATGTGCAAAGTGCAAAAAACCTTGGCAGCCGAAAAGCCAGTCACTGTCCGGTAAACAAAAGAAACACCTCCATTCCAAACGAGAAGAAGTAAAAGCCGCTCACCTTGACGGTGAAGTCGTGGACGGATTTAGCCGACTGCGAGTCCTTGCTCGAC
Organism: Platanthera guangdongensis; assembly: GCA_039583875.1. Lineage (NCBI taxonomy): Eukaryota > Viridiplantae > Streptophyta > Magnoliopsida > Asparagales > Orchidaceae > Platanthera > Platanthera guangdongensis. The sequence goes on from CM077167.1 coordinate 147,423,499, forward strand.
ATGTGGGATAGATGCCTCGAACAGAAAGAAATCTGCAAAGAAGAAGAGGAGGAACGCAGGGAACCGTATTTCGTGAGGTGTCTGGAAGGCGAAGAGATCTCCGAAGGGTAAACTCGGGTTTTCAGAGACCGGTGCGAGAATTCTCTGCGCTGGAGGAGAGCGGATGAAACCCTAATAATAAGGTCTCTCCTTGAGATAAATCGGTAAGGGGCCGAGGAAGATGAGATCATAGAAGAACAGCGATTTATTATGGAGCTACCGCTATCTCTTTGAAATTTAAAGAGCGGAGATCGACTGTTGCCGAAAAGGAACAGTTTTTCTTTAGATGACTTTTATACTGGCGAAAAATATTGGGTGGTGATATTGATATACCATATATGGCTATTGATACTCCATTTCTGTTTATACACCTTAAAAATATATTTGTACACTCACTCGCTATTTATACCCCAAGTTTAAAATTTTAAACGGTAAAATACGATGTCTAACTAAAACACTAAGATCACATGTTGTGCAATAAAGGTAATATATTGATTGTCATCAAGAGAAAGTTAGTACAACTCCGCAGTATTCAATTGCCTTGAGAATCAAAATTAACTATACAACAATTTGGGTAATGTGCCTAAACAACATCAATACTTCTCAAACACATGAAAACAAAACCGAAGGAACTCGTGCAGACAATCGAGCGCACATTGGCCTATACCTTGGTTGACTGCGGCATTACAAAAAGGATTGGTCAGCATGAGGCTCCGGTGCAATCCAAACACCAGGGTAAACCATAGGTGATCAAGATTCAAAGCAAGTGTTCATGGAAATTAATAGGAAATGCTGCACAAGCATGGAAGAAAAACTTAGTAACTTGATCGACCAACTGTATACATTGACAACACTTTAAGCTATGAGTACACAAAGTGCACCAAGGAATCACTTAAGCATCACACAGACCAATGTTTTAAAGGATTTTTTTTGTGAGAATCAGAGAAAAGATAGAAAGAGACGCCTTTTTTTATATTCAACAATCAATATCCCAAAAAAATCGATGGAGAAAAGCATCCTCACTCGATGGAGAAAAGCATCCTCACTCACTCTCTCTGCATCCTCACTCATAGCTTAGAGAGAGAGAGAGAGAGAGAGAGAGAGAGAGAAGAAGAAGAAGAAGAAGAAGTAACCTGGAACAGAGCAACGGCGGGCGGAAACCGGAGCAGAGCGGCGGCGGGGGCGGCGGCGGGGCGGCGGCGGGGGCGGCGGCGGGGGCGGGGGCGGCGGGGGCGGCGGGGGCGGCGGGGGCGGCGGGGGCCGCGGGGGCCGCGGGGGCCGCGGGGGCCGCGGGGGAGCGGGAGCGCGGTTGGCGTCAGATGAGAAGGGTACAAATATTAGATTTAGGGTCGTAAAAAAAGGGGTTTTACTTTTTGAAATGGGGTATCAATAGCCATATATGATGTACCAATATCACACCACCAAAATATTTTATCTTCGGGCCCATCATTTTGCCTTGTTTCATATATATTTTTTTGTGATTGTTAACCGCAATCGTTATTTTGCTAGTCACAGCTAAAAATTTTTTAATTTTTCACGTATTTTTGAAATACGTCTTGTACATACAATATTAGAAAAAGTGTTCAACACGAAAATCGTGCTCATCATTTTTCCTAAAAATGCATGTATAAGGCGTACTTTGAAAATATGCCTAGTTTTTGCGTCTTTTCAAAATACGCCTTGTACATGCAATTTCAGGAAAAGTGTTCGACACAAAATTTGTAGATCTCATCGATATCTATAACTTTTGTGTTTAACACTTTTTCTGAAATTGCATGTACAAGTCGTATTTCGAAAAGGCGCGTAAAATTGGAAGATTTTGGGTACGAATAGTCAATTACGGGTTGCGGTTAACAATCGCCTTTTTTTACCCTTTTTCTCTACTATTTTCGGATTTTTGCACTATTTTCGTCATTGTTCTTCCTCCACCACATTGCCACGCTCTCTCTCCATTGCCAAAATAACATTTGTTCTCATGCGCCATTGTCACGCTGAGAAGCTTCACATCTTAGGTTGTATTTGTCCATCCCTCGGCCACGAACCGAAAATCTTGAGGGCTGGAACCAGCGAGAACAAATCCCGCCCAAGCTCCATCACTCCTCTGAATCCAAAAATAAACTGAAATCATATTAAAAAAACAGGGGAAAAACTAAAATCAGAATGCTTACAAATCAGCAGAAATTGAACTGTAAAGTTAATCCAAAAATAAACTGTATAAGAACTAGCAAAAATTTGACTGTAAAATTACTCAAAAAAACTAACAAAATTGCAAAGAAAAGCTTTCTTTCTCACGTTTTATTTCATCCATTGGCCACCCTGTATATACACAATTTTATATACATGTTTGCTTTTTCAGCAATCAATACTTTCTTAAAATATGATTGAGAATTTAGGAATGCACAATCAATCAGCTATCTAATTTAACTCTAATTATGATAGAAATTTACAATAAGGAACGCTACATAAAATATACACATCCTTAAATTGGTTCATGGTTGATTGAGAAGGAAATATTTCTCAAATATTTCCAATACCTCCCCGCAAGATAGGGCATGAAGATCATGAATGCCCATCTTCTCCACGATATATTCATATTGTTGTTTCCCAAGAGCCTTTGTTAATATGTATGTCAACTGTTTAGAACTCCGCACGAACACTGTTTCAATATTTTGGATGTGATCCACATCCCGAACAAAGTGACAATCGACCAATATGTGTTCTAGGCAATAGGAGAGATTCCCAATAAAATATAATATTTGAAACACCAGATTTGTCACCATATATATTCAACTTCGGCGGATGATCATGACACAATATGTTGCTTCTTAATTTTCTAGGCAATAGGAGAGATTCCCAATAAAATATAATATTTGGTCACTGATCTTCTTGTCAATGGGCAAATTGCCCAATCAGAATCATAGCACGCATGTAATTGTAAATTGTACTTGGAACGGAGAAATATACCTTGTTCAGGCGAACCTTTCTAATATCGCACCATCCGTAATGTTGCATCCCAATGTGTAGAGTCTGGTTTCTGTATAAATTGGGCTAAGAAATGCACCCCATATGACAACTCAGGACGAGTGAGTGTCAAATAAATCAAACGCCTCACCACCTTCTGTCTATTTGGATTCTCCATCGGTGCACCCTCCGCCACAGCCAACGTTGATTTTGTTCCATTGGAAATCTGGCTAGTTTGGCTCCCAATAACCCAACCTCAGCAATGATATTCAACACATACTTTCTCTGGCAAAGAAATATTCATCATTATTCTTTGCCACTTCCACTCCAAAAAATACTTCAATATACCCAAATCTTTCATATGAAAGCACTTGGACAAATATGCTTTGAAGATTTGAATCGCATCACCATTGTCACCCCAATTATGAGGTCGTCAACGTATACCAAAACACATATTTGTATTATTTTGGGTGTAAAGTGAAACAATGATTAATCAGAATGAGATTGAAAGAAC